>VZRO01002149.1:92959-120975 GCA_013397915.1 Daphoenositta chrysoptera | reverse complement strand
GCATGGAATATAGGCATGGAATATAGCATGGAATACAGCACGGAATATAGCATGGAATATAGATAGCATGGAATACAGCATGGAATATCGGCATGGAATATAGTATGGAATACAGCATGGAATATAGACATGGAATATAGGCATGGAATATGGCATGGAATATGGCATGGAATATAGCATGGAATATAGGCAAGGAATATAGGCATGGATTATAGGATGGAATATAGACATGGAATATAGCATGGTATATAGGTATGGAATATAGGCATGGAATACAGCATGGAATATAGCATGGAATATAGACATGGAATATAGGCATGAAATATAGCATGGAATATAGATATGGAATATAGACATGGAATATAGGCACGGAATATAGGCATGGAATATAGCATGGAATACAGCATGGAATATAGGCATGGAATAGAGGCACAGAATATAGGCATGGAATATATCCCTGCTAGAGTGAACTGCCCAGACTCAACCCCTCAGCACCCCTGTTTAACTGGTGGAAATTAAATCCAGTGGAACAGAGCTGTGCCTCCAGGTACCATTTTCCATACCACTGTTCCAAATCAACCAGAGTTCCTCAGGAGGTGACAGTGGGTGGGGGAAGTGCTTGGCTGTGGATGGCAGAAAGCTTTGTCTGAGGTGCAGAATTCCAGTTGCCATCCCTTGGATGCTGGCAGCAGAGGGTAATTACAAGTGATGACCTAAGAGTGCTATATATATTTATACCACATATGTGGTTATGGAAACCACCACAAAACTGCTGTATTTTCAAACCCATGATATAAATTTCGAACTATTATATAAAGTGGCTTTCTATTTCACTGCTAGGGTGCACTAGCCTCTTTCTATACCATTCCCAGCATAGTTACTATAGTAACTAATGCATTGCAAAAGAGAGGAAGAAGCTAAAAAAAAAAAGGAGAAACTTTAAAAATTACTAAAACCAGAGAAGGGGATTGTCTTTACAAAACCTAAAAACACACTGTGAAGATTGCAGGCACAGTTGTGTGGCCATTTTTTTGGAGCTGCCAGATCCATCTCACTCAGGATCTTGTCACTTAATTCACATAAAATGTTCAGCCCAACAGTTCTGTGGCCATGAGCACTGCAGTACCAGGCAGTCCTAGACTTCAGGAAACAAAGATTTCATTCCCTTCATCAACGTGCAGAACTGTACAAAGAATTTCCTCCATCCTCCAATTAATACTGAAAGCTTTCAGATCCAGGAACACTTCTATAGCTTGCATCAAATGATCATCTTTAGGGGAGATGAGTGTCTGAAACCCATGAAGAGTTTAAAATTTCACATTTTCAAGTTTCTTGTGCAAAGCAACTGTCTTTGGCTATAGCAGAGCAGTGTGGGAGTGACAGATCGACACACAAAGTAACAGAAACTGTTACATAATAGTACATACTAACGAGAAGAAACCTCCACGGAACACAGGGCTCACTAAAGTCAGGGATTAAAGAACTTTTAAGCCTCACTTTACCTGTGTGCATGTGCATGTTCATACAGTGCAGTCTGCTTTTCCACTGCCACATGCAAATCTTCGTGTTAAACCATTATCTCAGCCCCACATTCACCCTGTTGCCATTCCACAGCTACACAAAGCAAACCAGCCCTGGGACAGTAAAACCAAATACAGGAACAGAAATTCAAGAGCTTCAACCTAATCAACATTCCCTTGCCTAAGGATATTCCTGATAAAGCCCTTAGCTCTCTCTCTGTCAGCAGTTCTCTTTCCTCAACCCCCTCTGATATTGTCTTCCTAATAGCAAAGCCATCATCCAGGGGTGTTTTTTTTGTTTTGTTTTGTCTAAATATTACGCTGTTCTCTGGAGTCTCCGTGACGCTGTCAGGAAAAGCCACTCTCCCCATCATGTCCTGGAGAGTCATTTCATGGATGCTTTCTGCAACTGACATTTCCCAAACACTTTTGAGAGAATGTGAAAAGCAGTAAAAATGGTTTCCACTAAATCTCTTGGGGCTGGATAGGTTGAGCCATCAGCTATTCAAAGGCTCTGGCAGCTGCTCAGAAGTCGCATGTCAGCCACACAAGTGAACCCGTTTGGCTCCAAAGCAGACAAAGAACACATGGAAAACTGCCAGCACAATCAGTTCAAGAATAAAAACATAGCAAACCAGTTGGAAATTTTTTTAAGACCTTCTTTCATTTTGCAAATATTTTGCAAACCTCAAAAAAACAAGCAGAGCTCAAAAATAATGGGTTTGCCACTGGTTATTTGGGTTGGCTGCAGGAAATGTGGCAATAAAGCTCAGCTTCAGCCTGCTCTAGGTATCAAACCTCACAGAGAAGAGAATAGACTCTCACTGAACTAATGGCTGTACAAATAAACCTGGAACAACTGGGGAGGGAAGAAAGTACTACACAGAAACTTGACTCTCATTCTCTTGTCTAGAAATTCACTGGTAGATCTCAGAATTTTAGAATGCAAAAAACAAAGAAATTGCACTTCTTAATCAGCCAAACTACAGCACACAAAGAGCATGTAACAAAGAGTTCTAAGCTTTTCCCAGTGAACCTGAATTGACAAGTTCACCTGTATTTCTCATTCCTTTTGATTTTCCTCTTTCCCTCAACACACAGAAAAGATAGCTCATACTCTTCAGACAGTCTAATATTTTTTTAATCAAAAGGAAATTAAAGAAGAGGCAATGATGTACATTCCTTCTGGGGAAAGTAGAAGCCTCATTCCTATCCTGTCTTAAAATAGCCTGATTGAACTACAATATTTGCATTACAATTCTGGGTCAGCTGCACCATGGGATTAGGCTGCAGATCAGAGGGTTGTTTAGTTTTTATTTTCAGCCTTGTAGATTTTTCACATTATATCCATTCTCCTGCACATTCCTCCTGATATTGTATATCGACGCAGTTTGGAACAATTGGACAGATTTACTCCCTGGATATTTGGAGGAAGAAACAAGCCTAGGGCAGTTTTATTCATTGGAAGTGGAAATCTATGCTGCAGAGTATCAGGTGTCAAAGTAGACAAAAGAGCCTTTGATTCTTTTCAAACATTGATTCAGATTCTGATATTCTCTTCTTCTGGGTCAAAATGCAGCATTCTTCACTCCAGCACTCTGGATTTCACCTGGACTATATAAAATGAGGAACAAATAATGCTTCTGAGGTGTCATTTGGGATAAAGATCTCTCTGTCAAGAACAATTGAACAAATGTCTACCACAGCTCAGCACAAGTTGCCAAATAATTTCACTTTCTTCACATATTGTACATCAAATTCTTGAACATATTTTTATCAGAACAATGCAAAAACTTTTTCACTGGCAGGCCCTGGTGGCCAGTTGCCACGTGCAGTTGAGGCTGAGGTGTTTGGTTGCCCAGCCCGGGTGTTCTCCTGTTTCTCTGCAGTGCTCAGCCCTGGGGAAGGCCCATCCCTGCAGAGCTGCACTGCCCTCTCCTCTCCCATCCCTGGTGCGGGCAAGCAGGACAGCACTTGTTGGTCACAAAGGCAATTTGAAGAATTCATTAAAACTCCTTAAAATCATTTGTTGAAAGAAGCTGCAAGAATATGAAATATTATGATCTGCCATGCAGTAAAGTAGTGAACAAATCTTTGAGATTGGAGAGACTCTCTAGTTCCTAATCCTGAGCGGTGCAATAATTAAAGTATTCTAGGAATGGTACTCAGTCTTAGTCAGTGGCTGTACTTCTGTCATATTTCTTAGAAATGTGCTCCTCTGTGCGCTGACTCAGTCAAGAACAAATTTCATCATCTCTTTCTACCTCAAGAAATTACATTCCTTTGTATCATTTTTAATGGTTTTTCCCCAGAGTTTTTTCGTTAGGGTTTTATGTTGCATGTTCCGGGTTTTCTTTTGCAACCTCACAGCATTTGTGACTTCACAAAACATTTTACATTATCAGACCATTTCTATCTTATATTTCTCTACCAAGTTGTACATAAAAAACTCTTTTGATTTGCCTTCATAAGTCAAACCTCCAGATATTTCATGCTTTGAGTTGATGCTGATTTCCTCCTGCATTGTAAAAATCATTTCTTAGGCTAGAACTTACACACAGGTTATAATACATACATTTTTGGGGAGAAAATCACTGGACAGGATCTGACTGGAGCAAGGAACAACCTTTCCAAGGAAAAGTTAATGTTCCTGACTCTCTACCACAGAAAAAGATGTATTATTTTCATCAGGTAGTTTATTCTTATCACACCACTGTAATTTCAAAGTGACCTGACGGTGAATTTTCCTGTTCTGAGCAACGAAAACACTTGGATTTATTTTGATAGCAAAAATCTTTCACTTTATTAGCATAAGAAATGGCCTAGACAAGGCCAAGCAGTTGATGAGCTGTAATTACTTTCATGATTGATTAATAATCCAAGTGTATGTCCTGTTGTTTTTGTTATTCCTTTGCTACCATTCCTGATAGACTGACACACAGGAACCTCACTCTCTGATTTCAGTAGCAGGGTGATCTGTCATGCAAACAGAGGAGGGAAAAACAGCCATCCAGTTTCAATTCTGTAGAAGATGCTTGATTTTCTGTGATAGGAAATTCTGATGAAGAAGCCAGAACATGACATACATTCGAACATGACACACACCAAATTGATTAAAAGCAGGCTGACAAGCCCGAAAATTTAACAATTTGGAAAAAAGCTCCCCTTCTCACCCTCCTTGACACGAGTCTCTGCCTTGAGTGTCTCCTGGGTATGTAACATATACTCTACAAGAACAAAAACGATTGGTTTTTTTTAAACTACCTACACGTGGACACAAACCAACCCTCTCTCCCACTTCCCCTTCCCTTGCTCTTTGTCTCTCCCACTTTCACACACACAGCTCAGACCTGAGATGGAAAAGCCCCAGTTACCTCCTCAGCAGAAAACAGGAACAGCATTTCATGTATATTAATGAAGATGCATTAAACATCTTTTGCTGTGACTGAGCAAAACAGTGCTTGAAACCCAGAAGTTATTGAGAGGGGGAGAGAAGGAGAGCAATATAGAAACAAACACAACAGTCTGAACACGCCAAGGGCAAAGCACAGATTTTCACCTCCTTCCTGGGAGCATCTGTAATGGAGAGAGCACATCCCAAGTCTCATCAGGTTCTAGCACTCTCTCGGAATACGACACTCCTGAGTACTTTTTTATGGCTTCATTTTGTTTAATGTTATTGTTGCTAATATCCACTTAGAAGCACGGAATTAAAATGGGGTTTGTTACTACTACCACCATATTTTTCTGTTTGGTGGGCTGATTATTTAGCCTTCCTTCCTAATGGGACCTGAAAGGAATATGATGTGCAGTGCTTTTGTGCCCCAGGTTTTTCCCTGGGTGTCTCCATCCCTCATTGCCCAGGGATGTTCAGTGCTAACTCTCACTCCCTCTGCTGGTTCCCAGGCACCGGAGCAGAGAGACTGTTTTGGTTAGGTCCTACAAGACCAAAGTGTGTTTATTATCAATTCCTGCTAAGGAAATTCCTGCTAGGACCATTCAGTCTTCCTTCCAGGAGACTCTTCAGGGGGTCCCACCAGCCATGGAGACAACCCAAGTCCAGCAGCCCAACAGGAAACACCTCAACTGCCAGTCTCCAATTAGATGTCCTAGAACCCGACAGCATCAGATTTTCCTGAAAAAGTATGTTTGATGTAGCTATCAGTCACAACTATGAACAACTTCTGGAGAAAATCAGCAAGTCATAGTTTTAAAGAGATAAATATGAAATATGGATGATGAGCAAAGCAATAGTGTGTAGAAGGAGGACCCCAGCTAACCCCCTGGATAACAAGGGGAACCTAAATTCAAAGATTCAGTCCTGCATGCCTACAAAAATACATAGCCAACAGCAAACGTGATTCCTGGTGATAATAGAACCCTCTTAGCCCATCACTCATGGCTCTTTTCTGTAATAATTGTGGAATTAGTGCATAAGAACCAAGGATACTCCCAACCATTTTGTAGCATTATGCAAGAACCACCTCACTATCTGCATCTCAAACACAATGGTCTTTTTCAACCTCCCAGCTGGCCCTTCTGCTCTTCCATCAGCACAGCTGACAAGTTTATCTATCTTAACTGTGCTCTCCCTAGCTCAGCAATAATTGCTGACAAGTATCTCTGCTTTCAAAACAAGCTGAACGCTGGGTTTGCTGCAAAATCATGTCTGGAGTGATGAAAGGATCCTGTACTCACCCAGGATCTCTTTTTCAAGAGTCTGGGTTTATTTCAGCTATTGTTCATGATCCTCCACAGAACTGCTGTCTAGAATAGTGAGACCAATCTTTCCAAGGCTGAGGAGGAGGATTCCCCCCAGTTCCTCCTCCCTGCACAGGAGCCTGGGAATCTGCTGACAGGACGATGTGAGAAGCACCAACCTTCCATCTCACCTTCTGTTGGGATCCTCGTAATACTCTGAAGAGACAACAACTCACTTCTGAGTTTGTCAGATCAGTATCTCAACACCGAAACAAAAGACTTTGGACCAAGAGATCTGAGCAGAAACCCACTACAATATTTTTTCCGTATCTATGGCAAAATGTACAGACAACCTGGTGGAAAAAAGAGGGAAGAGAAAGCTGGAACAGAAATAAAATCAGTTAGCAGCTTCTCATCACTTGGAACTCACAGCCGTCCCTCCTGGGTGGTCTGTTCCCAATGGCAGGATGGGAAGATGGGAAAAGTGGGAATGGTTCAGTCCCACTGGAAGAGCAGCCACCACCAGCTCAGGGATCAGAGAGAAGGGAGAAGCTCCCAGGAGCTGCAGAACCTGAGTGCCACAAAGAGATGTCCAGAGACAAAGGTCACGGGAATGACAAACACACCTAAAGCGTCCTGCTCAGGACAGCAAAACCCAGGCCTGGCACAGACTTGTTTTGAAGGATGGCATGAAGCACTGCTGAAAAACTGCAGAGATACACAATGAAAAGAAAGTATTTTAGACTCTGTCTTGTAAAATGGGGTTGGTTCTTTTTCAGCTCCTTATAACAGATCCCATCAGAAGCTTTCCTCAGGATTTCTGATGCTCTTCTGGGAAAGTCTTGAAATATTTTGCACTTGAAGGAAACAAACATAACTAGAAAACAGGTCTCTCCACATCAATCTGAAGCATCCTTGGTCCAGGAACTCCTCCATACACCTGGGAACTTTCTGAACATGGTCCCTGGTGGGAGTGTCTTTATGAGAGAGTTCTGCATGCAGTGAGAGCATGGTCTAGGATAACAAAATACTAATATTACCATCACCAGGCAGGTCAGTGCCCACTGCCTGCAGTGGCTGCTCCTACAAGGTGACTTTCAGCTCTCGTGAAGTGGAAGTAACACAATCCCTGCCAAAGTGCACAGCACAGCTGAGAAAAACCTGAGAGATAGAACTACAGCTCCCAAAAAACTGAGGAGCTTTTCTGTTAATACATTAAATGAAGTTGCCTTGAGGTAAAAAAATATTCAATTACCACCCAGATGAACCTAATGCCACGTGGGATTCTACAGGTGTGTAAATAGGTATAAGGAGTATAACTTTTATGGGCCAAACGTAAACCCTTATAGATCATATATTCATCAGACCCTACCTAGGGTCACTGACACTGGCAACCATGCATTAATAAATCAATTTGTCCTAAAAGGAAGCACAATTCTGTCTTGACTTCACTCAACAAGTGGTGTGTAGTGTGCAGCAGGAAGCACCTGGCACGTGCTGGCCCTGGAACACCTCTGGAGGGACAGAGGGAGGGGCAGTGGGGGCTGCTGCCAGTGCTGCTCCCACTGCTCCCAAGTGCTGGCACAAAGGCTGAGCAAGACTTGCTCAGCGTTTGCCTCACAGGATCCGTGGGGGTCGTGTGCCAATGTGGGAATAGGCCAAGTGTGTAACTGCAGAGTTTAGAAACAGTTCTTTCTAAATTTCTCAGTCATCTCAAACTCATTGAGTGGGGCTTTGGATTCCTGGCTGGGGCAAGAACCCTCCATTTGTGTCTAAATGGACAATGCTCAAGAATAAGAAAGATGCACAAGAATAAACTTTCCTGGCCTTCTCCCTCTCTGTCTATGACAGATGGATAGAACTGGGGCAAAACAAATTCTGCAGCACAAGCCCAGGACTTTGCCCAAATTATAACCAAACTACAAAATCATGGAATCATAGCCTGGAAGAGCCTTGCACTCTAGTCCTTCTCCCTGCTCTGCAGCAAGATCCATTTGTCCTTATACAAATTCTTATAAAAAGTCTTTCAACTTCCCTAAGAAATCCATTTCAGTACTTTATTGCCATTATCATTTCAAAAGGTTTCTTAAACTCTTGTCTAAGGCTCCTTGCCTAAGTGTAGACTGTTTTCTCTTCGTTTATGCAACATAAAGAAAAATTGATCCCTTCTCTCTTTACATCAGCGTTTTATATACTCTAAGAAAAATAGAGCATTAGTCTGACTAAATATAAAGAATTATATTTCTGCTTTTGCTTCAGAAAAAGAACCAACAGTATTTGCAGTCTCCCTCAAGCTATTGAGCTGTAAATCTGAACATTCAGGTATCTTCTTGTCACACTCCAGACACACTCCACCAGTTCAAGACCATGAAGACCTCCCCAAATCTTACTTGTCAAATTGAATCCCAGGCAGGAGGCCTTACTGGGAAAGAAGAAGGAATTGGCACCTCTCAGGCCTGAGAAGCAAATTTACCATCATACTTTTCTGAGTTTGATTTCAGTGGAGCCAAAGCTGTTTCTGGTACTGCAACTTCCATCCCTGCTGTTCCAGCTGTTCCCTCAGCTCGTGCCAAAGTGTAAGGTAGCTGGAGACTTTGTGGTGTCTGGGATGGAGGTTTTATATTCTCCAGAATTCTGTAGTTTGCTGCAAATATATTGGACATGTGTGAGCTGACAGATCCTGTTCCTCTCTGGGACGGAAAAAGTCAAACACCACAGTCCTTGTGAAGATCCTGAAGGTCAGCTCAAGTCTGTGTTATTGTACACAGGGAAATAAAACATGAACAGCTGGGAAATACCTCCTCAGATCCAAAGTCCATTTTATTCAGTCATTCCAATCCGTGTATGTTGCATCTTTGTTCCAGCAGAAATAACTCTAATGAGGACACTATTTCAATTAATAATTCTGCTTTTTCAATACTGTATTTAGCTGAAGACTCAAAAATACCACACAAATGAGAAATGAGGAACAGGAGTGCAGTGACTGATGGCAGATCTGGCATACAACTTCAGCAGAAAAGACAGGAAAATGTGTGAGGATCAAATCAATATCTCAAGAAAAGTCCAAATGCACATTTTCAGGCTGGCCACTCTGTTCTAGTACTTAAGTCATGTGAACCAACACTCCTCACGTGAATTCTTCTAAACTCCAGAACTGTTGAACTAGACACCTAATCTTTTTAGAATCACACCAGAGAAATAAAGGCTTAATATGTAAAGCTTTAAGGTTTAACTAAGTTATCAGGAGGACACTGGTATTCCCAGTCTGACAGAAAATTGAAGGCAGGAATTACGTCCTGCAATCTGCCCAAAATAAAACAGAAGTAAGAGTGTTGCTGATGAGATAAGGCCCGCAGCGATCCTTGAGCAGGAGGCATGGCTCATGGCTCATGCTCCCGCCTGCATTAGAGCTCCATCCCCTCTCTGCCCCAGTGAGCCATCACTTACCCAAAGCGCTCTCCCGGCGGGCCCTGCTGGGACAGCCGGCCCAGCGCGCTCGGAAGGGGCGTTCGGAGGATTCTTCCCTTTTTGTTGGGCAGTCCCCTGGGTTTCCAGACCTCATGCATTATGGATAGGATCTTAATGGAGCCTGGCTGCCGAAGCACTGCTTGCTGAGCCTTTCAGCTCAAGACAGTCACTGCTGCTCTGGGCTTTCCGCTTCTCCTTCCATCTTATGCAAACACAGATTTTATTTCTGCTCTGTCTCTGTGAACCCCATTAAAACCCAATTCTGCTTATTACCAACAGCTTTCTTTAGGCTCCTTTCCCTCTAAGGATTCACCAAGGTTCAGGACTAATCAATCTGCCATGACCTCGCTTGTTGCCATCTCTGGCTGCTTGGACTGGTTCCCCAGTTTGTACTGGGAGAGCACCCCCAGCTCACTGTCACCTCCATGGCACTGTGCAACCTGCCACCGTGTTGTCCCTCTGTGCCCTGCCTGATCAAAAATGACAGTTCCTGGACAGAAATGCCCTCAAATTACATCTCTCTCCTGTAACTCAAGACCAGAATATTCTCTGTAGCACTTGCCCACAGGCTGTAGCTCCATTAGTGGTCTCTCATTGGGAAAAGCAGCAGTGGTCTGACTTCAGGCAGAAGAGAACTTGCTTATGAAATATTTGTCAGTATCAATAGACAATTAATATCCAAGAACCTCTTAATGAAGAGTCTCCAATTATAATGAAGCTTTGTAGATATGTTCTAATCTTCTTTAGCTAAGAAACTTGGGATGTTTTATGAAGACTATGAAACCTCACCATTGTTAGTTACAGAGGAATGTCAATGGGTTCATGTCTGCTCTTAGAGAAAAGAAAGGGGCAAAAGAGAAATGTTTTTCTTCCACATTAATAATCTCAGTTTTGTATGACTCCTTGGAAAAGAAAAAGCTTCAAGAGGGTGCAGTGAGGCTCCTCTTCTCATCTTTTCCTGGTGAGGATTACAGTTTTAAAAGCAGAAAGCTGTTGTTTTGAAAACTGTGTCAGAGCAGCTCGATAACAGACAATAAAATTGGCCCCCTCCACGAGCAGAGGATCTGCTGCCTTCTCCTTGATGGTTACCTGTGCCTGGGCTTTCCCACAAGTGCGTGTGAACACTTTCATTGCAGGCAGCACAGTCTTCCAAACAGCTGGAGACAGGAGGCACTCCAGAGTTGGAGGAGACTACACTGAAAATCTTGGAAATCTGGCAGTTTGAGTAATAGTTGAACTCCTGTCCATCGGTGCCAAGGCTGTTTCCAGAGACAACGAGGACTGATGCAGCCATGAGCACTTCTCCACCCAAAGAGCTCTGTTGGGAAAAGGCTGATTCCATGTTGGAGCTGGAGGAACCAGGGCCTTTGTGCAATGATCTCAGCTGGAAGTGGGTTTGCTGACATAGTACCTGCTGATGGGTAGAGAGTATTTGTAATATTCTTTGTCTTCCTTCTCCTAACGAGTTCTCCCCTGAAGGTTTCTACATGGAGGGAATTCCCTTTTAATCATCCCCATGTAACATTTTAGGCTGTTAAACAGGAACAACATCCAGCTTTCCCTGAGCTGCTCTGCCTTTACTGTCTGGAATCTATCCACGAAGAAAGAACAGAATCAGACTAGAGTGACCAAAAAGCCACAATAGAGATGTAGGAAGTAATTAAAACTTATTTAGTAGTTAGAAATGGTGAACTCATTGGAGCAAGAATATGTCTGGCTATTCTAAGAATTGTAGCAGGTCCTTGTTGAGCTTTATAACTGACTAGCACATACAGACAAGAGCTGGCAATAAATATAATGGTGTTTTATAAAGTGTGTATATAAAATGGTAGCACAGTAAACCGTAAAAACAGACAGTAAACCATATTTTTCACTCAACCCTGGCCACATCACTTGTGTTCTGTATGTAACCCTTCTCTCCAGGGACTTATCCTATTCCAGACTCTAGCAAACATTGGAAAGACAGTTGTTATTTAAAATATAGAATGGGAAAAACTGCCATGGCCTGGTTTCCGTTGATTTTCCCTCCTCTGGTTACACAGGCCCAAAGTGCAAGATGGTTAATAGTCCTTGAATTAATGTTAAGATGAAAGGTCTATTGCTGGAATCCTCAAGGTCTGGATCTGGATGCTGTCCCACTGCTGACAAGTCCAGGGAAAGGCATAATTCCTGAGCAAGGAGACACACAGCAATCCCAAATCCCTTCCTTTCAGCCACGGGTTCCAGCTATCCCAAACTTCCTGCTCACGTAACGATAGGGACACACGGGGCTGCTGCTTTTCCCACATGTGAACAATAAAACTGGGATTTAACTGTGGCTGCAGCCTCTGGGCATCATGGAGATAGTTCATGTGAGTTCAAAAGAAGGGAGGAAGCTGTATTCACTTTGGGGAAATCCTGAGTAAAAATAACGTGTTTGTGTGCTCCTGACACATGCACAGTGAGCTAAACACATCTGGGGGGTGCAAGATCCTCCCTTGCATCTTGATTGCAGCAGTACCCCCTGTTCCGACCCTGCTGCTGGACTGCTCCAACTCCAGACAAATGGAGGAAATCCTCAAATACCACCCAAAAAATATAATTTTGGAGGGGGGAGAAAGAAGACATAGTCAAGATGACACACGTATATGGGTTGTCTTAAGATGAGGGGATAATACACCAGTTACTCCTTAGCTTAAGGCAAGGTCAGACACACGGTTCCTTCGGGTAACAGAATTTTTCTTTCTTATTTCCCTTCACTGGCCACCACTGTTCCTTCCTTAAAGCTTTCAGCACTTAAAGACCTCATATCCTCAAGGATAAGTGTGACACAGACTTACTGCTGTAATAATATTACTCCCTGGGAGAATGTTTTTACACAGGAATAAACACATCCATATGGTGAGATCCTCTGGAATGGCTGGAGCACTGGAATTGCACCTCTGGTCAGTCAGTAGAAGTTTCTGTGTGGACAAGGCCAGCCCAACAAACCCATGTAACTCACTCTTCTCTGCAGATCTGGTAGCAAAGGCAGCCTTCCAGTGGTGACTGCTTTTAAAATCGTTAAGGAGTGTAATTGTGTAATCTTTTGTTCAGAGAAACTGTGGCTGCCCCATCCCTGGCAGTGTCCAAGGCCAGGTTGGATGGGGCTTGGAGCAACCTGGGATAATGAAAGGTGTCTCTGCCCATGGGAACCAGATAATCTTTAAGGTTCTTTCCAGCCCAAACCATCCCATGGGTCTGTAACATCCTCCTGGTCTACACCCCCTGTGACCGCCACCAGCACAGAGTCAACCAATTTCTGATGAACTCCAAAAAGTGGTTTCCAGGTGTGCTGAATTGCTAAATGGCATCCTGATGATCAGACACAAAGGCACTTTGGAAAGCATGTAAATGAAGATGCTTTCAAACAGTTCTGTGTGTTATTATTATTCCCTGGCAATGTAGGTGGGTGATATCGGAATGCAGAGACTGACAGAAGAGTTGGTCAGTTCCGTTTTCCCTGCCTTGGGAAGTTCTGTAGGCTCAAAAGGCAATCAGGAAGGTCAAGTAGATGGGTAAAACAGGAACTGAAGCAGAAAGAGGGAGAAAAGAAGCTTCTTGAGCAACACTCAGCCATTTCCAAGGTCTCGTTGCAAACCAGGACAGTGAGTGTCTTGCAGAGGGAGATGAATTATACAGCACTGAGCCATATCACTGCACACACAAAGCTGCAGCAAATGAATTGGCTGATGGGTAAATCAGACATCAAGAGCTGCTGAACACTGCCCAGGAACTCCTGCTGCTCTATCCTTCCCATGGACACACAGATGACAGAACATTGTTTGCAGTGGTCAGAACCAAACCTTATCACATGTGAACATCACAGTCCCTTTACAGCACAGTGCCAGCACAGATTCCTTTTTTAACCCAACAGTGAAGAGCCTTTGCTTTTGAAACAGGACAGTTCAAATTCTATCTCCAGTTAACCACAAAGCCCCAAGTGACTCTTAGATGCAGCAGTGACATCTCCACACAGCTTCAGAGGCCACGGATTGTTTCCATATTCTAATTACTACATCTCATTACAATAAAGAAAAATAACTTCTTTTGAGTCACAGATGCAAAAAGGAAGATCTTGTGGGTAAAGTAAAAGGATTCACAGAATCCAGAGGCCTAAATTTTTTTCTCCTTCCAACTCTTCTAGTGCAATAACATTCACTTTCTTCCACTTAGTGTTGGAAAACTTAACAAATCTATGCTCATGAGCATTTTGAGGCCCTAATTAAAATGCCTCACACTGACACAAAATACATAAAATACCTTACAAGAAGTATTTTTATTATCACAGATTAGAAAGTTTGAAAAGAGGAGACACTAAATTGATTCTGTAGGGCTGATTTTTTGTGTTAACTTTATTTTTAGAACGTTGAGCAATTAGGGGATACTATACAGCATTTGAATTTCCAAAAATGTAATCCTCAATTAAATCATGGTTATTTGAAAGAAGTCTGTAGAAGGTAATGTTCAATTCATGCAGTTCTGGTAACCTCCCAGCCTCTCTAAGGCATCAAAGCAGCCTGTAAATCACAAACCTTGGTACAGCCAGAAAAGAAATGTGACTGGTTTGATCAACCACACCATCACAGGGTTTTCAACCCAGTGCCACATCCTTCTAATGTCCTAATATTTAAATTTAACCCAGAAATAAACTGGGTGCCTATACCGACAGGAAACTGTGATTCTTCACCAACGTTTCCAGGCTGCAGCATCTTCTTTGGAAACCTGGGTTTTGTGTGGATACTTGACCACAGCTGGCAGGATAAGGCAGCATGCCTGTGTCCAAAACTCTGCACCGTGGGTGTGGCACCAGGAACAAGGTCAAGGGACGTGTCCCTTCAAGCCTGGGTACCAGCTGGGAAGTGCTCCCAGATGCAGGAGAGCTTACCTGGTGAGCACAGCAGAGCTCTTTGGAAGGGGTTTTCTGTGCCACATTACTCTGGAAGTCACTGGTGGACTGTCAAGGAGGCAATGAGTTTTACTCAGAGTTTTTAGAGGCACAAAAAATCACAGGGTGTGAATATCCCACTGAACCTCTAGAGGCAGAATCCAAATTACTGTAAGAAAACCCCCGGGGTGATGCTTTGTGGAACATAAGCAAATTAATTCAGAAGACACTTGGTGCCCACTCCTATCAAAGGCACTCCATGTAATAACGGAGTTCTGCAGAACCGTGACCCACCAGCTGCAAACAGAGGTGTTTCCGTGTTCCGAAAATTCAGCCTCATTGTGCCGTGGTGGGGGATCTCCAAAGTGTGAGTCACCCTCAGCGAGCCGCCACTTCTGGCCCAAGGAACTCAGGAACTGGCCTGACTTGTTCTTGTCAGCAGCAGATGCACCTCCAGCACGCCGGGGTTTCATCCCTTTCCATCCACAGGCATCCTCCTCAAACTCTGCAAAGCACAGTTCCCTGCAGATGAGGGACGTTTTTGGGGTGACACCAGAGCTCTGCAACCTGAACCCTCCAGCAGAAACAAAAAGCAGAAACGGCTCCCCTGCCTCCTGAGCTTCAGCGGTGCCTGAAAAGAGCAAAGGCAGAATTGCTTTGCTTATGGTCAAAAATGAATTCTGTGAGGAAGGGGCTGGAGGGCATTTTAGATTTCATGTTAAAGAAACAAAGCACAAATTGACTTTTTATAAAGGTCAAATGAAAAATTGGGTATCTTAAGGCTGCAGAGAATTTCTGCTCTCTGCTTAGTTCTGTTTACATTTATAAAAAAAGGAGAAAAATATTGTCATGTCCAACTTAACAGATGACCTGGCTGGGACAAAGGAAAGAAAAAAGAAAGAGAAGGACTACATTTGCAACAAAGTCGGGAATTTTAAATAATACTGTTTCTAGTAATGTTCCTCGATGGGAGCTATTATGTTGCCCTTTCACAAACCATTAAGACAGGAATAAAATCAGTTCAGTTTGTACATAACCTGAAGGTTCCAGCATTTGCCACATGCTTGTGAATTAGTGGGTTATGTGCTGAAACAGGTATTTCGGATATATAATTCATCCTCTAGGCTAAAAATACATAATGTAACAAATAATACCCATACTGAAAATTATATTTTACATTCCTTTCACATGGGCTAAACTGTGTCCCATGTGAACTGACTAAACAGCTTTGCAGCAATTAAAAAAAAAAGAAAAAATGAAAAAAAATCCTGATTCTGATGTTTTCACCTGAACAAGTTTTAATCGTTATGCACCAGGTGACTTTGATCCTACAGTGTGCTTTGTTCATGCCATTGCCAGATTCCTTGCTGGCTCAGTGCTCTGTGGTTCACCTCCTACATGGGAGATGAACATTAAGCCCAAGGACACCACAGCCTCTGAAGGGGAAGGGAAGGGAGAGGGCAGCCCTGGGGGAAGAGCAACAGCACTGATGGAAACAACAAAAACTGGCATGATTGAAACACAAACACAAAAAGCCTGGGCTGCCTCCTCCCCTGCAGCCCCCCAGTCCTTCCCGGTCCCTGCCACAGATACTGGGAATTTGGTGTGGTTGCTGGGAAGGAGGTTACTCCCTGCCCAGGGACCACAACCAGATTTCACACAGAGCTGAACAAGCTCTTCAGAGTAGGAGTTCATCCCTCTCCATCTGCACAAGTCCTTCTTTCCAGTCCCCTTTAAATTCCCTACTCAGGGAGCCCAGCACTGTTGGGTCTTTAATCTCCTCCTCACAGTTTCACATACAAACCTTGGCTTCAATATTTGGATACATTTCCTGCCTCTTTTTTTTTTTTTTTTTTTAATACTCTTTTGAAGCCAAGTTGCTGAGTGAATCGTAAAGGGGGAGAATTCCAAGAGCCTTAGTTTCTCTGCTGTTCCCAGGGCAGGTCTGGGCCAAAATAAACCCCTGCTGTGCCAGCAGCAGTTACTTACAGTCAAAGCCAGGCAGCACAGCCCTGCAGCTTCCCAGTCCGAGCCATCTCCCATTTCCCTTCAGAGATAAAGCCTCCACTGAGATTCCTCACTTCTCCAACTGCATCCCTTCCCATGTTTTCCTTGAGTCACAGAACAACCATCAGAAAATGGTGAGAAGGTAAATATTCCGCCTTGGACCCAGGGAGCCTCTGCCCAGAACAGATCCTGCTTCGCTAGAAAGCTTTTCCATTCCCACCCTCATTTCTGCTTCTTGGGAAAGGGTTTGTTCCCAGTTTCAGAAACCAGTGGTTTGCACTGTTCCTTCCCCTCCACCGCTTCTGTTCTCACAGAAAACTTGGATGCCTCAACCAAATTCCTGCGAAAGAATTCAAGGAACAAATGGCCACTGCTTCACCAATTGCAGGATTTTGGTCAGACAGGACTGAAATTTGACATCTGGGCAGAGCAGTCTCAGTAAGAGATTTGTCCACAGTCAGTTACTACACAAAAAGGATGGAATTATTTTTATGGAATTTTTTAGAAAATGTATTTAATTATTTTTATTATTTTAATCCTGAAGTCTCAGGCATATCAAGAAATCTGTTTCAACCACTATTTGATCAAATAAAAATTATTACATCTTTAAAGATTTTTGTAATAATTTTAAGAATTTTCCCCGTGTTTACTTCATTCTTCTACCTGATTTAGGTGAATTTGCACCAGTTGTGTTCACATCCATTTTGCACAAACATCACAAATTTTTACATCACAAATTTTACATCACAAATTCTGGTGACTATTGTGTTCACAGAGAATGAATTTCAAATGTTTATGGGCAAAGGTCTGATGGGGAACTGTCCGAGCAATCTGATCAAGGAGCAAATACAAACAATACTGTGGCAATTACAGTTTGGGTGATTGTCATAATGCCATAAAACTGTCCAGAAGCAACTCTGAGAGGCATAAAATTTCCCAAACTTGGAAAAAAATTGTGATCATTCATACTGCAAAGACAACAAGTAACACAAAGAAAACTGGGTATATTTAAATGGCAAATTATTCCCACAGTTGCTTAGTCAGCTTGAGTACAGAGGGCAAAATTAGAGCATGGGGCTTCCCATGAGGTACGCCTGCAAATATTCCGGAAAATACCTCTGTCCTTCTAGCCAGAGACACCATTTCCCTAAATTTTTTTTCCAAGATAACTTTTTTTTCCAACACTTCTGTCCAAGAGCAATCATTTTCTCCCTGGAAAGGCTGGTCTGAGAAACAAAAGACCCGAGCTGCTCTAGACTGCTGTTCCCCTCCGGAGAGAACCATCATTCCAGTCACTTGGATTCGGAAACAGCACCGCTGCACCACGGGCCTTCCCATCCCTCAGGAATCAGGGCACGCATTTCCTCCCGCTTGCAGTCCCCTCTCACTTCCACTGTGGCCCTTTTTTCTATTCTATTCCTTCTGTATTTCTGTGTGATCCCGACTTCCCATTTCCCTTGCTCGTGTTCCAGCTCTCTCCCTCTCTCGCTGTGTCTCACTGTGGTGCTGGAACATGCAGCAGGAATATGATGGATGATCACCTGTCACAGCTTGTTTATTATAATTCAGACAATCAATTACACATCCCTAATGCCGCTTGTCCCGCTGGAAATTTACATGCTCGGCACAGACCAATGTGAAAATGGAATCTCATTTGCCAAATGTCTTTCTGTGGGTACAGCACGATGATTACAGCCTGGTTGTTTCAACAGTTGTGTGTGTCTGACAATGTCATCACTTACTGCTTGCCACGGGTCACATTGCTGCAAGGCATTATTTATTGTGCTGTGCAGGCTCAGGCTTTCAGAGGACAAAGATGTTGTTAAAGCCACAGGCTCAAGGCAAGGTGGATCACACAGCAGGGACAGCCCCAGCACCCAGCACCTGCCTTTGTTCCCACTGGTGGGAATCCTTGTACCCTCCCCACCTTTTTTCTTTCAGGGGTGACTTGTACTAAAGGGCTGGGGAGCTCCTGCACTGACAGGCATGGTTGTTAAGGTGAAGTGCTGCTCCTGCAGCTAAATAATCCCAGCACAGCCAGTGATTTAATGAGAGGCAAAGAATTGTGGAAAAATGAGGCAAGGGGGAAAGCAAAAAGGGCTCCTGAGCACTTGGCTAAAATGCTGTGCAGCAGTAGGTGCTGAACGTGCTGGGAAAGGGTTAAGTGCATTTTACTGACTGAGTAGCTCTTCCCTCTAGGTAGATTAGATCTGGAAGATCAGATCCTACGGAAAAGAGGGTGTAGAGTATGGACTGAGCAGCCCATCCTGGGACTCAGGAGGAATACTGGATTTGATCTGAATTAGCCAGAACTTCAGGAAGAGGAGGAAGGATACATAAGATGTGAAGAAAGTTTCTTCTCCCTGAACAGAAGAGAAAGATGGGGAAAGGAAGACATCTTTCCTCACCAGGAGCCAAATTTCTAACACCTTCCTGTTAACTGGAAAAGAAGGAACAGGAATAGTCCTATCAAGCCATGCTGCTGACTTAGGCTTGCTGTTTTCTCACACTCCAGTCAGCTGCTTCCCTCCACCTCTTTCTGCACAACCCAGCCAGACTGGTTTGGGATTTGTACCTACACTGCCTATGCTCTAAAGCACCCACAAAACGAGTCATTCCTGGAAGTCTCAGGTGGAGGATGGTGAGTAAACCTACTAGACTGATTTTCTCAATGCCAGTCTCAGTTGTGGAGGTGGTTAAACATATTCAATGTAGCCAGATTAACCACTTCACTTAGCTAAAATTGTTTTAAAGCACTCGACATCTAAATGGTTAATCTAAAGGTCTGTGAGAACAAAAACATTAACATAACCTGCAGAAAAGCCATGATACTTATTACACATAAAAGAAAAGCCTAGATTAAATAACAGGTTTCTACTCCTTCAATAAACAGGACTGACCTTGAAGAGGGATGGCTGTTGTTCACGGTAGTTATCTTATCAAGGTGGAGGGCAGGCAGTGAAATGGTGTAGTACTGATAACACTTTTTAGGATCTTACAAGCCACCTACGAGTGTTTTGTCAGTCCTGTGGGCACACGAGGGCAGAGAAGAGGCCCTTTATTCTCCCTCACAAAACAAAGGCAAAAGACAGTATTTCGCTTTCAGAGGAGGGCTGTGTTCCCTGTGGAACAGAGATGGAGCTGCCTGTGACACCAGAGGACTGGACAGATAAAGTGGGAAGACTCTGAAACCTTCCTTCATTAATGACACCATTTGTACATCCATGGGATACACAGGACAGGGGTAGGGGTTCAGTAAGTCTGCGTGGAGCAGATCATGTTGGTTATTTATTCATACGTTAAAATCTCTGTCTCAGCAGCCCTGTGAGAACTCATATTGGTTGCAAATCCCGCTGAGTCAACCCAAATCATGACAAAGTGCTCTCCCTCTCTCTGCATACACAGGTATATATTACACACATCAGCACACTCACACGTATGGATGGACTAAGGTGGTTTGGCTTTTAAAGAACCTGTTTTTCAGCAGAGGATCAGCACAGTTAGTACTGAGGCTACATGTGCGTCTAATTTCACAAATGACACAAGAGCATGTGAAAAGGCTTAAGTCCTTCTTACATAGCAGAAGGCTTCCTGTGCTGCTGCGAGTTCTGTATGAGTTGGCACAAAAAGTCTGCTGAGGGGGCAGGGAGGAAATGGAGCAATCAAGTGTGTAAGGAGTCACTGCTGTCCATGGAGGCAAATTCTGAAGCTGGCTGAAGTGAGTCATGTTGAAGCCTGAAATTCGTTTCTCTCTATTTTTTTCTTTTTTTTTTTCCCTAGTCCTGTCTTCAGAAAGATGCCTTAGTTACAACTTTGAAAAGAGGCAAACAAACATTAGCTCTTGTTGCTATGAAATCCTAATTGTCCCAGACAGGCAGCCTGGAAGAAGGAAGGCCCCCTTGGATGTCTTGTGTGGGGCGGGTGATGTGCTGGAGCTTTCTGCGGGAGGGCAGTGTCATCACCACTGCCTGGCCAGGTGTACGGCTGTGAGGAGCAAAACAGTGTGGCCTGTGTGCAGGGGCTTGGTGGAGCAAGACCTCCAGGAGGACTCTGTAAAACAAGGCACGTTCTGCTGAGGATACAGCACTGCCCAGACCTGGGGTAAAGTGCAGCTTGGCTTGGACAGCTGTGACTCCTGTGCCTGGTTCTGAGGAGAACAAGGGAAGATCCTCACCAGAGTCAATGCTGGCTTTAGGACACGTGGCAGTCCTTCTGTGCCAGATCCATAACTCAGTCTGTTCTGTTTGGAATGGGAAGTACTCCCTGCCTCTACCACAGGCAGAATACCCAAAGACAAACACAGCTACATGGCTCAGGGAAGGCTTCGATGCTCTTAGGGGAGAAGAGTTTTTTTGCTCTTTTCCATCAAAGTACAAACTTGAGAGCTTCCACAAGACTCAATTCCAAACAGATATGCTGCCAGAAAATCATATTAGTTAAGGAACCTTTCCTCCTATACAGGTGAATGATAAAACTGTCACCCCGTGAAACAGTCAAATTCTCATGCTTACAGGGAAAGTTCCTTTCCTGCTGCCCCCAACAACCTCACTGCAATTGGAATTTTAGGGTTTTTTTTTTTACAGTGGACTCAAATTACACCAGACATTTAATTCCTCCTCACTATAACTGGCATTTTGCTAATCATGCAAGTTCCTCTGTGTTTTACAAAACAAATTCATTTTTGCATTGTTTTTGTTACATATTTGTAGCATAGCAGTACCAAAAAGTTTTCCCCTGTTTTAGGCTGTTAGACACTATACAAAAAATTTATATCAAAAATTATAGCCAAAAGATACAATGGAAACAAAGGACAGAGAACTGAGAGGCAGAGAGAGTTCACTTGCCCAGACTTGGTAACACAATCTTCCTGTCCTTACTCCATTACTCAAACCATCACACCAAGGTGTCTTCCCAGCCTCCTCCCTCACCAGTTCTTACCCACTTCTCAAAATCCCCATTCTGCAGAGTGCGAACATCCTACAAATCAGTAGCACATGTGGCGTGGTCAAATGCTGCCCCGTGCTAAGGGTGTGATGAACCTGCCTGGAAAACGTGACTCAAGATGCTTGTGAGACATTGCATGTTGTCATAGGACTGAACCATGGAAATGGTTCAGGGTGTTCTGTAGAGCTGATCTGGCAAGGACCAAATCCTAGAAGAGGCTCTCATTCCTTACAGCATCCCAGCCTTGTGTCTGGTTCTTCGTACATCACTGAGTACTTTTACAGACAGTAACAACTTCCACACATTTAGAGTTTTGAAATAAAGACCAAATAAAGACCATATATTTGTCCTATCTGTGGGCACACTCTTCAGAGTGACTGATTCCTGTCGCTCCAAACACCTCTGTCCGTGTGACTGAGCACCCCTCTCCACTGGCAGTGGGAGGCAGAGGAGGGGACTCCCCTCTTTGCCCTCACTTTGCCCCTCAAAGTCCTGCTCGAGCACTGAGCGCTGAGGCCCGGGCTGAGCTGGGTCAGGCAGCTCTCCCAGCTGCTCACCGGAAGCACAGCTGTCGGGCAAAAATAACCACGGGGGCAAGGACTCGCACTTTTCTAAAGAAAACACAAAGATAAACACATTGACCCACTAACTCAACAACAGCCTCCTGGAGCCACTTGATTAGAGAAAATCCCTCTCCGTGCATTCTCTCCTCCTGGGCCAGAGGCTGTGCTGAGTTCTGTGCTGCTCGCTGTGGGCTGGGCCTGGGTGACAGCACAGGAGCCAGGGATCCTCTCCTGAGCCCCAGCGGGAAAGCTGAGCTCGCTGTTGGATCAGGAGCAGCCAGGGGAGGTGTCAGGCAGGGGACAGCTCATGAGCACAAGCCCCCGAGCAGCCCGTGGCTGTATCAGGCTGTGGAACAGTCCCAGTGCCGAGCAAGCCGCCGTTCCCTCGTGCCTGTGTCTGGCTGTCCCCAGTTGTGCAGTGGCACCTGTTCCTCTCCATGCCAGCACAAGCTGTTCCCAGCACAGACAAGTCACAGCTCCCACATCCAGCAGCCACTTGGATAATGCCCCAACTTCTTAAAGAGCTCCGACCCCATTGCTGCTGGTTCACACAGTGTCACCCCACACAGAACCAGCTCCAACAAAAGTCTGGCAGAAGGCAAAATGCAACGTGGGGGAAGCTGAGAGCTCACAAGCAAAATAGGAATTGGGTTATTTTTTAGGTAAAGAACTGCAAGGGTTTTGTGATTCTGAATGGGACCTGCACTGAGGCATCCAGTGCATGGCAGCATTTATCAGGGTTCCCTAGGATACAAAAAGGGTAGCAATTCTCAAGAGACTGCACAACCCCCTCGTCTATCAGCTGGGTGAAGGGATAAAAGGACACTGGCTCCCAGTTTCATTCCTTAAAAACCAGAGCAGGCAGAGCCCACAGCGTGGTTCCCACATGGCAGATGTGGGGGATGCACTAAACCCTGGGAGCACCCTGGCATCCAGGCAGTCCATCTGCAGAGCCACCGCTCCAGCCCTGGGCCCAGAGCCCTCCTTGGCTCTGAAATGGCCCAAAAAGGTCAGTCCTGAACAACCTTAATCTCATTTCCCCTCTCCCAGCCACCGAGACACGAGCTGCCCTTTCCCTCACCATAAGGCCAGGCTGCCACCTGGGGAATTTCACTTCGCAGTCCCATACCTTAATTAATTAACAGATTAATTCAGAGAGGTCCAAACTGACAGACAAACACCAAATGTCCTGCAACAAGCCCCAGAACGCATCACGTTAATGACCCCAGAAATCAAAAGGAGGAGGATAATTAAATATAGGCTGAGGAGGAGGGAGCAGACAGGAGGCAAAAAAAGAGAAAGATACAGTGGTCAGACCCCAAAAAGGCAGAGAGCAGATATTAATTTGCATGATAATTCTGAGAACAACAATGGGTGCTCAGAAATTCTATTTAAAGACTGTAATATTAATTTAATGGGGAAAATACCTAATACAATTCCCAGAGAATTTTTCAATTAAATTAATATGATGGGCTTTAATGGATATCTTAAGCAGAGAGCATGATTAACAGAAATACTGCATGAATTATATGTTTTATAAAAACTGGCACAGAGCCTTGTCATGCAGGGAACCTTATTCTAAACTCTGGCATCCAGTTGTAATTCTGAACAGAATTTCCCTGCTCAGACATGAATCATTTCCTCTTGGGATTTTTATCCTTCACGTAGTCTGGACTAGTAGCAATGTGATGAACCAGAAAGAACTGAATATGGGAACTGTTGGGGTGGTTTTTTCCCTGTTTATACAGTGTTTAGGGAAACTGTTCTGGGCATAGCATTTCAGAGGTGCTCCCATACTCCTGAAGTGTCATTGGCAGCAGCTCCCTGCAGAAGCAAAACACCTTTTCACAGCTGAACTCTGGGGAGTCCTGTAGTGACACAAAGCCCAACAGTGGGGCAAGGAAGAATCTTACTGCCCATGCCACGGCAGTCTCAGCACCATGAACACAAACACCAAGGAATAAGGATGGTAGAAAATTAATCCCAGCATCCAACTCTTTCCTTTACAGAACTGTCTTAGCTGACTTCCAGACAAGCTCCCCAGGTTGCAGAGCTGCAAACAAGCCCAGAACTGTGAGGAAATCAGCTGCTACATCAATAACCTATCTCTACTCATATCACAAACCCACTTTCCCAGTGGTGACTACCCCCGTTACCATCCAGAGCCCACACATTTGCACCCTCATCCTGAACAGCAGCCTTGGTGCTCAGCACTCTGAAAAGTTCCAAACACTGATGCTTTAATACAGCATTGCTGAGACACTCCTAAACATCACCCTGTATTCCTTCCACCTGCTGTTTTCACCTGTGCATAACAGGAAACAACACAGAGATGTCTGGTTGTAATTGTGACCGTGGAGTGACTTTTAATGGAGGCAAGAGCTGCCCCAGCAGAGGAGGTCTGTGTGCAGTGTGCTGGGCACTCCCACCGGCGCCGGGACCGCTCAGCAGCCGCCCCGGGGCGTGCCAGGAGAGCCATTTGCTCCTGTGATTCCTGCTGCCTCGACGCTGTATTAATTAGGGACTGCTGGCAGATAACTCCATTACAGACTTCAAAATTCAGAATGCAGTGGTGGGAAGAATTTTGGTGAAAGCTCCAAGTATTAGGTGTTGCAGTAGAGCCACTTTTAGAAGCTGGGTATGTCATACATCAGATGAGCTCAACACAGTTGTACCCTTGATCTAATGTTTTTTTAGATTATACCCACACAGCGAGCTAAATTCTATCAGAGATACCACACATACATTTCATACTTCCTCCCACAGAATCCACACAGAGAAGTATTCAACAAGCTTCATAAATATTTGAATGAGAAGAGGATCCTGCAAATAAAATAGCTCTTAGTTTTATTCTCAGCCTGACTACTATACTGTTGTCCCTTTGAGCAATTACTAGACAAATTTTCTGCAGCAGCATCTTCACAGCTGGTTCTTAATTTTGGGAAACTGTTGGCCCAACTCTTCAATTTCTTCACATTTAACCCCTTCTGAAGAAAGTGGGAACCAATCTGCTCTGAATATCCAGACCCAGTTCCCTCAAATTAAGCCCTGAAAAACGCTGACATTTTGAATTAGTGGCACTTTTGAGTATTAGAGAGACAAAAATCAGCTTTTCTTGTAAGCTCAGCTCAATAAAATGTTACCAATTTCATAGTCATGAATCCTAATAAATATTTCTCCAAAGCACTCTAAGATCACTGGACAGCAGGTGTTTGTGAATGCTAGATGTTATTATTTTTCTTGTGAAATTCCTATCAGCAACTCCATGCTGTGATATCCGGAAGAACAGCTTCCAATGAAGAAAAATTGCTTGTCACTTGCTGCCACAAGATGCGAGATAGTTCAAGTTAAGCAGAAGCCATATTGCTGTGTTTTCTATTTCTTTCATAAAACACAAATAAAGTACCCTGTGGAAATATGTGAGCTGAAGTGACAGGCATCTCTTGAATGCTTTTAATTGCTGCCAAAAATAGTCTGAAGCTTTCACCAAAGTTAACACAGACAAAATTTCCATGGAAGGCATCAGTTCCATGTGAAAAGAAGTTAGCTTTTGCATCAGTTAAAATAAAAACAGCAATTACCCAGTTTATCTCTTCTGAAAATTCCATTTTACCTTACAACAGAGATGCAGATAATGCTGTGTTCACATCAGTGGGGAATGCAAGAAGCTCAGAATGCCATCTTCCTTCTATTACTGTATAGTAGCATCAACCCCTGCCACTAGTAGGCAGATTTTAATCATCTTCTTTTCATTATTGTTACAATAGTGCCTAATAATGTCAGTCAAGGACTAGAATCTCATTTGCTAAACTCAGCATAAAGACAAAATGCTCCCAGCACGTTCAACAACAGACATCTTTGAAATCGTGCACTCGGAGCTTCTAAACTTTCTCCCATTAATAAAAATTCAAGCTGAGTTAGCAGATTTGCTCCCCAGTTACAAAAAATTAATCTTGTCTCATTATAAGTGTAATCAGTGAAGGCTCCCAGGCAGACAGGGCTCTCTCCCTGGCTGTTTGCAGTCCTGTGCAGCACGGCCATGGACAAAGCTCTGGCCAAAGACCTCAGCACTGGGAGCAGATCCCAAAGAGTATCTCCTGCTGCAGCACAAAACTTCTCTTATCTCACAAAGCTTGCTTTCTCTTCCTTTCTCTTCCTCAAAGGATCAATTTTTTGCTTGTTTCCCTCTGTTTCCATGACACAGAAAGGGACTAAGATACCCAGGTACTCAAGGCACTCATGTGGAAAATTGTCACTGGCTGTTTCAGACCTGCGACCTGACCGAGATCTTTACCTGCACAGGTGAATTCTCCCAGCACAAGGCTACATCATTATCAGGAAATATTCTGGGACAGGTCTCTCTTGTTTTAGCAAGAAGGGTCTGACCTGAGGGACTATCCTGACAGGGTTTCCTAACCACATTCTTGACAAAGACAACCCATTAACGGGTGTTTTCTGAAACAAAATGTTGAAAAACCCAAGCAACATCCTGAGCAGCTGTAGCCCAAACCCTGCATTTCCTGAACACTGACAACTCCCAGTCAAGTTGATGAATCCACAGGATACACAAGGATCAGGCTCCTTGTAGTTAAAATTACTATTTGTTTGCAGTTTTCTTTATTTAAGTTTTGCTTTCCCACTATCCAGAGAAAACATACATCAGCATGAGAAGAACCCATTAATATGTTTAATGCTTTTCCCCTAAAACTACCATCATCTCACCACTTCCAAAGCCCAAAGGAAATTAAAGCACAGGTCTAGAGCACGATGCTGAAGGATACAACTTAAAACCCCAAGAAAGCTGGGAAATTTCTGTGCAAAGGCTGCAAATCTGAGCTTGGAAAGGAAAGAAGCTTACAGTGAGCTGTAATAAAATTATTCCAGTCTGTAACCTGAAAAGAGAAAGCCTGCCATTCAGCAAACAGGAAATCCCAGAATTTATAGATGACCCTGTTACAAAGCAAATGTTTTGGAACAAATCGTTCTCTCCCTGGCGCCTGTTTTCCACTGGTTTCTCTCCTGCATTTTCCCCTATAATCCCAGGGCCAGAGCAGCACCGTCTGGCTGTCGCTGGTAGTGGCACTCCCAGCTTCACCCACAGTCACGGGCTGGAGGGAGTGACCTAACAAGGGGTCCGAGCCTGAACGGGCGTCTGCATTTTTGCAACAGTATCAGTAAGCAAAATAAAAGTTATTACCCTCTCCCTGCTAACCTTGCCTATGTTGTATTCTCATGGACCATTGTGACTGCAGTACAATTACTTTGCTGCTAAAAAAATGAAGTTTAGAAAAGCTTGTGTGTATGTGTGTGATGTGCAGAACTTCTGTCCTCAGCCAATGTTATGTTTCACACGGTCCTCGTACATATGACAAAGGCACTGCACCGAGGGGAAAAAAAAAAGGAAACAACCCCACAATTAAAACAACTTTTTCAGCTTCCCTACTTTTCTTATGCTTGTTATGTTTCAAAGACTCAAAGGCAGCAGATGTAAAAGAAAAGGCGGGGACTCTCACCACAGGGTGGTCGGGAAGGAGAAGGGCAGGTGGGTGCCAGTGCGACCCAGACAAGGCAAGGAGCTCGTCTGCCCTCTCATACCCAGCGCCCCCTGCTCACTCCCTCGGGACAGACACAGCGAGTCGGGAAGCGCCAGCGGGAGCCATGGAGCGCATCCCACCCGACCCTCGGTGCTGCCACCCCCGCTCCAGTGAGCTCCGCGTCACCCGCTGCTCCCTGCAGCGGCTCTCGGGCGCTGCCAACAGCCCCGGCCCGCAGCGCCCGGGAACGCTCCCGGCTCGGCCGCGGGCAGGGCCGGCAGCGCTTCCCGCGGGCTCCGAGCAGCGGGGCCGAGCAGCCGGGCCGGGCTGGGCTGGGCTGGGCTGGGCTGGGCTGGGCTGGGCGGGGCCGGGC
>VZRO01002149.1:50727-92516 GCA_013397915.1 Daphoenositta chrysoptera | reverse complement strand
ACACTGAAGGACAGCGCTCACCGCTCAGCATGACCGAAGGATTTACCTCCTCACAATACGGAAACCATCCATCACTGAGAATCTCTGTCCTCTTCCTTTTCTTTCTCTCACCCTACCCCAGCATTGTTAAAGTAACAAATATAAATATATATATTTTTTTTAAAAATCCTTTTCCCTCCACAGCTATCAAATTGTCTGGATTGCTACACACTTTAAAAAACAGATATTGAATATCTCTCTCCTCAGCAAATCTACTCTGTAGCATAAAGAATTCCCCACAGGAAGTCTGTGAGGCTCAATCGCTATGACACAGTCAAGGGAAATTTAGACAGTCAAGGAAAATTTAGTCTGATGTTTGAGAAGCCAGGACAAAAAGGATCAGCCCTTCTCAGGATGAAGAAAAGGTGCCTGAGCTAAGTGGGGCTGGCAGACCAGTGCTGAAATACTCTTCAGATATGCAATTACAGCTATCCCTAGGGGTTTTGCTTTTGTGTTGTTGTTTTTTAAAACCCTTCTCCAGAGTCAACAATTTGCCTGAATCGCTTCTTATTCATTTCATCTTCATGACTTCTGAAGGCATCTAATGAGGCACTTTGAAGTTTGCCTGAAAACAAAACAGAACCAAGAAAAAAAAAAAGCAACCACCCTGAGGTGACATTAAATCTTTCTCCTGAAACTATAATCTTTAGGATTACAGCTCAGCTCTGTTTTGTTGTAACACTGTGCTATCTTTGGATTAATGGGCTTTGTCCTTGCTGTGTTAAAGTATCTTGGGAACCCAAATCCAAAATGTGGCACCTATGATATGGTTTTGCAAGCTTATTCACTGTGTGTGAAGTCAGGGCAGGGTCTAAAATGTAAAATTTGAGATAAGTATTTTGTTTTTTCAGGTTCTGTTCAGAACAATATCTTCATTTACTTAGTTCTCAAAACACTGCAGGTGGGATTGTGAGTAAATTGTCTGTAAAAACAGTGAGAAAAATCTGGAGTCACTCATGGTTTTCAGTACAAAGCTTTGCATTTACAGTACTTTGAATGTATTATCTGACCTCACATCTCTTAGCCAAGCCCACACATAAACACTCATAAAACTACAGAAGAAAACACAATAAAAACATTATTTAACTTGATTCCCTGATGGCTTCTTGAATAGCCCTCCAGAAATAGACATACTTTTGAATATTTTTTCTAAGAAGAAATCAAAGAAGTGGGAGATTTGTGGAGATGTGGTCAGTCTCTGCTGAGGCTGCAACTTGCCATATCAATCAGCTTTGTGATTGTTGCCATCAGTTGAAGGATTTCTTCCTCTGCTTTAAGGCAGCCGGTCTGCACAGAGGGAACCCATGGAATCCAGATCACCACGTGGTATCGTGCCACCTGCACGTGTGTTGTAAGAGGGGTTTGTTTTTAACTCTGTATTTTGTTACAGACAAACCCTGGGAAGGAAGTGAGTCTTGGCATTGACCAACATGTCCATGTTGTTTCAAAATATGGGCAGGATCATAACAACTTATCTCCCTATTTGCCTACATTTTATTTTTTGCACCCACACACAGAAGATAAGTGTGTAAATTTCTCTGAGAGCCGTAGGTTCTGCTGGGTTAACTGATTGAAGGTTGATGGAAGGAAGAACAGAGCTGCTGGTGTGGGACACTCTTCCATGCAGCACTTCAAAATGTGTCTAGTCAGACACATGGATGGGATTAAATTTGATTTAGGTTCCTACAGTTGACACTTCTACCCTTACTTCTACAAAGCAAGAGTTTCAAAGGATCCCTCTTCGGCAGCATCTTTTTTTCTTGACATTTCGGATCAAAATTTCTGCATTCTTGTACAGCGCTTCCCAACTCAAAAAAAAAAAGAAGGTTCACTTCAGAATAGTCTCGTCCACAGGCTGACAGTGAGTTTGCCAGGAGCTGGGAGCTGGAGTCAGTGCTGTGTGTTTTTTGTGAGCAGCTTTGATGTGAACAGCAACACACGTAGCTCCTGAGTCACATAATGAAGCTTCAGTGCTTGAAGGCAAGGAGGGCAGAGCAAGCCACACCTTTGACATTTTGCCCATACCCCAGCTCCTCACAACAAAACATCCCTGGCTGTGCAGTCGCTGCTTGGGAAGGTTTTCAAAACTTCCTGATGCACCCACAGAGTATTTGAGACATGCTCTACCTAGACAGCACATTCCCTTCATTCCCTGATGGAAAATTCAAAGTGATGACCTGCAACGTGATTCACCTTCAAGCTTCTCTCCAAATTTGTCAACCCTGAGGAAGCTACACAGCATTAGGCACAAATCTTACTGTAATTAAAATATGTCTCAAGATAAATAGGCCATATTACTGAGAGATGGAATAGGGACAAATGAAAAAAAATCATAAAGTAATTGTTTGAAAATGTGAACAAAAGAGAAATTGCTTTATGACAGCTCTCTCTTACCTGAAAGTAACATTTTGGGGAGAGAAAAGTTCTTTCTTCTTCAAGGCCTCACTGTTCAAACACAGAAGTATAACTTACTAATTCATTATTCTGAGGCTGATAAGTAAGAAAGGAACCTACCAGCTTATTTATGTGCTTTAGAAAGCTAATTTTGCTCCAAAAGTCTGTTGGAGAAATAGTTATTTCATTTTCACAGCTGTTAGAGCTCGTTCGAAGACACACATACACTGAACTCTCTATTTAACCTTAGATTAGAAGGAAGCTTTTAACAAGCATTTCTGAACTAAAACCATATGTCCGTCCTTTGCATATTTAAAATACAGCAACTGATAAACAACACTCACCATGCTGCAAAGCAACTTCAGCTAAGAACAATTGCTCCAGCACTACTAGGAAAGAGCACAATACTAAACTCTAATTGAAGAAACCACATAATAATATTTTCTCTCTTGGGTAAAGATTATTCTGAGTCCTACTTAGATCCCAAGTTGATGATGATGGGGTTTGGTGGCCAGGTCTCACATGGCTGTTGGTAGTTCTACTTTCAAGGCAGGTAAAATGTAAAAGAAAACAGGCAGGTAGCAGACATTTGCCACACTTGTGAAGCAGCAACCTTTTAACCACCTATCCTAGTTAGGAACAGCTGAATAACAGGATGTAGAGCCAAGGAGCTAAAGAATTCATAGGTGAAATTCATATTCCAGTTGAGTTATTGCAATAAATAATAAATGGAAACTTAAGAAGCTGGAGGCTGGTGAGGAAGCCCAAGTCAGAGATAAGGCACAAACTGCTATGAGTGGATAAGGGTCAAAACCCTCCTTTATATGTTTATTTAAGGTCTACATTGCCTTGGGAGCATAAAAACAGAAGTCTGATTGAGTTCTATCACAAAGATACACTTAACTACTTTATCCCTTTGCAGTGTTCCCAGTGACACCTCTTCAATTCAGCACCTCTGCTGCTACCTTGTAAATTCAATGAAGCAGCAAAAGATATCCAGATATTGGCCTAAAAAATAGTTGGGTAACCAAAAGTATCTTCTGTTAATATAAGTAAGTCTGGATCTGCATAAAATCATGGCCTTCAAACATTTTCTCTGGTAAAAGATAAATTAAGATAGTCATACTTCCCTCAGGCCCATTTTAATTAAGCAAGAATCCTCAAGGATAAATGAACAAAATTAGCTCAGTTTGGAGCAGCTTTTAACTACATAGTGAACTCCACTGATAGGTGGGAGTTACACAGACTGAGACACTTCCAGAGGGGATCTGGGTGGGATCACAGGGTGGTCAGAAGAGGTTCTTGAGACCTTGAAAGAGATACATATAATCCTGAAGTACGTTTTCAAGTGAAAATCCATCACAAGATACACCTGCCAGCAGAACCTGACTTTTTGATGCTACACTATATCCCAGAAAGAAAAAGGGAGGAAGACTCCCAAATGTACAGCTGCATGGTATCTACAATTTCCTTAGACTGAACATAGGCAAACTGTGACATATAAGGTGCTCTTCACTTCAGGGAGACTTAAAATAAATACAAATGCGCACAACAGTGACATCCTTAATTCCATGGCATTCAAGACTCAACTCCACTTGCACCTCTGTGCCTGTAACTGAGAACCTGTAAATACATTAATCATGAAAATTGTGCATGATGCTTTTTTTCATGCATTTTGTTGGCACTGTCTTCATGATTAACTGAATGCATTTGGCCTTATTTTCAACCACAGCTGCACTGATTTAAGTAAAGAGTGACTTCAAACCCATTTAGTCAAATGCTGGCAAAAGCCTGTAAGATATGTTTATTTTGGTTTAGCTAGCATGGACTGGGAATACACAGTAAACCAAAGCTAAGGATGAGTAAGACCCTCTTAAGTTGAAATAAAGTTGTCTGCATTGTGAATGCTTAAGTAAGTTATTTTAGAATCCTGCTCCAGCTGAATCAGCCTCACTTTCCATCTAGATGAGGCCCCTGTTTCAAAGGTGCTTTTTCAAGGTAGTTTTGTTGGTTGGTAAAAATTCTGATAAGAAGTTCTGAGGCAATTGCAGGCCATGAGATACTTTGGGGAAAAGATCTGTTAAGTACCCCCCCTTCAAAAAAAAAAAAAAAAAAAAGAAACTAACCTTTGTGTTCTGTTTAAAAGAAAAACAGTTTCTAAACTGTAGCTGAACCTCTTATCTGGTAAATCTCAAAATCCATTAAATGGCTTGGAAAACAGCAGTGCAGGGGAGTAAGGCATTATAAATCATCTAGAAAAAGAAATATAGACCCCCAAGTCCATCTCATCCATACTGGGCAGAGCACATACAAGTTTTTCTGGCTATTGAGTAATGCCTTTTTTTTCTTCACTTTTATACAGGCAATCACCACTGTATGCACTTTATCAATCCAGTATCACCAGAGGGGAGTTGCAAGGGAAGAGGGGGGGCAGAGGGAGAAAGAAAGAGCTGCCAGCACTGGGCTGCAGCTCAGCCAATGCTTGATTGCAGGTATAAACATTACACGCTGCATCAGCAAAGCTGTGGAGAGTGAGCCATAAACCTCCCAGGAGGGGCTTTACAGGGAAGGCTGACAATGCAAGTTCAGAGTCCCTGCGTTATTTGGAGACATCCTGAGCAGCTAAAAATACATTGCAGCCTTTAGGAAGAAAGCAAAGGGGAAATATCTTTCTCCTTCCAGTGCAAAGGGTTGGGGGCAAAGGAAGGAAAGAAAAGGGTATGAAAATCCCCATGGAAGATGTAGCTTGGGGAAATCCAACACGTGTGGAAGCAAGCAGGTAAACCACCTGTGCTGCCAGTTGTAACAGTGAGATCCTGACGCTTGAAATGACTTTAAATGCAGGAAAGATTGTAGCCAGGGGCTTGCTCTAATCATCATTGTACTATCACCTTTAATAACTTGTCTCTGCCTGAGCACATCCAGCGCTCACATAGCAGCTATTAAAACTAAATTGCCCTCATTAATAGAATTTCCACATTCCTTCTGTGCATGTATCCCAGTGCCCTCTATCAACAAACACTGAGCTTTACCATAAGAGCTGACAGCAGGAAAATATCCCCATTTTATGTGGTGTGACAGATGCAAAGGACTCATGAAGTTGGGGCTCAAACACATCATCTGGAACTGTCCAGTCTAAGACCTCAATCACTCTGGGAACTCAGGTCAGGACTCAGAAGAGTGGTGGTTTTTCATGTCACCTGAATGAGAAGTACTCTGCTCAGCAGAGAGGTGCTCTGCTCTGTAAAGGCAGGGGAGATGTCACAGGTGGCATTTTGTATTCAGGGTGTGTGAACACCTCAGAATATTACTGTGAGAATAGACCTTGATTATACCTATCAAGTGAGATTATGTAAATTCAGACTAAATTATCTGCATTATTTTAAACAGCTCTGCGATGGAGGACGAAGGTACTGAATTGGCTACAAACATAACCAAGTAAACGGTGTTGGTAATTCCCCTGAGCAGAGATTCTGCAATGCCATAACTGCTACAGAGGGGTGAACTGCAATCTTGGTATAAAATGCAATTCAGAATGCGGCTCATGTTGGAACGTTGTCCTGGAAATAAGTTCGGAGCAGTTCTGAGTGCCAGGAGGAGTTGCTGCCTCTGCCATAGATGTTATGCGACCCTAAATAAATTACTCAGACTTCCATTTTATCAGTCTGTGCCATAAGGATGACACACATCTCAAAGGTGTTTAAAGAATTAACTCCTTAATGTTTGTAGAATGATTTGTGAGCCCTCTCAGGCGGCGCTGTGAAGGGCAGACTGCAGACATTGTGGCTTTCAGATTTTAACTATGATAAGGAAAGCTCCTGCAGGAATGTGCTGCTAGAAAACTTAATGCAGCTGTTAATCCCCAAAGGCTCTGATTTGCAGAATGAAGTCCAGAATGTGCAAACAGTTGGGCTGTGAATAAAAATGACCTTTTACACACATTCTCAAGCTTTCACTACTGAAAAATTATGGAGCATCACATACACTTCAAGTACAAAAGGAAATCATGCTCCCACATGGCCAGCAGGCCACTCTACCAAGTTGCCAGGCTCATAAATGAGGCAAAAGGAGTTCTAATAAAGCAAAAAGAAGGCTAACTGGCAAGCAGGACCCAGATTTTGGGGTGTGGACATCTCTGCATGACAAGACCAGGATGCCTTTGCAGAGGAAGCAAATGCAATAGCAAGCACAAGGTGAGAGGCCTCCATTTGCAGAAGCAATAAATTTAATGAAGATCCAAACTGACAATCTGAATACACATCTAGCTTTGTCTTTTCTCCTTCCTGCCTGTATCATTTCCTTGGGGGAGATTTCAGTTCTTGTTCACCTCTGTTGCGATTCCCTTGAAGTCTCAGCTGTTCCAGGGAAAGTAAATAGGGTTTAAAATTAATTATCAATTAAAATGAGGTTAATCAGCACTGGGCTTGTCATCTATTATCCTTGTAAGTGAGACAATCCTGTCCTCCTGCAAAACCCCTACAAGGAACAAGGCCAATAAGACTCAGCAACAAAGCCTGGTCCCTCGTGACCTTTGCTATGTTTAGGAAGAACGGCTAAAATAAGCTCTAATCCTCAGCCAGGCCAAACACTGCTGAGAACAACTACCTTTAACCCTTTTGGTGCCCTGTGTGTATGAAGTGTCCGGACAGCAGGACGTGTTTATTATCCCAAACTGCTTGTTGCTCTGTCAGTTATTACACATTCCCCAGAATATTACATATTCCTTCCACCATCCAAGCAGGGCAGAACTTAATTTCTCCAGGACCTTTGCCACTCCACCAGAACATGTCATACTCTGGTGGTTTTTTTTGTTCTAATGGGATGTACTGGCTTGTACAGTCATTTACACAAGGCCTTTGTTTCAAATGCCTTGCAGGGTCTTCTTGTGGTGATGTCCCCATTCACTTACACAGGACTACACAGATAACTTGCAGGAAATCCTGGCTCTGAATACACTCACCTGTAATATTAAATTGTTAGAGAGGAAAGAAATCTCACCACTGACACACGGAATCTAAGAAACACAACACTTCCCCAGGCACAGATACAGAGCACGCCTGAGTTCTGGCCTGTGTGAATGACTTAGCTGTCTTTATATCCAAGAAATCTGCTAAGGAACCACCAATTTTTGACCTATCACTTCCCATATCCATAAAGTGGGAAAGCATGTAACAAGATAAAAAAAATTATTTCATTAAAGAGAAAATACCTCTGAATGCAGGATACACCTGCATCTCAGGTTTCACATTTACACCTATTTCTGTTAACCTGGGGATAGGCACAGGTGTGTGATAGAATGTGTAGTGCCAGAGCTGCTCCAGAGGCATCCTTTTCTAGTAATCCCTGAGAGTCCTCCAAGCTTTCCCTAGAATTTTACTGCTGCTACAAACATAGAGAAGAGACTTCCAGAGGCTCAAGTGAGAATGGAACTCAAATCCTACTGACTTGAAAAGAAAACACGAGCATTTTGCTCCCCTTTGTATCTTTAAATTCTCCCAGACTCAGTTTTAGACTTCGGACGTTTAACACAGGGTTAGAAAACAACACCCATTTTTCTGAATCTAGGCATTGCCTGCTCTTCCTTGAATTCAAAATCAAACAGAACATAAAGATATTTATCCCTTCTTTAGTATCTCTTTGACCTCTATTTTCATCTGGGTTTTTCCTGTTCTTATTTTAAAATAATTCAGTAGTGAGCATGTGTATGCAGGCACTAAACTTTACTCTCAAAATATATATCTTTTTAAAAGAACTACTAACCACAAGTACAATTTGTTTCAATCTGCTTCTGCAAGTTAAGGGGGAAGCTCAGCTGGTGCTGCCCTAATGGTCTTTATGCAAAGAGTTTCCTGCCAATAAGTGCCACAAAGCTCCTGCCTTTGCCTTTGCTAAGGCTTGCTGTGGCTCTAGAAATAAATGGAGTTGATCTGTATGATCTGGAGAACAGCATAACAGAGGATGCAAAAGCAAGGGATCCCAAGTCTGGAAAAATCTGTCCAAAGCTGGAGGAGGCCCGTGTTTGCGGACAGGAGATGCTACAGAGAAGCCCCAAAGAACGTGAGGGTCCATGAGGGAGGGTACACATGGATATGGAGTCAATGAACAGGATGGCAAAGTTCTCTGGGTTCCTTCCGTGCAGTTCTCTGACCATTATGTAAAGGTGGAAAAGACAGAACAGAAAGAAAAAATATCACACCAATGATTGTGGTGAGGTTTCATGTGAGTACCAAACCTGTGCAAAACTTCATGTGAAAACGTTTGCCTGCTGTAATTTATTTGACATAGATATCCACATATAACTACTGGGGGAAAGTCTTACTGTTTGGCTAATTTTTTTAAAAGCAAACTTGTACTTAAGAGAAACCTTGGCATGGTAACATAGGGTTACATGGGATGAAAGAATTAGACTTTGTGGGGATTTACAGCAAAGAAATTCTGAAGAACCCAGGACAGCAGCATTAATGGTTTCCCACAGGCAGGTTATTCAAGAATCAGATTCCCATCTAACACCAGCTGAGGGATAGGTTTTGCCTGGGCCTCTGTGGGACACATAAAGTAGGTTGTTCCATTAATTTCTGCTGAAGATCCTCTATTTTTGCAACTCTTTCAGTGAGTAGCTGCTACCACAGGCAGTGGCCCCACCTGGCTGTCTCACTGGAGCCAGAGCTGGACACTGGTTCTTCTTCTTAGAGCAGGCCTTCCTAAAGTTATGTGGTAAAAGTTAATTCAGTATTTCTGTTTTAGAACAATGAGGTGTGGAAATAGATCCACACTGGAGCATAGTCTGCTCAGTATCAGCAAATAGACATTCATTTCCTTCAGGGTACTCAAAAGTGAACCTTAAAATCTGCCTTCACAGGCAGAAGCACATAAGCCCCTTCTAAAGATCTCAGCTAAACACCACTGCTCTGGGAACCACGAGGGCTGGGAGGCAGATGTGCACTCTTGGAATCCCACTGCGACTTGGATTTCTGTATCCAGTTACTGTCTCAACAAAGACGTTTGTAAAATGAAGCTGTCTTCACCCTCCCCCTTCTCTCTTGCTGTATTACTGGTACCTATTTTTGGTTGGGCTTTTTTTAAGTGTTCCACTTCGACATTTCACTGTGTTCTTTGCCACAGTGCTTGAGACCTCTGTGCTCAGGATGCAGCAGTCTGATCCTGACTGCTTCCACTGAAAGCTGGAATCAGAAAGGGTTCTCCTCGACTTACAAATTCCACTCTTTTCAGTTTTAGTAAACTGAGTAAACTCAGAAGAGAAAACTCGTGCTGACCTGGTTGCTTTTATTCTGTGTAATCTTTTGTACAGACCAAATATTGTATTGCTTTATTTATTCTAGTCCAGTTAAAATGGTAACACTCCTGCCCTCCTACATATGTGTACATGGACACAGATCTATTTCCGTTGGTATAAGACTGAAAAATTACACCCACAACTGTTCCTGAAGAGAAACAGAAACAGTCTGAAACACAATAACAGTTACAGTGGGGACTGTAACAATATGAGAAATTCATAAGGAAAATCCGCACCCTTATCAATCAGTTTTATCTGTAGAAAACCTCCATGCCAACAAAGCCCAGGGAGCAGAACAGAGCTGAGGGACCCCACTGGGCTGCCCCTCCACTAACCCTGGATCGCTGTGGGCTGTGGCTGGGATGAGGCATGGAATGCCCTCTGGTGATGCCACGTTCCTATCTTTGGAAACACATCTTTGCTTCCCGCCTGGCTTTTGAGGTCTCTGGACAAAAGAGCAGCTTGTAGCCTCAGCAAGGCAAAGCAGCTCAAAGCATTAGGGATGACACCACCACCTCCTCAGCCCTGGGAACAAGAGGCACTGTGCACATGGCAGCTGCCTGCTGCACGTCCTGCTTCTCTGACAAGGCTGGCAGGCTGCGGGGGCCTCACACAGAGCACCCCTCAGAAGGAATATTTCTGTAGGTACTTAACAGGAAGGAGGGAGACTGAGGGAACGGTGGCCTGAGTCCTCTGACTGTCTCTGCCAGACAGCCTTCTCTGGGAAGGTGGATTTTAAAAATGGGACTCTGATGGGCAAGAATGGAAGAGCAGGAGACTTAGGCACAGGTAAGAAGGTTGTGATGGTGTTACAAGAGAGAGGAAGCAGTGACCCAGTGCTTGAGTGGTCAGTAGAGCACAGGATCTAACTGCAAATCTGCCTTAATCTTTGGGGAGCATACGTACACAAGGCTGTAATTTCTACCTGTTTAGCACACCTCTAACTTCCCTTAGACAGGTGACATTTCCATGCACTGAAACCTGCCAATCTAAGGACTTGGCTCATGTAGAAACCCATTTTCATACTTCTCATGAACCCTGTGACCAGAGCCTCCACCTGAGCCAGGAAAAGCAGCAGCAATCAGGACAAGGCTTTCACCATCCTGCAGCACAGAACACAAGCGACATTGATATATAATGGAAAGCAAGCAGGAAGCATTACCCAGAGACTTTCGGCAGCACACTGACATCTGTGAGGATGCAGTCACGTCCCAGCAGCTAGGCAGGTATCCTTCAGCAGACTCCCCTAAGGATACTCAGGCACTCCCAAACTGGGCTGTGGCTGTCAGTAGCAACTTCAGTAAATCCTAATTTCTTCTAATTGTTAAGGCTCACAGGGCACTTGCCATACTGGAAGTGTGGGAAGCCTGGCCAAATTAGAGGCAGCCATACCTATCTTCATTTTCAGCTGAACATTTTCTTTCTGAGAGGTTTTAGAGCGGCTTAGAAGAGCCAGGGCCAAAGGGGATGGAGCGTGCCCTTGTCTGACTGGCCCAGCTCCATGGCAATTCCTGGATTCCACAAGAGGTCAGTGACAATCCGTGCCCTGTGCCAGGACGCAGCCACGCGGCCGCTGCCTCCGCTTTGGCACCAGAAGAAGGATGGTTGTGCCAGGCACAGAGCAGAAGATGACTTCCTGAAGGCGAGCTACAGCCAAGTGTCCAGCTGCACTGCCTTCCAAATGCGTGGAAAACATGGAGCATTGCAAAAGCGCTGCGGAGGATGGAAATTAAAGCTCATCTACACACTAACTAGGATTAAGTTGGTTTTAAGATACTGTGGCCAAAGAAGATATGTATGTGCAGGCTTGCATTGAAATAATTGTCAGAATAAATCAAAACAGATTTTTGTTAATTTAGTTCAAACTGCAAGTAGATAAGCACTTGCTTTTGAGAACACAGTAGAAGAAACAAATTAAACTTGCCTCCAATTAGGATAAGAGGTAGATATTTTGATGTGCTCAGGATCCTACTAAACTAGAAGGATCTGATGGATCTGAAATCCATCAAACAGAATCTCTTACATCATACAAATAAAGGCAAAAAATCTTGGTGACATCCATCATTTTCTTTTGAAATGTCAAGCAAGAGCACAAGACTGATAGCCCAACAACACTGCTGCTGCTGTCAGCAACTCATTTAATCAATGGAAATGTTAATCCTAATAATGTCCTGGACTCCACTTAATTTTGATTACATCATTGTTTTTCCTCAGTCAAATTGTGCACTGCTCAGGTTTACAAATAAGTGCTTTGTGCTTGATATTGTCTTTCTCCACCTTGAATCTTCTTCTGCCGCTTACACTTTTGCTTGGCTTGTAAATTATGTGGCTGAGATTTGAGAAGCAAAAGCCCCGTCTGCTCTGACACCGAAGATCCAATGGTACATTTAATTTTCAATAGCCATTTGCCCCAGACTCCTGGTTAAGATTCCACCCATGGATAATGTTCACAGCATGGCAGTTCCATCATCACCTTCTTTCCCCTAGACATTGGTGCATTTCAGTGACAGTATCAAACATGAAATACTTGTATTCTTGGCACATCTTCAATTCTTGCTCTTTTAGGTCTAAAATTTACATAGCTTCTTTACTTTAACACTAATAGCCAAGCTGAACTGCAGTTCGAGCCAATAGGGAAAATAGCTCCAGTTCTTTTATAATGAGAAAAAAAATAAATAATTTGGTAGCTTAGCTGTTCAGCAGCCTATATGAAAGCAAATATAACAATGTCCCTCATCATTTGAAGCACAGTAGGCAATTCCTTTCAGAAGACAAGCAGTGAGTTATTGCTAGAAAAATGATAACTATTCTTTAAGGGTCAGCAGCTCTTCTAGGACCCTGCCCAGCCCTCTCCACCTGCCATGAAATGGATTTTAAAACAGAAGATATAAAAATCCAGTCATTTGTCTGGCTTGTATGAGTAAATTTATCCTCCAACATAAACAAACGGATATGCTAAACACAAACTGAATGTGGCCAGAAGGGATGAAAAAAACACAGGAAAAAAATTAAAGTAAGAGAAAATGGCAAAATGGGAAAACTAGCAAATGCAGCATTTAAAATAGCTCCTGTGGTGACTGCAGGGCTTGAAAACCACTTGAATACAGCCAGCACGTTTATCACCTCTGAAGAAGCAATCTTGTGAAACCCAGGTCTGGTAGGTTTTTAATAGCAGATTGCTGAGTGGTTTAAATATCAGTTCAGTAATTAAAAGTCCAGTTGTTCTATATAGGAGCAGATTAAGAGCATTTCCACGCTTGCTGCTTTGTTTCTAAAGCCAGAAGAATGACAACACCATCAAAACCAGGTGCTATTGCAACAGCCTTCCTAGATTTCATTTGGACTTAAACATTTATATCTGTTTATGTTAATATTATGTTAATAATTTCTCCATTTTGCTAAAGACACATAAAATTTATATGTGATTTCCCAACACACAAGAACGTGTGGAAGTGGTCCCAAGGCTGAAATTCTGTTTAATTGCCTTTGCAGCAAAGTTCATCCTTCTTACCCAGGTCCTATAACTAATTTATTATGTGTCTTGTGTCTGAGCTTGTCAGCACTTTAATTATATCCTAGAGAACCAGCTCATCTGTCCTGGCAAACCACTGCTGTCCGTGCTGCTGGTATTGGGACATGGAACACTTGGAGCTTAACAGTATAAAACCAGCAAGGCCAGGGCAAACGAGCTCGGGACGGGCTGCAGCCTCCTGTGAGCCAGGGCTGGGCCACCCAAACGGAGCAGGAGCTCGGGACTCTGCAGCCCCTCCAGCATTCCGGAACAACCATGAACCTTCAGTTGAGGCAGTGACTCAGCCAGGAAAACTCACCCCTGGCCATCACCCTGAGCACTGCACTCAACACGTTTAAAACATTCGGGCTCACCAGAATTCGTGTGGTGGGGGCAGAAAGAAAGGCTTGAGAGGGACTCTGCAAGGGCAAGCAGTGACAGGACAATGGGGATCGGCTTTAAGCTGCCAGAGGGTAGATTTAGATGGGATATTGGGGAGACATTGTTCCTGTGAGGGTGGGGAGGCCCTGGCACAGGGTGCCCAGAGAAGCTGTGGCTGCCCCTGGATCCCTCAGTGTCCAAGGCCAGGTTGGACGAGACTTGGAGCAACCTGGGATAATGGAAATTATCCCTGCCCATGGCAGGGGGTGGAATGAGATGAGCTTTAAGCTCCCTTCCATCCCAAACCATTCCATGATAGTTTGAGTCTGGTATATTCCTTTAAGTATTTTTATCTGACCTTTTAGTATCAGACAGTTATATTTCAGCCACTCACCTTAGATTTGGCTGCAGTAACTTGTATTTGCTTAAAGCTTGTAATTTAGGTCCATAACAAAGGGCAGCTTTGGGACCTGGAGAATCAGTACAAGGCAACTTCATTTGAACAAAGTTAAATTTTCAGTGTCTTCAACAGCACAGTTTAAATCATAAATGTCATTTTGAAGAATTACTCTTGTTTGTTTTGTTTTAGCTTTTCAGCAGTAAATATTTTACTTCACTTTTGACAGTTTGGTACTATATTCAGAGATAGGGTCAATTTGTTCATTACAGTTCAGTTTATATTAGACAGAGTAGAGCACTCAGTCCAGGGCAGCACTACTTAAATTATTGCTAAATATATTATTTCCCACTCACCCTGTCTTTTAAGCATTTAGTAATCTAGTTTCTAACAGTGTCATGTCACTGCTGCTCTAGACTTGTCCATTTTCAGAATAAACAGACCCACACTTTGCTCAAAGAGCTGTGCCCACACATTTTCTTTCCCCTCTCTTCCATGGAAGCACTGAGAGTGTAGAGAGGATCTGAATATTTGGGTTTGTATGATGTGACCTACTGGGAAAAAAGGAAGTGGACATTCCTCCTTCGTGTGGAATTCTTTAGGCAGGCGCATGCATGCAGGAACAGACACAAGGATGTGCTTTGTCACAGAAACTTCTATACACACAGCAGCACTGGAAATTTGAACAGCTCTCACAGCCTGAGAGTGGCTTAGAGAAAGCAGTTCTGGAGAGCTCAATGTCTATGCCAACAAAGCCACTGGTTGAGCTGGTCTTTTTAATGCTTTGTGTGCCTTGGAACACACTTTTACTGCATGCGGGAGTGTATCTTTGAAGGCAGCAAAGCTTTTGGATTGGCACAGTTACAGTGCTGGGTGAATTGTAACATCCTGGAAAATCCCTTTTAAATGCCAGACTAGGACTTGGATCATATCCAAGCATTTGCAGCAGGCACAGCACAACAGCTTTTGGAATTTAGCAGACACTTAAAACAGTACAGACACGTTCAGTAAAGCTAAGAGCACTTGAAGTTGAGCAGCACAAAATAACCCAGGACACTGGATTAACTGGAGTAAGATTCCTATGGGGAAATGATGTGCTTGCTGCTGGGTGAACAGAGGAGGGGGAGACTGCCAAGGAAGCTGAGCCTCAGGTTCATGATAACACTCTTACAGCAATATCAGTTCTTCCACGGTGGCTGAACAGGGATTTCTAGGAAGTCTCCTTCACTAGCAGACATTCCAGCTGTTTGCAGGGACTAATGCCCCAAGTACCCCAAGTGCTAATTGATAATGAGAGCAGATCTCATGCCCTCCTTTCTGGCTGCCGTCAGATGGCTGCTCACAGAGGAGCTGCTTCAGCTTCAGGCTGCCAGCTGGTAGGAAACTTTGTGATGATCCTCTGCCATCAGGCACGGCCTGAGCAGGCACTCCTACAGCTATGAACTCATTTGGGATCTTCCCCAAAATCAATAAGCCTGTAGATAAACCTATAGCTGTAGATCTGCAGATCCCTAAACCATATCTGGCTGGCTATAAGCAGCTATAAAACTTCCAGCCAAGTCCCTCAATTACTTTCCTAAAGTTAGCCTATTTACTGAAATTGAAATTAAAATTAATCCTATTTTATATTATATTTCTGGGTTCTGCAAATCAATGGTCAAATTGTGGGCAATCTAAAGCAAGGTCAGTTTTTAGTTATATACTTTAAAGAAGTCTTTGCCTCAGGAATGCCTCACCCTTGCTGTTACACGCTGTGTTAAGCCATTGTTAGCTGCCTCAGTGCTTTAAAGCAATATTTTCTGGTGCACTTGGGCAGCACTGGCAGGTTTTACTGGTGTCTTGCATGCAGTTTTATAAGTATTTCTGAAACTGAGTGCTAAGGTATGGGTTTGTAACAAGTGGTGAGTCTGTAGTCATAGGACAGTACAGCCATGCCTATTGCAAGGCCAGTTTAGTGGTAAGAAGGGCTGCTCTGGTTTCAGACTCCTTCCTGACATTCTGGTGTCCCCTCTGTTTAATATTGTTTCATCTTGCAAAGATAACATCCAGCAGTATCCATGTCCTTTACTTTTCTTTGCACCACCAACTCCCCCATGGATACAATAATATATTTAGGCACATGCCAATCACTTCTCATGGGTTCCTTTTGTGACCTTTTGGACATTACAGATGGTTTTCTAAGTGATTAGAGGAAAACTTGCATTTTTTCTCATCTTTGATTATGCCGAGAAATGCTACCAAAGCCTAGAAATATTCTGGAGAATTTGCTTCTCTAGATCATAGATTTTTGGTGATCTGAGCCCTTCCCATGCTTAGTACAGCTACTGGGGCACTATTGCTCCTGCTTACCTGAGATACTGCCAAAAAGCCAGACTGTTTTAAACCAGAGTGCACAAACTAAAGGAAATGAGGAAGCCACAAACTCTTTTGTCTTTTGAATTTTGAGAGCTTTGCTTAATACTTTTTCACAAGTAGTAGATCACTAGTTATGAAGCCTCAGTGGTTTGTGATATTGGTACACAAACCCTTTTTTGAAACATGTATTTCATCATCTGTGATAAAGTAATCCAAGAACAACACTACAGAAAAAATGACAGGACACTTCTGTGTTCCCAGAAGATTAACACAAACTGTCTATGGAAACTCTAGTATGATGCTGGATTGTATTTAACGAATTGTTAAGTGCAGTTAAGTGATTTGGGGTTGTCTCTAATGCAACTCTCACATCCCTAAAAGGCTAAAATTCCAGTGTTTCTGCAGCATGTAAGGGAAAGAGAAAAGCAAGTGTAGATGAGCAACTGGTGACAAATTGAGCAATGTAAACCATTTTTTTACTGTGTTATAAAAAACTGAAAGCTCAGAATCATCATCTCAGCAGGAACAAATCTGGTTTTCCCCAGCTTCTGGGAAAGGTTGGTTTCCTATATAATTCCAGAACGGCCCTATGCCACTGGGACAGCGAGATGCTGTGGTCCTATAAAGGTGATGAGCAGTGGCCAAAGCATAACATGAAATGTACTGAATATGAGGAAAAGACCTCGAGCTGGGAAATCAACCTAACGAGGCAGAGCCATGCTGTCTCGGTGGGAAAACAGCTGCTTTTTATGCACAAGGCAGGAACTGAAGGCCACAAATGCACGTGTCAAACCTCCATTTGCTGTGATACATCCCTCTGTCCATTTGCAACTTAAATTTCTGTGGCATTTATGGCTACACAGGTGCCAAAAGCTCTGGCAGTATAAAAGACAGAGAAGGCAGAGCAAAAGTGCTATAATATATGGCTTGAATAAGAAACAAATGCCAGGTTTATGGGAAATCTTAGGTCACAGAATATTAAAATAAATATTTGATGTGGCACTACACCTGTTCTCTTTCCCCCTGGCCCAGGTACAATGTTCCAGGGTGTCCCAGCTGTTCTGTTACAGCTTCTGCTCATTGGGAGGACTTTTTTTGAATTAAATTTTACACAGACTGGTCAGTATTTCCTTAGAGGAAATGGGAATCTTTAAGTCCACCAGCATGTTAGAGACAAAATGCCTTATTTTGGCCTGCACATAGTACTTGACACGTAGCCAAATGAAAATTCATCTACTGTAGTAATGATTGTCCCAGTGATTTACTTATCTTTGCACGGACATTACAAGCTCCATAGCTTTTATCCACAAATTTTGAAAGCTTATGGTCTATTTTTTCCAGGTCATTAATAAATTTAAGATGTCAGCCTCAACAGCAAACCCTGGAATACTCAATTATTATTTTTGTTCCACTGCAAGGTGCAGCCATTTTTAATAACTATTTTCCTCGATGCTGCAATTTGTGATGAAACCACACAATTAACCTCCTGTTCTAAATGCTATCATACAGGTGTTATCTTTGTGTCAAAACAGCGGATATTCCAGACAATGTGTAAATTCATATTATAGAGTCCTCCTCAGGATTTGTTGAGGTTTTGGCTCCAAGTGGTCATCTGAAGATGTGCTCACAAAAAATACTTTTGGTTAAACTTGACAGTCATTTAAGAAAAAGAAAACCCTGATATACTGGAACTTTTATCTAGCAAGGGAGGAATAGCAGGAAATTTTCTGTGGAAAATAATATATTGAGTGGTCTGCTGTAGCATTCTTACCTCAGAGAGTCTTCAGGGCTGTGGTTAGAAACGGGATGTTTGCAATTGCTAGTGTGACATGAAAACTCTAAACAACTCTCAGGGCTGCTGAACATTCCCTCCAAAACATGGGAGGGAGCCCTGAACTGAGTGTTCCAGGGGTCAGCCCACGCTGCCAAGTCAGAACTATGTCCATGGAAGGGACAACCTTCCAGACTGGCCATCTCTCTTGGGTTTATGCCACTATGAAGCCAGTTGGCAAAATTACTTTATGGGGCTTGGGGCTTAAATTGGAAGCCTCTACTTTTGAAGTAAAGAAAAAACCTCCGGATTTTTTTCCCTTTCCCTTCTAAAGAGGATTTTTAGGTCTTGACTAGCATATACAAACAAAAGATGATTGATGAGAATATTCATCCTCTGCTGCTTGTTTCGTTTCGTAAGCACTTGGGAATCAGAGAAAAAATGTAAACCAAAACCAATTCCTAATATTTCATGTGTGAGAGGAAAATCTTTCTGTAAAATACTCTGATAGTCCTATAAAAATGTTGTATCTGGAAAATAACAGCAGCTCTTTGGGAAGGGGATTTGTTGTTGAGCTAACTGACTTCCCAAATACTTCCTCAAAATTCATTATTCTTATCTGTAAGCCCTTAATCAGAATCTGGAGATACTCTGACAACTCATTCTTGTGTCTAGCACAGCATTAGGACATCCCCAAGGTGTATCACCGAGCACCCCGGGGCTGCTGACGGCAGAGGTCAGCACAAGCTGACACACAGCACTTCCCTTCTCTTCACTCAAATCACTAAGGAAAGGATTCCCACTGGGAAACTCTTGATACCATGAAGACATAAGTAAAAGGTCTATTTTTATAACCAAAAATTCAGTTTATTTCTCTTAAGCTCCATCATCCTAAGCTGCCAGTGCTTCTCCATGTACAGGTGCTCTGTAAGTGCCCACTCACACAGAGGAACAGTACCTGAGGTAGTTTTTGTGATGGACAGCGTTAACTGCCTCAGCAATGGGTTGAAATTAAAACTTATTTATGCCAAATACTGTGTCATTCTCAAAGATGTGATCCTGTTTACTCTTACTGCACTGGCAGCCAAGCTCTGACTGCCCCAGATGGAGCAGATTAATTCTGATGCATTCCTTCTCTCTGAATGTCATGCACTGATTGTCACTCTGTAGCCCAAAACCTTCACTTCTAACTCCATGAAGTGTCAGAAATCATGGTACTTATTAAATCTCATTCTACATTTGAGATTGGTGATAGCTTAAAGAGTAGAGTTGTATCTATTATGAGATCAGGGTGAATCACAAAACAACACACTAAGGCTGGCTGTGCCCATCTTGAATCAACTGTCATGGGGGGAAAGTGTCTCCCAGAAGGGAAGAGCAAACCAAGCGCAGGGAAGGCAGAGCTGGAAGGACCACTGCAAAACAAGCATATTCCATTTTCCCTTCAGAGGCCTCCCATCTGGAAGAGCGCGGGAAGAGGAGCAGTTCCTATTGTCTGCGGCCCGTGGCTGGCAGCACTGTGCCATCTGCTGCTCCACGCAGCTGTGTCGGAGCCTGGAAGGTAAGCAGCCATCCATCTCTGCCCACAGCCTGCTCCGATTTCAGCACTGCTGCAGGAGGGTCTGAAATGCAGGCTCTGCTCAGCTCTGCCACGCTCCAGCTGGAGCCAAAGCCAAAACCACGGGATACCGCAGCGCAGCTGACCATTGCACTCGTTTCTTGGATCTCTGTCAAAAAGCTGTTCCCCAGAATTACAGCTTGAACCGTGGCAAAGAAAAAACCAGACGGTTTGCCCTACAGTGGGTTCCTGCAACCAACAGCAAGTGGTTCGTGGTACAGGCCAGCAAATCGGTGCCCGAGGGCTGCCCAAGCAGCTCCCAGCCCAGCCCGGTTAACCCCTTCCTCCCGAGCAGGCAGCCCCTACGTTTGTGCTGGGCGATTGCTCACCTCCCTCTGACAGAGCCAGCATTCTTCCAGGAATTCTGCCTGTGCCCAGTCCTGGGAAAGCGTGTGGCAACTCCATTCGCTGCGTGTGGCCGGCTGTACAATTCCATTATGCAAATGACAATGCTGATAATTAAAAGTGTTTATCAAGTAACCACAGAGGAATGGGGCTCTCGTCCATGACCAAGCTGCACTCCTCGTCATGGTGGGACTATTTAATGTGCCTATCTGTTATCTTTGCTACAACTGCCTCAGGAGTTATCCAAGACACTGGCATACAGTCACTATTTGTCTAGGACATGACTGACCTTCATAGGATATTGACAAAATAAGGTGTCTGGCATTTGTGATTTGGCATTTAACACCTGGAAATTAGAAAATTCAACCTATTTTTCTCTCCTTTTCTAAAAAAATTAATTTTTTAAATATGAGAAATTTAGCTAGAAAAACAGAAAAGAAAATCTGGCCAGGTCATATGAAGAAAAGAAGCTTCTATGGGGCCTATTGTAATGTTGGTGTTTTCTCATATCCGTTTCAAGAAGAAAAAAAACAAAACCCCACAAAAAATCAGAGAGTATCCACTAGCAATGTAAAGTTTAAAAAGGAGGAAGAATTGAATGAAATACTAAGAGAACTCTGAAATGGACTGATTTTCAGATGGGAATATATCACACCACAGATTTTTCACTCACAACTACTGCTATAAATGGAAATTTAGGGCAAAATTATGTGGAATTCATTTGAAAGTAACAATTGGAGAAAAAAAACAAAAATGGAAGTGCGTTCAGAACGTCTAGAGCAAAGAAACCAAAGCAGGTCACCAAGCAGAGAAGTCCTGAGAGAGAGGGACCAGCTGGGGTCAGACTGGACAATTTGTATCCTGACCAGTGTCACCATTCCTTCAACCAGCTGAGTGACTTAACCTCACACTGGAGTGACCCAGACACCTTCAGAAGGAGGTGGTGTTTTACTTTTCATAACTATGAAGAACTAATTCCTTTTTCTTTGATTAGCCTCGAGGTTCCAGCTGGGATGGAACCAGCTGTTTCCTGAGGAATAAGACTGTAACATTTGAAGTGACTGTCAAGCACACCAAAAGGCTTTAAGAGTGTACAACTTCTTATTTGTGACTTGGACTGCCTAAATTATTTCCTCTAAAATGTCAAAACCAATTAATAATTTGACAAAACCAAAACAAATGTAATCTTTTGATGACCCTGATTAAGACTTTTCAAGACAATTTTCCAGATATCCTGTCTCCTAGTTGCTAGCTCTGAAAAAATAACAAAGTTCTAGAAATTATTTTTATTGTAATGGAATAATTTTACTCCTTTCTTGCTACAAATATGATACACTACTTCCTATATTCATTCTGAATTTTTTTAGGGGTAGGAATGGTGACATCAGCATAACAACAAAGTTCTGCAGTTCTGAAGACAAAATAACAGAACTATTTGTTAAAAGTTAGTAAATTTACTGAAATATGACCTTGATATCTGATGTCTAAACTTGACAACATGGGTTCACATGGCTGGCAAAACACACCTGAGGATTATTCTTTACAGTCACACCATGACCCTGAAATTTGATGCCAGGCAGCTCTGAACTTTTGTATGGTTTCCTGTTCCATGGGGATCTTGGAGAGCTTCACTGGATAATACTACAAGGGCTGGGATTTCTCAAGTATAAGCAAGGTGGGAGAAAATGCAATTTTCATACACGTATAAAGATCTTTCACTAGTGCTGACAGTTGTTAATTGCCACCTCAGTTATTTTTTCCCTCTCATTGGAAAGCATGGTCCTCAACAGAATTTAGTCAGAATTCATTGTATAATATTTTGAGAGGAGAAAGAGAAAAGGTGACAGAAAATGTTGCAGTCACTTGCAACTGTTAAAATGTGTCTTGCTGGCAGCTTCATTTGAAGAAAAAATATAATCTCCCATAAAAGGTGATTTATCACAATGACACATCTCAACACCAAGCTCAGCAAGAGCCACTTAATACACACACAAAAATGAGAATGAGAGGCAGAACACAGAAGAGAATAAGACCCCTGCATTTCTGATACCTTCAGAAATGACAGTCCTCTTCTCCTCCACTCCCCACACAAAGGTAGCTTTCTCACCAGGCTCCCAATCCAAACCTCTGGTGCATTATCTACTGATCTGAGTTGTTTTTGTTGAAAGGGACTTATTTTTGAGCTTGTTTTTTTATTAAATTTTTAAAAATTGTATCACACAAGAATTTTAAGAAAAAAATACCTAATGTTTTCAAGGTTTAGGTTTTTAATTACATTGAAATTGTGACCCTGGGATTAGCTCTGTTGGTTAGAGAGAACAAGGTGCTAATGACACCAGGAACAGGGGTTTGGTCCCCGTATGGGCTATTCACTTAGGAGCTGGACTCAATAATCCTTGTGGGTCCCTTCCAACTCAGAATATTCTGTCATTCTGTTAAACATCTGGCTACCATTTTCCCCCCTCAAATAAATTAATACTCTTAAATCAAAACTTACTTTTTCATTTCATCAAAAAGCAATTTTTCTGAGGGAAAAAGGATAGAAAGCCTTTGGCAAGACATTTTTACTTAAACCAAATGAATTAGGAAGTCCTTACAAACGGGCTGGCTAACACTGCATTTGTCATGAGAGCAGTAACAGAATTTTGGTCTGTTCTGAGAGCACAAGCTTTGCTCTCCTGCGCAGCAGCCAATTTTCCCGAGGTGTGAGCAGAGGAGGAGCAGACCCAGCTGAGGGGGTCTGACAGGGCACAGGGCTCTGCTCTCGCTGTCCCCCTGTCTGCGGGGCACGCTGTCCCTGTCCAAAGGCAGCGAGGTAACAACGGACAGGCATCACTGACTCTGCCCCTCCTCAGCACTCGCACACAGAGAGAGTACAGCCCTTCCGTATGACACTGCCTGAGCTCACAGCGCTCTCAGAAGACGGCATTCCTGGTTTAGAGGGCAGCACAGCTAATGCAATATGTACCTCCCGATTCTGTGACCTGCTCAGTCACAGACAGCGCCGTTAGAGTGCTAAAGTGAACTACAAGTGTGAAATGAAAACACAGTCACAGCTCCTTTCCCCTCTCTGAAGGAATTCATTGCAATATTTTTCAATGCAAGATGAAAACTGGCGAAATGACAACTCTGATTTAAGTCATCAGGTAGTGTCAAGGCTTCTTAAGAAGGAAAAAAAGAGGAGAAAAACCACAGGTGCAGCACTTATAAGCTAAGCATCTTGCCAGCTACAGAATTCCCTAGTATCCAAATATCTGCTAAAGAATGGCTCCATTCACTCACCTGCAGCACAGTCCTTACAACAAGGCCACTTATTCAGTCTTGTGCCCTAAGCAAAATCCTACAAAGAAAGGCAGTTTTATTTGGCATTGGTGGCTGTAGTTATCAGTGTATCTTGCTTTTAAATTAGCTCAGGTGTGGTTTAAACAGTAGAAATAAGGGATGTTGAGGAATTTCAGAAAGCCTGAGGATGCAGTTCCCTTCAGAGATCATATTTAAAGATGTTATATTTAAGAGTATTTCCTAAAAAAGAATTCCTCAATAGGCACAAACTCTATTACAAGTTGGGATAAAAATTACAGTAATATCACTACTTTAAAAGTTCTCAGTTTAAATCACCAAAAATATAGAAATTTAAGCAGCTCGGTTCCAGATTTTCACTTCTGTCCAAAAAAGTGGGGGAAAGAATAAAAACAGCAGCAAAGCTATGCAGTGAACAGTGTCTTTGTCTACTACTCCAGTACAAAACAACAGAACCAGCAATAAGCAATCAGAGCAGCGGAGTTTGTGAGAATAAGCAAAACAATGCACGTATGAAACAAGAGAATCTGTGAAGTGCCTGGAAATGCTGTTATTTCTTTTAATATCATAATACATATTTGTTTCTTCAATTGAATCATAAGTGACCAATAGAAAAATAAAGATCAATGAAGACCCTAATGGTAAGCAACTGAAAATGACTGCAGCTGTATCTTTTGCAGCCTTGTATACAAAATACCCAAAGAATTGCCCAACAGATGCAAAAATAAACAAACTAACAAATGATGAAACAGCTCCCTGGCTGGGCTTTGTCTGCCAAATCTCTGCCTGGAGAGGACTTTTATGTCCATGTAATGAACCCTCAAAATTATGGACTTACAAAGGAAACAGCTGCTTAGCCATAATGGTAATTACCCTGGTCAGACTGAGAGAACCCAACCTTGAGGCTGCGGCTCAGGGCACCCGGCTGGTGTAACCCAGGACACAGAGCTGGGACTGAACTGGTGCCACTGCCCGGAGCTTGGCACTGACTCTTCCGTGCCATTTGTCACAGGACAGGCTGAAGACCAGGCCCAGGCCCTCCTAGGAAGGACTAAAGGCTGAGTGTGCTTGATACAGGCCATGGGGCACCATCAGAAGGTGGTGGGATATCAGAAGTGATTGAAGCCCAACTCACACGTCCTATACAGTTTGTAGCAGCTTTTAGCCCACACTGAGAGGTAGTGGGGGCCAAGCCCTTCTCCCACTGCCCTCTGAAGGTGACCCTAAAACCCACACTGAGACACCACCTTGGGCTCCACAAGCAGAGAGGTACTCCCCAGTACCTGCAGTATTACAGCTGAAATTATCATTATTGCACTTCTGTCATCCCAATGGCCTAATGTCCATCCCAATGGACCTTAAAGCACCTCTGGGTGCACTGCTGTCCACCTCACTGATGAGCCTCCTTGCCCTCCACAGAAGGTGGCCTTGGCTCCTCTGCTTCCGTAGCACCAGCTGTGTGAAGGGAGAGCAGTGTGTCCTGTCCTAAGTACAGTATGTCCTTCTCCAACAAACATGAGAGTTGGGGCAAACCCCGACAAAAACTAGTCAAGTGCCTTACTCATGGTCATTTGGCAACCTGGGCGTGGCCAAGCCTAGAAAGCAGGAATCTTGACTCTCAGTTTCCGTTTCCAGCTACCAGAAAAAAGACACTGCTTCCCAAAAAGTGCTATTTCCCATATTTATCTTGATTGCCTATATAACTATGAACAGTCACGAATAAGACACTCCCTAAATTCTTCTGTCCATATCATCCAGCAGATGGAATCTGAGATTCCCATTACCACAGATCCTGCCCTGAATGCTGGACACACCAAACTGAAATGGACAAGTGCTTTGGCTTGTACAGAGCTTATCATTTTTGTACATATTTACCTGAGATAAAATCATCAAGTATTTATTCAGCAGCTGACAAAGGGGACCACTTGCTAACAACATCTGCCCTGTAATTCCATACTGGCACAACAATTTTTTGGCTCAGAATCCGCAATGCTAACTGCACAGCACCACCTTGGAAGTGCAGAAATGTTCACACATAAACTGCTCCCTCCAGCTAAAAGAGCACTCAGGCTGTAAAAGTTGCTCCAGTACTGCCATACACAATAGGGTGCTTTTAAACATGTCATCTGCCAAATACATTTTCTGACAGAAAGTGATCTCTGGGATGATACTGGATCATTTCTGTATGAATGGAGTTAAGCATAGCTTGTAAGGGACCAGGACAGGAGTATTTCAAGAAGCAGACAACAGATTAGAGACAAGTGACAAGGCTGATCTCGGCAGCTGCAATTAACTGTCTTTCCTTCAGTCTCTCCTGCACAGTTGTAAGAAGGGCCGCGTTTTCCTCCTGCTGATGAAGGTTGATTAGCAGTCAGGTGGGGAGAGGCTCTGGGGAAGGCATGACGCATTAATTAAATCACTTCTACCAGCTAAGTGATGACACTTTGATTTATAGCAGTGCTCATTCAACCAGACACTGGCATTTCCTGGGCACCAAGATGAGGAAAAGCCAAGCTGGGAAGCAGGTGGGAGAAGAGATGTGCACATAAAGGAAAAAGAACAAATTGTGAAGTAAATACCTGCAACTGATGGACTATTTTTGAAAAAGAATGCTGCAGAAACAGTGGGAATGACCATGAAACATGAGCTGAAAATTAGTTCATTCATGTTGCTTATTCATTTAATCTGCATCTGTAAGAAAAGTTGCTTTAGGATAGAGTCTTGTAAAATTCTCTCAAACTAACCACAATACATATTATTATTTCATAAGGCACATTTCAACCTGACACACTCAGTTTGTGGCTCCAGACATGAGTCAGTGCTATCTTCAGGCACAACAGCAGCAAGCTCAGAAGAAGAAGATAAAAATCTCCAGAAGGCAGACCAGGACAGTGATCCAGGGACCAGTTTCAGATGCTGTGCCCCAGCCCACTCCCTCTGCACTGTCTGACAAGACCAATGTCTCCTAAACACTGTGTTTCAATTTCTCTCTCTGCCAAAGGGCGATAATGTTATTTCATCAACCTTTGTAAAGGGTTACCTTTATCCAACTTAATCTATTTTGTTTAGGATTTTGACATTTGAAAAGGCTAACTTAAACAGCCTTCCTCTTAGAAAGCTTTTCTTTTGGTGACAAGTCTACATATTCTTCCTTGTAAACTCCGCGGTCAAAATCACAAACCTTCAAAAGAGAGAAAATATTTCTGCAGCCCAGAATCCAAAATAGGTCGAAGTGTGATTATCAGTACAGTAATATTTCACTCCCTTTTCTGAGTCAACCATGGTTTGGTAATTCTTGAATTACTTTTTTCCTTGAAAGCCTAAGGCAGCATTTTAGAACACTTAGTGCTTAAAATATTACACTTACTTTACAGGCCCACGGTATTTTCTAGTAAGACACAACTTTGTATTTTTGAACACAAGGGTTTGTTTGCTCACAATACTGTATAGAGTGAACATCCTTCTTTTATGTTTTCCTGAAGATATGCAAATGTTTAGCAAGCATAATATTGGACCTCTTCAACCACAGCAGGCTCAGCCTAGTTTCAAACATGAAGAGGTAAAATTTAAGGAAAACATCAAACAATTAGGTTCACTCCACGGCTGCCTTCCTTTCAGTCTCTATTACTATCCTTCTAGGTAACCCGTGCTGCTGGAGCAGGCAGTGGCCTCAGACAGGACTAAGGCCACATCACAGTAGCTGCTTGTAAGAAGATTTAATAAAATCCAAATTCTGATCAGTAAAAGATCTCATGAGCCCCTTTGCTTGGCACATGCAGCATGTACATTTATCTCATGAACTTTGCTTATCTAAATTATATTTCTTCTTTCAGCTCAAAGCCTTGCTGTGTCTTCTATAAACAATTTCTAACTCTCAATGCTTCATCTTGTTTAGAAGTGCGATTATTGTTACCCTTGATAGTATCTTGAATTTTCCTAGCACACCCCTTAGGACCTCCAAGTGCTTTATGGCTAATTTACTGTGAGAGTCAACATGAGAAAACCCTTTCTGAAGCAGCAGAAACAAAGAAATTTGGGTCATAAAGGAACTCCGTAGCAGACCAGTACATAAATCAGCGTTCAACCAATCACATTTGTCCTTGTTAATGTTGTATAATGTATTTGGTTTCTTTTGCATCATCAGCTCTTAATAACAAAAGACTTTATTTAACACTGAATTTGGTAGGTAGCTAGGTGGGGGTGGGGAAAAAAATTGCTGGCTTGCTTTTAAATAGATCCACATGCATCTTCTTTTCATCATTAGAATAAATTTCCGGAGAGGTGAGCAGAGGTTTAGCTGCATGACTCTCATTAATGTTAACTTTATTTCAGTAATGAGGTGAAAGTACAATCACTGGAGCTAATATAATCAGAGTGATGAGACAAAAGTCTGCTGCCGTAAATACTGCTGAGGAAGATGACATTGACAATGCTGATAGGCAAGGAAAAATAGGTGTCAGGAGCAAAATGATGCAGTGAGGGTAAAGACCATGCCTTGAGGTAAAATAGTACAGCTGGAAACTGCCAGGAGCTGTTGCAGTGACGTGAACGCCCTGACACTGGTCACAGGTCCATCTGCAAGGGACTGAGCACAACAATCCTCAGCCTTACTGATTCCCAGAAAAAACTGAGGAAGCAGGGGGCAAACAGTCCGGTGCCCTTAAAAGTCATTTAGGAAGGATAAGGAGAATTAAGTAGAAGTAAAAAAGGAATGTTGAGATAAAACAAAACAGCAGGTGTGGGAAATCAAAAGCTATTGTGACAGCCCCAGAATACAATCCCAGTAATATATTGCACCAGAAAGACCTCAGACAATGAAAAGTGAGAGCACCGTTGTGCCACTGCACTCCATTACTTTGGCTAATAGAATGATCTGAACTGAACAAGGCTGGGAAGATTTTTACAGTAATTAGCAAACCTGTTAGTGCCCATTTTTCTTCTGCACAACACATGAACAAAAGAAAAGCAGACACAGCTATTAGGGGAAACTACCGGGAAGAAAAAGTGGGAAGGCAGACGATGAGTTGGGTAACTCTGCAGAAATAAAAATAGCAATTACATTTTTTTATTACAAAACCAGTACACGAGGATTTTTAGTTTTGCAATAAAAAAATACACTGCAATACTCTAGTAAATATATAGCACATAATCACCCACATCCAAGTACTACTAGTAGAGCAGGAACAGAGGAAACATAATGTATACATTCACTCTATATAATTCTTGCAACATTCAGTACCTCTGTAAGCAGCTCTGTATGACTTTATCCAGATACCATAAACATAAGGTTGTTTTTTTTCAAATCATGTGGAATTTATGCACTGCAAGCTGTTTGTACTGAACCCACGAATTTAACTTAAAGCTACAAATGAAGTGCATTTATAATGATGCGAACAAGATGTGCCCTTTTCACTTGATTTCAGTGTCTTACTGACCCTCTGGAGCAGAACTGCTCTGAACCTGCTGATGCCCAGGAGCAGATCTTGGTGGTAAGAACTCACGCTTTTTGGGGTAAGACAAAGCATATTTGGGTTTGCCATCCTGGCTTGCTGCATTGTCCTAGTCATTGTTATTGCAGAAATCCAACCAGAGCCAGAAGAGCCCTGATCAATATGTCTTTGTTGTGTAGCCCTGAATTAACTACATCTCACTTTCCTTTGACAGCGACACAGATCACAGGCAGCTGCTGCTTCCCCTATGAGAAACACGAATTCTGGAAAGCATATTCATTATCTGGCTGTTAAAAGCAACGGAGCATGCAAGCCTCACCCTGCCTGGGCTACCTGAGACATCAACAGCTCCCTTTGATTAAGTGACTGCCAGCTAGTCACCTTCTCACTCTAACCTTGATGTGGCAGCACTTGACAAGTGCATACAGTGTAACATCACAAAATGTTCACAAATAGATGGCTTAATTTGTTTTAATAGCCTGGTCCCTTGCAGCATTTCAGCGGCAAACTCTGGGTTTGAGGACAGAATATATCAGCTCTTTACATGAAAATGACCTGCAAGCCAGCTGGCAGGAAGCCAGGGAGAATCCTGATGAGGTCCAAAGCTCTCAGTCTTTACCCAGCTTACAGCACTTAATAAATTCCAGAGGAATTCCACCCACCCCCAACTCCACCATTTTTAAGTTGCAGGACTTGGGATCTGAAAAACTGACTTTATAAAAATTACAGCTTCTTAATACATCCCCTGTAGCTGAGTATTACTTGTGTACCAAAAACGCCCTAAAACCTGAAGGCATTTCCATTTCATAATCAGAAACAACTAAGACACTGTAGGTTGAAGTTTGATTTTTATTTCACTTGTCTTGCAGTCGCTGTCAGTCACCAACTCCCACAATGTTTTCATGGGTCTGAGAATATTTGTGGGGTTTTTTTGGTAGCTGCAGGAGTAAGATAGTTATGTAGTTTTTATACAAGAAAGAAAAATTCAACCTCTACAATTGTAAAGAGGAACTCAGAATTTTGAAACTTCATTGGTCCATCTTCAGATGATAAACAAGCACATTCTCACTTATTTTTAAATTTAATATGGTTTTAGGAGTGGACCTGGCACGCAATTGCTGAATACTTAATGTTAGAACTCTCAACATTTGACATTGCTATTTGAGTTCGTGTATCACCAGTAAATCATTTCACTTCCAACTGCCAAGCTTTTAAAAACAGGAATATACAAGATACAGGGAGAATCCAGCCCGAATTTTAAAAATAGCAGGACAGGAAAAAAGCCTGTTGAGCACTGAGAACTAGTCCTCCCAGACATCATTAAGCAAAGCAGGAGAACATTGTTTTTATATATATTTTTATATATATATAGTATTTATATTATTTATATAGATATATGATATTGATTTTTCAGCATAGGGCTGGGTTTCCATGCATGGACATGAAGATTCATGAGCACAACTTACCTGGGGTCATTTAGTGATAACAACAAAATTTTAAGTACCTACTAAAGAAAAAAAGCTTAACTGATGCTGGTGCTATTTTGGTATTACAAAAAGTTCTAAATATAAACTTACCACAGTAAAGATTCAGATCAGATAGCATGCACACCTTTCCATAAATCATTTATCTCCTGCAAGCAAGCCTCATCTGCTGCTGGCAGCAGGCTGGGATATTGGAATGAGGACAAATGCTTTCTTTAGCAATATAGGGGTTTTTTCAGTAACTTTCAAGTAGATTTAGAACTCCTGTGGCTGAAAAAGTAAATGTATGTTTATCAAAGCAAAATCCATATATTTGAGATGCTTTTGCTCTGTGGGATCCAGGTCCAAGAGCCGAGATTTTAGGGGCAAATGTAACATAAATGGGAAAATTCATACTCTGATTCCCAGCCCAGTGGATGGCACAGGTGTGGAGAAACACAAGTTTTCTCTCCTGAGACTTTGGATGGGTGTGCCTTTAACACAGACTGCAAGCATGACAGTATGAAATTTTGCATAAATATATGAAGCAAAGGTGGACTGAGACAATGGAAAGCCACAGGTAGCACCAGATTCATGTGGGGGTGAAGAGAGATTGAGGAGGGGGAAAAAAAAGGAGAGATGCCCTCTTTTATCAAAAGCAAGGAGGAGTGCTTTTCTTTAAAAAGCAACATTATCTCTAGGAGGGAGAATTCCCACTATGCTGTTTCAGCCTTCAGTAACTACAGCTGAGACAGCGCCAAGGCAAAGCAGGGGAAGGGAGAACACACAGAGGAGTCTGAGGAAAAAAACAAACAAAAAAAACCCCAAAAAACACAAAAAACCCAACCCAACAAAAGAGAAACTAAAGCATTCAATGAGCTGAGAGAAAAAAAAAAACGAAAGCATGTTTAGGGGTGGCAGGAGGTTTCAAAGCAAATTCACATCAATGAAGGGCTGGGAAAAGTGAAGTCAGGCCGAGGGGCTGAGCAGGTCCCACAGGGCAGGGCTGGCTCTGAGCCCCACACAGAGGTTAACACTTAAATACACGCTAAAATACGGCCTATTAACCAAACATGAACCCGCAGTAGGCTCGCTGGGCTGTGGGCAGTGAGAAGTGTAAGCAAAGCTACAGCTGGGACAGGAACAAGGCAGCACACCAGTGTAGCATGGCCACCGCCTTCCTCAGCATCACCTCGAGCATCACCTCGGCGCTCCCTGCTGGGCCACGGGCCTCTCCAGCCCCTGGCCACGGTCCGGGCACGGTCATGGAACTCTGTGAGCCACAGGACACCGCTCCGAGGGTGACACACCCTGTCCTGTCCGACAGCCTTGTCCCATGACGGCTTCATCACGGCAGCCCCACTCCAGGTGGGTCATGGGGGCTGTGGGTGCATGACGGGAAAAAGGGAAGAAACAGACCTGGTGATGTGTGAGGGGAAAAAGGCAGGAAACTGGGCCAGGGCTGCATGAAGGGGAAAAGGCAGGAAATGGGTTCGACCGGGGGCGCGTGAGGGGAAAAAGGCGGGAAATGGGGTTGGGGGTGCATGACGGGAAAAAGGCAGGAAATGGGTTCGACCGGNAGGCGGGAAAGGGGGACAGGGGTGCGTGAGGGGAAAAAGGTGGGAAATGGGATTGGGGGTGCGTGAGGGGAAAAAGGCGGGAAATGGGGCCAGGGGTGCGTGAGGGGAAAAAGGCGGGAAGGTCCCCTGGTATCCTCAGGGTGCACTGCAGTGCCCCATCAGGTGTGAGGAGAGCCACCATCGCAGCCCAGACAGCAGTTGCTGGGCAAATCTATCCAATTCCTACCCCCACTGTGAGGGCCAGGGGTACTACAATGATTCTTACTACTATTATTGTTGTTGTTCATAGAGTCACTGAATAATGTTTTGGGAGATCACCCAGTCCAACCGCCCTGCCCAGGCAGGGGCACCTGGAGCAGGTGACACAGGAAGGTGTCTGGGTGGGTTTGGAATGTCTCCAGAGAGGCAGAGTCCAGGCCCTCCTTCAGCAGTTGTTCAGTGCTCTGCCACCTTCAAGTCCTTCCTCATGTTGAGGTAGAACCTCTTGTGTTTTATTTTATGGCCATTGCTCCTTTTCCTGTTACTGGGCACCACTGAAAAGCCCCCCGCCCCGTCCTCTGACATCCCTTGGAGAGATTTATATCTTCTGTAGACTAAACAGGCCCAGCTCCCTCACTGTCTCCCTCATAAGGGAGACGTTCCAGACCCCTCTTTCATTTTGGACTCCCCCCCATCTTCATCTCCTCTGGACCCTCTCCAGTAGCTTCTTGTCTTTCTTGAACTGTGGAGACCAGAATAGAACACAATACTCCAGATTGGGCCAAGTTTCTTCTTATTATTGTTGTTGTTATTATTATTATTATCACTACTACTACTCAGTTATCAATGAGGCTATCCCACTATCATGTCTCTTTTCCCACATTAGCACACATTAGCACATGATCACCCACGAGGTTTAAAACCCAGGCAGTCCTCGCAAGTAAGTTTATTTTGTGGTTATTTTAGGTAGCCAGGCCAAAGGCACAGGAGGAATTCCAGACACACACTCCATGCTTTTTCCTGGAGCAATGTAATGACTCGTGTCCTGTAGTCGTAGGTTCACCTGCCTTTTGCTGAAGTGAATACAACTCCAGGGGCCATGTACCAGCCCAGCTCCGTGGAGAGGGACCAGCCTTTATCCAAAGGCTGTGGTAACCTCTGCTGGCAGCTCCTGGCTGCTGCACCGGCTGAGATGCTACTAGAGGTGAGCTTGTAGTTGAGCAGAAAAAAAAAGACATCAGAAGAGGTATTTTACATTTGCTTACTCATACTTTCATATGCATTTGCTACTACAGAGGATTGGAATTTTTTAATTGAATCTGTATTTTTAAGGCATCGGTGATTTAGATAAATTAGGACCCTGCTCATCCAAGTATGAACATGTTTATTTCCTCAGCACTGCTTTTATTACCAAGCAGGTCTGTAACTGTAGTTTGCAGCTAATCTACATTATTCTGTTTGAAGTTGTGGATACAGCATAGAGAGTGTCATCTGACATACCTGAGGGATGCATTTTCTACTTATGATAATGTCAATAATGCTACTATTTTTTCAGTGTTTAAACAAACATGTCACACCTGTGACATATCCAACCTTATCCCACTCCTTCAAATGGTGGTATTTCATATCTGTGTAAGACAGGTACTATTCATATCAGTTGGTACATTTAAGGCTCCAGGTGAGGCCATGGTCAGAAGTTGTAGGAACTAAAAATGTTGTCTTTTTGCTCTGAGAAGTTTAAAATCTAAACAGATTTTGGGCAGAACAGGAACAAAATGCAGGCAATGGATATAGGATTCCCATTTACATTGATTCCTGTTAGTGTGCCTTACTCTGTAGGTGCATGCAGAGAGATGGAATACATATGGGATAGATGAGAACTGGGGTTTATTGGAAGTTTCCATTACATTGGCAAGAAATCAGGTGCTAGTCTTCATTTCAACTATTACCCATAGAAATGGATTGTCATCTCATCCATGGAAAACCTAACGCTTGCCTCTCATTCCATTTGCAACTATAGCTTGTGGTCTTCTATCTCCTTAATTGAAATACATAATAGAAAAGCTTCTATGAGGCAAGATTTCAGCCAGAATTAATTTCTTCATTTTCTCTGCTCTGAAGCTTTCTGTTATTTTACCATAGCTGAAACAGCAGACCACAGCAACAAACATGCTTCAATCTGAAGGCATCGTGAGAATTCTTGCTTAAGACATACACTTCTAATCTACCAAACCCATGATTTCTAAGAAAAATCTGTGGCCGTACAACTGCCTTAAAATGGAAAACATCATGTAGACAATGTGCATGTTGCTACAAGTCAGACCTTAATTGACCAAAAATATTAGATAGAGCTGTCTGTTTAATTAGACATGGATCAAAAATGAAGAACTAAGTACTTTCCCATCATTCCCTGCAGGTTTTGAAGTTGGCATTTCCCCCCTCTGCATACAGTTAGTTGTTTGCCTCGGGTTGTAGAGAAATGCAGAGGGCTGTTATTAAAGCACTGATAATTTGCTGAACTCCATCTTTTGTGGAACTTGCTGAGTTAGAAAATTCCTTTTCACCTCCTCCCCCACCTCTCCTTGACTAGAACTGAACTGAAGAACAAATATCACATTATGGTGCTAGGTAAAAGGATCAACTGTATTTGCAGTTAAGTGACTGGCACAAGACAGAACAAATCCTACAGCTCAAGTCTGTCCAGCTAAATGATGAGGGAAATAAAAAAAGCATTTGTTTTTTAAAAGTGTATCAGAACAAAGACTCATGTTTAGGATTTGCTGTGCTTTAGTGCTTTTTATGTAGAAATTGACTCCAGTATAGTTTGTTAGAAAGTTCTCCAAGCAATCAGAGCCTGGAGACAAAGAACTGCCACTGCAATGAGAGAGATTCTGAGAATGCAGAAAACACAATCCCAACCCATCAACTGTTCAGTGGTGGCCTTTGTCAGAGGTCTGCCTTTGCCATTTCAGCACTCGAGCCCCTGACAGGAAGGATTTCTATCCAGTTCTCCATGTACTATCCTAGAGAAGCAGTAGTGGGTTCTTTCAAGGCCAGTGCATCAAGTAAAAATTCGGCAAAGCTGGCAGTTAGAACCTTCCCCTTCTGCCAGATTGCTGTTTCCAAACTGGTACAGCTAAATTCTATACCTCATTACATGTCAACTGCTACCATTTTTCATAGCATTAATATTCTTGTAAACTACAGAAATCAGGGAGTACAGAAGCCATCAAATTATCCCCAGCACTGACCTCAGTGCAGGTAAGCAGAGCTACTTGCTCCATCAGGTGCTCTCATTAAATCTGCTGCCAAACACACATCAACCAGTCCAGTGTCTCAGCTGACAAATAAAAGGATGTCAGACACCCACAGAATCACCAGGCTTTTTGCAAGAGGGATGGACATCACTTAAACCACATAGAAGTATTATCAGGAAGGACAGATTTGACATTTCTCATCGTATCTTCCCAACATGAAGCACCATTTACATTCCTTTCCCTGCTCAATACACTTCTGCGAAGGGCTTGATCTTTCCGTTAATCATTGATAGAAGCATGCTCTTATCTTAGATTAAAATTAAATAGATTGTCTGTTTGCCTCTACTTGCTTGCCTTTTTTCCACATATTCAAGTCCTTCTCTGCTCCACTGCATTATTCAGACTTACATTTTGGTATAGTTGCTTTGTAGCTCAAAGAGAGACAGGAGAACAGGCAGTATTTTTGGAACATAAATTTTTAATGATTTAACATGTAGTACAGACACTGGTTGAAAAGCTCAACTACCAAGGAGGGAGGATGCAGCTTCTGTCCCATTGAATGGACAACGGTCACAATGCACTTCTGATCACATCCTGTTTTTCTATGAGAGAAAAGGGCCAGGAATTCCCACAAAGTTGTCCAAATTATAATGGTTCTTATGATTTCTTACAATTACTGTTTCACGCAGTGGTATCACCTGCTAGGGAATTAATATCAAGTTGGAAAAGAAAGCAAGAGCAAGCCATCAGCATCTTGACCTCCTCAGCCATGGTGCAAACACATAAAGTGCAGGAATATGTCTCAGCAGGAATGGTATGATAGACCAAGCTGATGGCCTTCCCTAGGGAAATGATTATGAAGTGCTGGAAAGGGGTGAAGAATCTGTTTAACACTGAAAAGAGAAGCAACCTCTGCTACCCTCTGAAGACAGCATTTCACACTGCATCCTCACACTGTAGCATGTCTGCTGCAGCAAGTTGCCATAGGATGGCAGCAAAGGGGAGACAGATTTTCAGCTGGATAAACCACTAATGCTAAAGCTCTCAAGCTTTTGGAAAAACAAGATTTCCAAGACAATCTGCTGATGGAGCCATTATTTCACTTGATGACTTCTGGGAAAGAAAAATGAAAGCAATGCAAATGGATTTTATCAGATGGCTGGTACTACTTCTTGTTTATATCATATGAAATTGCAATAGCATTCTACAGATCTTTTGCAGCAGGATACTCCACCGTTTGTTTTTCATGGTTTTTATCTTCAACACCTCTGTAGACTTCTACATTTTTTATTTAATTTTTATTTTATGCAGTTTAAGCAAGCATACACAAAGTCAAAATTATGGGGGAGATGAATGGGATAAAAACAAGAGAAATGAGGCTCTGCATATAGAGAGGAACAGCCCGGTTTAGTCTAGCACTTGGACTTTACAGGGGGAGCAGATATTTAGTCAGCATTTTACAGGTTCTCTACCCACCTTTTCTGTGTTGTGTGGCCTTTAGAGGGACAGGGTTGAAATTGCAACTTTAGAGAGCTAGGAGCAACTGTGGGAGAACCAAGGCTGTTGTAGTGTTGTTCTGATCAGGCCACAATTCCAGAGTATGTCAAGTATGTCCAACAGCCAATCAAAAGCATCATGACTTTAGCTGAGCTCACGCAACACAGCTGTCCTCAAAGGAGGGTTTGCACCGTGTTCTGGTGTTCTAAATACTTCATGCACAAGGACATCATTAAACTGAAGTCCTACAACTCCACCCTTTTGCCTCCTGCACAACCAGGAGTGAAGGACATTTGAAATACCGAGGCCTGAACGAGTTCAAGCAAACAAATCTTCCCTGCTCCCTGTCAGCAAGAGGACCAGCAAAGAGCTGCTCACAAAACTAGACTCCTCTTTGAGGAAACTGTTGCAGAGTAACAAGGAAAGTGTTCAGAGACAATAAACATCCCATCCTAGGCACATCCCTGCTCTTCTCTTGTGCTATGGGACTTTGGCAGAAGAACAACTCCATTGGAGTTCTGAATGGTTTAAACTCACTAAGAGGAACACAAGTACTATAGTAACAAATCCCAATACAATTCCTTTAGACTAAGGAGGAAAAAACCCCTACCAACTTTACTCAGGATCTAAAACATCCCTTCTAGCTGACATAGCATAGCAGGGACTGAAAGGCATCCAAAACTAGCTATGCAAAGCATCGATACTTTCAGCCAGTGACCCATATAAAATGAATAAATAATTCATAATTACATATGTAGTGTACACCATGCATGTCAAGAAGGGTTTCAGAGAGAGAAGCATAGTGGGCATGCTTTGCTCTCTAAAAGGAAAAATCCTCCAGTTACTACTGTCACTCTGGAAAGTCTCTGGACTGCAGAGACACAACTGAACCTCCATTTACAGCTGCAAAGCCACATCAGATATTTATTCCCATGATGTTCTATAGCCTAGATTGACTCCATGATTCCTGAAATTTAGAGGAAGTATTCAAAGAATGCACTGGCACTGTAGCACAGTACTAGCACTCTAAAGCAGGTGCATAATAAATTGAAGAAAGCAAGATTCCGTTCTGAAGAACTTAAGTTCCTTACTTCCTCTGTTCACCTCTGGGTTTTCCCCCACATACAGGACAAGCTTTCTACACTGAGGCTTTGGTAAAGCAACAGCTGTTGTCTTGTTCTTTTGGATTCCAGTCTCCAGCTCCTTCCTTTTGTTGCTCAGATCCTGCAGCTCTCAAACAGGCAGGAGCTCTGGGGGATACTCGCCATAGCAGTATTTGGCAATTGGGTCTCTGTAGGTGTTCTCATGCTGCACACTCTGCCAGAAGAGGAGGAGAAGCTTTACCAATACACACACATTGAAACAAGGCATCCCTTCACTGAGGGACAAAACCCACAGCATTTATGCATATGTAAAAAAAATCCCAAATTCTTCTACACATCAGAGTATCTTTGGAGTCAAAGAACTCTGCACTGCCAACATACAAGAGCCAGTTGATGTATTACAGCACTGCAATGTTGAACCAGAACCTCCTTTTGAGGAGAGTACCCAAGGAAGTGAGAAAAGATTCAATAATAAAAAAAAAATAGATATGTTTAGGCAGTATCATCAAATGTTCTAAGCAAGCAGAGCACAATAAAGTTGCTCCTTGAGATGTGTGCATTTTTCTTGATAAAAGGTAGAGTTCAGATTTTATGGGTAAAAAATCGCAGTAACTTTGGAGACATTTGGAACTCTATCCTTTGCAGTCAACCCTGATTGCTACATGAAATACTGAAGCTGCAGCACATGGCCAACAGCACTTTCTAAAAGGGTCAATGCTGCTTAGACCAAAACTTCTAATAAAATCACATGGGTAACAGAAGTTCACCTGTGTCCTTAATAAGCAAAAAAATTACAACATAGTTTTCAAGTTACTACGCAGATGATTGTCAGCATATGATAAAGTCTCTAATTGTACCATAAAATAAATAGCGTGCTGAGGCTACTGGGAACAGCTCTCACTGTTTTCATACTAATGAGATCTTCTCCAGAACTCCTCCGAGATCTTCACTGGTCATTGAACCCAGTCTCTTTTTAGTTAAGCCCCTCTTTTCAAAAGAGAATGTGCAACTCATCCTGCTCTAAATATGTGCTTTGCCTTCAGACCAGCTCTCAGCCATAACTTCAACTTTTATGAAAATGCCCATGTACATACAAACATGACACATCAGCCATTCATAGGATTGAGCCCCATTTTCCAAGGGCACTTTTTTGGGCCCTGGACCTGTGCTTGTGCCTTACCTGTGATGAAGTCCTACATTTGGCCAGACACAGCTCAAAGTGATCTTCCACTGCCATGAAGAGGTTTTGGAAAGCAATCGCTGCTCGGTTCAAGAACCGCTCCAGGAGATGTTGCTAAAGTGGTCAGCAAAGAAAAGGCAAAAAACAGAAATGCTCTACTTCAGCAAGGAGTAATCCAAGCCTACACAGCTCAGGTATGAGAGGAATAGTAAGCAACTCCACCCAGGATTTCTAGCAAGCACTGAAAGGCTAATGCCTTAGAACCCCAGCAGTAGGAAAAGAATCTAAGAGAAGCTCACAGAATACAGGGAAGTGCCAGTTACAGAACTAATACTGGCTGGAGTAACTCTTCTGCAATCATTTCCCTTCAGCAAATGCAATTCCCCTGAAGCTGAAACACTTTGCAAGGCTCCCAGTATTTCCTCCCAAAGGTAGGAAGGATGAATTTTGTTAAAGCTTTATTTATAGCTTGCCATATGCTCCTCGGAGGCTCTCCTCATCCCTCCAAGAAAAGGAACTGTCCCTCTAAGGAAAAAGCTCCTCACAAAGAAGCACTTTTAGCTGCAGAGGAACCCGAGCAGCTGAGAACACCTGGAAAGCAGGAGAGTGCCCATGTACCTTGCTGGGCTGCAGGCAGCAGGACACACAGTACTCGTAGACGCTGCAGCAGCCATTGGGCAGGCAGCTGTCACAGCTGTACAGCTTCGTGCTGGGCACGTTCACATTGCAGCAGCCATTCACCAGCAGGTCCTTCCTCTCACAGATGTAGCCTGGAAAACAGCAACAGGAGTTAACAACTGGCAATGCACACTCCTCCATATGTTACAAAAATCTGTAGTAAGAATCACATTGCTTAAGAACGGGTTTGTTTATCATTTAGTAGATTATGATCCCCCTCAGTCATAAGTAGCCATTCTTTGAAATGGAGAGCAGCCTTTCAAACAGCCTGATGTTATCTGTACAACTATTATATCCTACTCTAATGTGCTGTTTATACAGTATGACTATTAAAATGCAGAATATTTAAGTTCTGACTTTTTTTTAGCATAGTTCCTTGTTGTGAAAGGGGATTGGCATTGATTGTATTGGAAAAAAAATATGACACATGTTTTTTCAATAGGTCTGTGTCTGGATAATTCTCTTACAGTTCAATATGAAGGGACTTAGATTTAGCCATGCAGGATAGCTGTAATATTCATTGCTGAGTGGAATCCTTAGCAGTACAGAAATATGGTGTATATCCTTATGGAAACTGTACTACCACAGTGTTAGATTGAGAGAGATCTGTAACTTTTAGAGATCTTATGAACTGGCACTAAGCCTAAACCAGGCAGTGCCAAATTTAACATTGATGCAAATCACAAAAGATGTGGTGGGTTTTCTACAGCCTTGATTTGCGGTCAGTAAAGATCCAGGGTCTAAGCAACAAGCACAGGTGCAGGACAGGAAAGAGTCTTTAACTTCTACCACTTAAAACAAGTGGTTAATAACATTGGTTTACAAGGGTCAGATGAGCTTGTTAACTGTGACTGAGCCCTAATTACACCAGTCCGGAGCTGCCTCCATACAAGGCCAATAAAGGTTTCCTCAATTACTCTCCTTAACCCCCTGACAACAGGAGCACACTGCTCTGCAAGGAGACACAAACAGCTCTGCAAGCAACCACAGTAAATTGAGCAGGACTCAACGTTGGGTTCTGTGCAAAGGTAACTGGAATTCTTCAACTTTAAGGTGGTCACAGTCACACTCATACAGCCCTGGGCCTGAGCTGAGCCCACTGGGCCCAGGTCTGGTGTGCACAGAACCAAAGCAGCAGCGTCTGCAGCCACAGCAAAATTCAGCCAGCCAGAGGAGAAAAGGCCAAAGGCCGAGTAAAAATGCCTTAATAAAGTGCAGTTGTTACATGGAAGTGCCATCAGCAGTTAGACAAAGCAGCATTCAGCACCGCCATAGGCAGAATAAATTCTTAGTATTAACTATACCCAGTTCATCTGTAATCAGGAGCTTCCCCTGCACAGAGTTCCTGCACTGGTTACTCAGCTGACTGCTGTTTCCCGAACTGAACTTCACCTTCCACATGATCGGCTGCTCATGCTCCTGCACTTGGAGGAGATTCCGATCCCTCACCATCCTCTCTTCCTGCAAGGAAAAACAGGAATGCAACCAAACATACAAGTTCCTTCTGCCACTTCAATCCACGCGCTTTTCCCAGGATTAAAGATGCTTAGTACTTGTAAACTCCACAGCACAGGAAACTCCAGCATCGATGATGTAAACACCTTACTACTTGCAGTAGCTTACTTCATACTATACGCAACAGGAAGATACACAGCGAGGGTATTCAAGCTCACCAAGGATCAGCTAATGCAGCTGAACGCAGTACAACCACAAAAGTAGTATATATTATATTAAATATCCCAAATTGCACGTATTTCTCTTTCATAAGCCCTTTGCCAGTGGAATTACCACTGCAAGAGATACAACAACTATCAAACCCATTGGAGATTTTCTTTTTCCAGTTTTGGTTCAAACCACTATTGCTGTCAAACACAGAATCAGGCACTCCTATTTAATACTCTTGCGTCTATTAAATATTTATAACGTCATTCTTACGGCAGCATAACCCAGGAGTTCGATGACAACACCTGAAGAACAAAAGTCAACTGGGTTAAGGAATGTTTTAACCCACCCCGCGGCCCTTCGGGGCAGGAGCCGGGGCCGGGGCCGGGGCCGGGGCCGGCACTAACCTGCTTGAAGGTGCTGGTGATGAAGTAAACGAGCGAGAGCCCGAAGACAACGCCGAGGACCCATCGCTTCCTGAGCAGCCGCCGCCAGAGCACGGCTCCGCAGGGCACCATGGCGGGTCCGGGGGCTC
>VZRO01002149.1:13264-50681 GCA_013397915.1 Daphoenositta chrysoptera | reverse complement strand
GGGCCCGGGCCGGGCCGAGCTGGGTTGGGCAGGGCTGGGCTGGGCTGGGTCGGGCTGGCTCCCGCCCCGCTGGGGCACTGCGCCACGGATTCCAGCGGGAATCTCCTTTCCCCACCTAATCGGAAGAAAAGGCCTCGTTTATGTGTGTACATATATGTGTGTATATATAGAATTTAGTATTTAGAGATGAATGTATATATGTGTATCTATATGTACATTATGTGCATATATGTGTGTGTGTATATACATGTATATATATGTGTATAGAACTGTATTAATATATACATATGTATTTGTATATACATATGTATATATATAAATGTATACCTATACATCTACCTATATATGTATATCCATATATGTGTGTGTATATGTATAGGACTGTAATGATAGAAGTGTGTATGATTTGTATGTATCAACATATATGTATACACATATCTATACCCATAGATCTGTGTATATATAGGTATGTGTATATATATACACACACACATATGTGTATATATAGATTATATATAAAATTGTGATATATGTGTGTGATATATTCTCTGCTATATGTACATGTATATATAAATACGTTTATGTCTGTATGTATTACAGACACACACATACGTGTGTGTACAATAAAATGTGTGTGTATGGACACAATGAAGGCAGAGTACAACTCTGGGAGTACTCCCAGGGAGTGCCTGTGTAGGAAGCAGGAATGCAGGTGCCTATCCCAAAGGAAAACAGCCTTGTTGGATCATGCACATGGGCAGGGCTTGAAGCACCAAGGGTTACTGCACCTCTCTGCCTTTCCCAGGGAGATGGAGAGGTAAAACTCTTTGTGCTGTGCTGAAAATGACTCTCTGCATGTCCTTCTTCCAGGTGGGCCTGTGGGAGCACTGGGGGCCAGGTGCTTGACAGTCACTGGCTTGGAGGACCTGTGAGGAATTTGAAATTTGGACTGTCTTGGACTGTCTGAAGCACTCGATCTGTGAATGTCTGCACACTCTTGGGCTTCCATCTCTCCCAGTGTGGCTGGCACCTTTCACCTCTGGATAAAGCTGTTGTTCAGGTACTGTGCTTTCAGACAGCTGGCAAGCCTTCCCAGAGCCATTGTGCCTTTACACAGTACAGGTATAGGGCTACACATTTATGTATATATTATCATATGGTATGAAATGTTATAAATAATGTTATAACTTTTTTATATTCAAGAGTATTTAGATTTTAGTCTTTACATTTTATTAAGTAGCTGTTATCTGGGGCTATTGTCCAGAGTTTGCAAATGGCATTTCTGTAGATTCCAATGAATGAGTTGCTTGTTTAAAAGAATATTGTCATGACCTAATTGTATTTTTTCAATAAAAATGTTTACACATTTTCTTTTTCTTCTCCCTCTCAGTTTTGCTTTGCAAAGCAAGTTTCTGCAGAAGAGGAAGACAGGATTTCATTTCCCACGAGGGTGTTGAGTTATGTCACATCGAGAGCCACTGTTAGATGTCCCCATGTTCTTTGGCAGGACATGCCATCCCACAGCTGTACACTCCTGGTGACTGCCACGTCCTGCAGAAGGGGACCTGACTGATTCCTGCCCAGCCTGGAGACCTCTCTGCTCCCATTTCTTATTCAAAGTTGTCTTTTTGCAAATGTACTGAGAAACAAATGGGAGCTCGAGGTGCTGTGTCACAGAAGCAAATGATTCCTGCCAGCCATGTCCCCAGCTGAGCGGGTCCCACAGCCCTCTGCCCCCAGGGCCTGTGCCAGTAGCCACACTGGGATTTGCTGAGCCACAGGGTTCATGTTGAGCGTGTTGTGTTTTAAGGTTTTGAGGAAAATGCAGAGGCGGCACAGCAGCAACACTGATAACGTGCCTCCTGAAAGGTAAATCCTTTTCCTTTCTTCTTTTCTCCATTTTCCTCTCCCAAGAGGAGTGTTCTGATTTAAGTGTAGGGGTGTTTTAGGAAATGAAAGCTCAAAATTGAGAAAGACATAAAATTCCTGTGCATGTGGTGTGGCCAGGCTTTCTGCTCGAGTTTGGGGATTCTAGAAACAGGTTTACTTTTCTCCTTCCTGTAAGTTGTTAATTGCTGCCAACCACAGTGTTTCAGGATGATCCAGTACGGCACAGCTGGGAGAGAGCTGGCTTAGCATGGGCAGGACGTTTGGAGCTCCAGAGGAGGGATTCATGGCACAGTCCTGTGGGGAACCTGAGCACCATCAGTATTCAGGGATCAACCTGTGTGAACAGGAACGATTTACACCTCTCTTATTAAGGTGTTCAAAAAGTCTGCTGGTCTGAAGCTCCCAACTACTCTGAATTAGTGTTTTATAAAGAGTTTGAGTGACTCCTTACATCTTCCCAGAGTCTGTATCTACCTTCATGTATGTGAGTATTTAGAAGTATTTAGAATGCCTTTAATTTGTTTCTGTAATTATAACATCAGCAAGGGAGCCTTGCCACTGTTGTTGTTCTGGTGCTAAATATTCCCTGGTGCTTTCCCAGAGTTAGAGCATGACTTTTTTCCTTTTTTTTTTTCCTAAAGAATAAACTAATGTAATTACTCCAAGACAAAGATGGAACTAGTGAATTTCGTTGCTCTGTTTAAGCTGAGATTATAAGTGAAAGATCATTAGTAAATATTTTATTTTCTATAGTGGTTTTGCAATTAGATTTGAAGCCTTATATCACAGCCATTGCTAGCATGGTACCATTCTTAATTTCAGGGGGGAAAAAAGTAATCTTCCGTTTTTTTCTGCATGATGCTTCTGATTTTAACAGGGTAAATCCATGTTGTCAGGAACAGAGGCTGAAGTTTTTCTAACTGTGGAAGGAAATGCTCTTGCCACTGCTCTTCACTTCTGTTAACTTCAGCAGCCTCACAATTTCAACAAACAAACCTTGTTTGTTTTTAAATATGTCCCAGATTAATTCCTTCCTGCTGAAAGCACAGTCATGTATCCTGGTAATATTATTCCAAACAATAGTTGTGTCTTTATTTGTAACACGGGGTTCCACCCAGTCTGTTTGTTACATTCCCAGACGTAAGTCATGTATACATCCCTGAACTGTAATGTTAGGTGTGAATTTAAAGACCTGGTTGATGAATATTTTGGACCAGAAAAAGGTGTGCAGCGTCTTGTTGACTTGATTCCTTGCTGGAGGCTGTGGAGATACAGTGGGAATGGGGTGCAGCTATAAAAAGCCTTATTAGGAGTTTACTTAGTAGAAAGGTTTGCCCGGAGAGGTTTGAAGCTGTCCCCAGGGGGAGGTGGAAGGCAGTGCTCTGTGCCCTGTAAGTGCCTGGGGAGGCTTTTGAACCCATGGGGGAGAGAGGGTTGGGGGCCCTGCGTGTGCTGTCTCAACTTGTGACCGCTATTCCTAAAGTTACAGATCTCCCAGGATTAAAATCAAGAGAGAGAAGCTCTGCAACATGCCTTATTTGTGGGCTTTGCCTCTTGCTGAGGTTTATTTATTGTTTACTCTCCTTTTGCAAGTTAGAGAAGTATTTGTTATCTGTCAGGCATTTACTGGCTGGTGATCAGTCTACTTGTTATCTGCATTGCTCCTTCTCATCTAAACTTTCCTTGTATTGACTTTTAGTGAAGAAAACTTACTGTCTTTTGCTGTTAGGATGAAAGTATTTAGACTTTCTTTTTGGAATCTGGCTGTATTCCAACATGCTTAGGAAAGAATCAGTGCCAGAACCAGTTCTGTCCAGTGCTCAGTAATTGGGGTACGTCCATGTCCAATTTGTGAAAAATATCAAAATAAAAGAACTTATCTGGATCCATGAGCACATCCTTCATTTTTGTGTTGGGTCAGGGACACACAAGCAGCTCTCAACACTTCTCTTCCCCTGGTGATTCTGTCTCTTGTTGGTGCAGTTCATCAGTGGGCAGGTAGTGATTGTCCCTAAATAAAGACAGAGGATTTTGGGGGTAGGTCATTGCTTTGAGTTAGCTTTGTTAATTTGTTTGTTTATAATATGACTTGACTTGGTGGTGCTGTGGCAAGTTCCATGGGGTTTTCTATGTTTTTCTTTAAATAGTCACATCATTATAGAAGATGTTGGATTTGGTATTGGATGTATTATTTCTTTGTTTTCTCCAAAAGTAAACAGAGCGTTTGGGAGCTTCATTCCTTGGGTGTAGGAACTGATGCATTTTGGTCAGGTCTGCAGAGGTTCTCTGATTTTATCTGAGGAGTGTGGTTACTGGCCTCTAGTTCTGCAGCTGTGGCTTCTGGACAGCAGATAGAGGGAAAAGCATCTGTCATCTGGAGACCTTCGTATTCTGATAGTGTGTGAGGAGCTCTGGAATCACTGCTCTCAGGATTGGGCTAAAACACCACGAAGTTCTGTGTATTCATTTTTATTTAAACACTTTAATCTCTGCCCACTGCAGAAACCGGAGCCAGACGGTCAGTTCTGAAACCAGCGTGGATGAAAGTGGAGTTTTTGAAAGCCTGAAGGCTGAAGCCTCCTCTCCACAGCAGCTCTTCTCCGGGCTGGCCGGGATCCCCTCGGGCACCATCACAGCCACGCCCTTCCAGTCCGGGCTGGTGCTGGGCTCTTCAGCCGGAGGTGGGGAAGTGTTCATCCAGATGCCAGCCCCGAGGGAGGAGGGGGCCGGCCGAGCTGAGGGAGCCCCGTTTCACCACCGGCAGCCGTCCCATCACTTCCACCACGGCCACCACCGGGGCTCCTCTCTGCTGCACATGGCAGGGGGGGACCGGCACGGGCACGCTGAGGAGGGCACTGAGGAACAGGCTGGAACTCCAGCCCCAGCTCTTTCTGAGCTAAAAGCTGTGATTGGTTGGCTGCAGAAGGGACTTCCCTTCATCTTGATCCTCCTGGCTAAAGTTTGTTTCCAGCACAAGCTTGGTGAGCATTTATCCTTTTTGAACTGTGATTAGAGAGTGGTTGGGAAACTTGTTCAGGCTGTGATGTCTGATACATTTATCCATGTGACAGTGTCCAGATGGAGTCTAGCACAAAGAGAACATATTCAAATGCATGAGATAATGCATGTGATAAATTCACCCTACTTTCAGTCCAAACTGTTTTCATCTGGGTCAGATCCATCTGTTTCCTGACCACTAATGTTCCTTTTCCTGATTTCTCCTTGACATTCCTGTGAGGCTGAGGATGTTACCAAGGCTTTTTCCTCAGAGCACTCTCTAGGAGAGAGGGGGAGAGCTTACATTGGTGATACCAAAGGTTTCTGTGTAGCACAGAAGTGTTCAGAGGGATGAGACTCTTGTCTTGCTGGTAGGGTGGTAGTTGTGCAATCAAGTCAAACAGCAGCAGCAGTTACACTCTGACAGAGCCTTTCCCTGCAGGAATTGCTGTGTGCATTGGCATGGCCAGCACCTTTGCCTACGCCAACTCCACGCTCCGAGAACAGGTTGCTTTGAAGGTGAGTTCAGCATTTTACCTTCTTAAGTTCCCAGGAAACATCATTTTCCATGCACAAAATATCATCTGTGTTGAACCTTCAATTGCAGTGTAGGGCTGAATGCATTTATATGTGTGCAGATCTGTCTCCTTCCTGCTTCTCCCCATGGATGCTCTCCCACAGTTTCTCTCCTGCTTTTTTGTGAAAGTGTGGCATAGTAAAACAAATAGAGGACAGGTCAGGGATATTGTAATCTGCATCTCCCTCTGCCTCTGACTGGCAGTGCCTATTCTAGCTCTTCTCTGCACCTTGGTTTCCCATTATGTACAGCAGAGGTGCTGAAGCCTATTTGACTTGTTAATGATGAGATTTAACTTATTAGCATTTAGATAATGTTTTGAGATGTTCAGCTGAAAGATTTCATAGATGTATTGCTTGCTAGTGGCTTTATAATGCTCTGTGCATAATATGCTTAGAATATAAAGAAACCAGCAGATCTTTTCAGGTCTTCTCATCTTCTGTGTCAGAAGAACAGTTCAACAGCACTAAAAGCACAAGGCTAGAATTGCTTTTTTGTTAAAATTACATGAGTGGCACAAGTGCATACTTGTATCTACCAGCAGCAGTGGAATCAATGTGATCCAACACTGAATGAACAGATAAATGGCACAATCCAGTAACAGATTGCTGTTGCCTTGCACTCTGCACCTCTGTCCTTCCAGCACTGTGCCCCTTTGTCTGCCTGCTTTAAATCTCAGCCTAACAGTCCTGGCTGTTGAACAGCTACAGAGACCTCCTTTCATAATAAATCAGCCCAGAAGAAAAATGGTGGGTGTTTTCCTCTCAGGAATAAAATTTACTTCCCAAACTTACTGAGGGCCAAGACCCAGGACAATATCTTCTGCCATCCAGCTTCTGTCTGTAACATTCCATGTATTTTGAAATGCAAAATTTCCACTTCTTTTGACCTTTAATTATTTCTTCAATCAAAAATGCGTGTTCCAAAATCTCCATGCTTTAGGATAGCACCCAGATGTGCTACATGTAGTGATGGGGTATACTTGATTTAGCTAAGCCTTGCACTGAGTGACTTTGGATCTGTTTATAAAACACCCCTTTGATGAATTGTCACTCCAACCAGGTGACAGCTCAGAATTTAGGACAATATGTGGAATGGAGTTTTTTTAATCTGCTTGTCATACTGCATTTTAAATATCAGGAGATTTTAGATGTCCCAAGAAAGATCCCAACTCTGAAGATGCATTCTGCAAGTAAGGCTGTTGTTTTCACCAGCTTATTTCAATTAATTTCTCTAAGGTTACTTCATTGAAAAGGTTAACTGAGTGAGAGGCATTTCTGCTTGTGTTTATATATGTCTTTACCTAGCAGACTACTTCTTAGTAAATTAATTAATAAATTAAATTAGTAAATTAATTAGTAAACTAATTACTGAACACTTTGTTACGTATTTGCATCCCCTGGGTTGGATTTTTCAGCAGTTGAAGGCTCAGCTAAAGTCTTGAGATTTTGAGTTGAAATAACTCTACTTCTTTTCCTTGCTCAGGAGAAGAGATCAGTGTTGGTTGTCTTCTGGATCCTGGCCTTCCTCACTGGAAACACCCTGTACTTGCTTTACACATTCAGCTCTCAGCAGCTTTACAACAGGTGGGCAAAATTTACATTGTACAGGATGGAGCCCTCTTTTCCCCACACTTCGGGAGGAAGTGTGTGTGCCTATAGGATCTACTGTCTTTGTTACATCTTTGGAATATCTTTCAGTGCAGGAAAAGAATCTGTGTGTCACTTTACCAGTGGATTATGCTCCTATCAATAAAGGGCATAACCAATGTATAAATGGGCCAGGCTGTGATGATATCAAAGTAGGGTGGATCCATTTCAAGAGGGACCTCTGAATTCCCATTTTGACCACTGCAACTGAACATAAAGTGCAGGTGTCAGAGGCAGATAAGGAATTGACCCACTGATTTTCCTCTTCCTATAGCAATCTATCAAGCTTTGAGTCTAGGACAGGAAAAGAAATAGCAGTGTTTTTCTCCAGTGTTCTCAGAGCTTGGAGGCACTTGGATCTGAGGTAATTAACATAGCCTTGCCTTTCAAATCCTGACTAAATTAGTTCTCAAATACAGAAAGGTTTGTACTAATGGATTTGGTTCAGCACTGTCCCTGCTTATTATAAGGCAGATAGGAATAATGACACAGAGGAAGCAAAGAAAGGGGGAGAGCTGAGAAGGTTTGAATGTGTGGGTCTGAATGGGAGAGGCCGAGCCATGGGATTTTCTGTGTGGAGCTTGTGGGAGGGAGTGGAAAGGAAGGAGCAGGAATAGCAGAAAGGTGTGACAGTGGTATTTGTTTGCACCACAGAACAGTGTGTCTCTAAGAAGATGGGCAAGGTTAAAAGCTTGAATAGGACTAGTTTAAAATGAAGGTTAAATCATCTAAAATAACAGGGTTTTAGCGATTTGGGCCATTCCTACAGACAGTTTAGAGTATGGTTTATTACCAGTGCACAGGCTGGGCCACAGCTCCATGAAAAGCCCTGTTCATGTGAGTGCTGCAGTGGTGTCATGCTAAGGTTGGTGTATCTCTTGCTTGCTGTGTGGGGACCTGGGACTATTCACAAGCCAGGCTTGTCAAGTTAGAAATGTCTGCTTCAGTTTTGTTTCCTTCTGGCTTATTTTTCATTTCCTGATTTATTTTTTCTTGTTTCTAGTGCACGAATAGTAGTAAAGTCTCTGATTCTGTTTCTGTTTTTAGGGTGTAATTTTACCTGTTGTGCTGTGCCAGTGTTGTGAGTATTTTAAATTCATGTTCAGGCTTTTCATTTTGGGTTGGTTACTTTACTTTGCTTTTTTTTTTTTCTGTTAAGTTTTTGCTTTCTACCATGAGGCTTTAGCAGGTAGATACCCTGAAGGTGAATCCTGTTTTTCAGCCTGAGTAGGGTCTAGTTCTCATTATTCCTCAAGTCAGTAGCTCCTGCCCATTGCTGGATGAAATTCTGCTGTCCCAGACTCCGCTTTTTTAAACAGCAGATGTTCAGACCAGTAAATGACATTATGCGAGGGGCATTACTTTTTTGGATCTTTGTTTCAGGTAAGAGTATTAAGAGAACCCAGCTCTTGTTCTTCTTCAGGCAGTGGCCACTGTCTGAGCACGACACTTATGAAGTTCTGACCTTTCTGCTGTGTCTGGTACAGAGTTTCCTGTGTCATCACTTTGTTTCATGCACACAGTAGCTTTAGGGACTGTGCCCCTGTGGCAAACCAGCCTCAGAGCCTGTGGGGGTGTTCACTTCCCCAGGGAACCAGAACTATTTTGAGCAGGACTTCCAGGACAAGCCTTTACACCCAGATCCCATGGCACAACCCTGTGCACTAAGGGCACTGTCAGCACACCAGAGGTTCTGTTGCAGTGGGAAAGGCAGGTTATGGAGATTACTGTATTCTGGAACAGATTTTATGTGTGTTTGGGTCCTGTTTTGTGACAGTGGGCAAACCTGCTGGCCTCAGTAGAAGTGGGCAAAAGCAAAGTCAGGAGTCCCAAAGGAACCACAGGTCTAATTTGCATGTCTTCCTCCTCTTGCCCTTGAGAACTTCCCTGAAGTTCAGGGGAGTTTCTAGGCTCTCTCTAGCCAGCAGTGGATACAAGGAGCTTGGGCAAGGTTCTCCTCAGTGGTATTTGAGCTGTGGTGCCTCGTGCCTTTCAGCCTTATATTCCTGAAACCCAACCTGGACAGGCTGGACTTCTTCGACCTCATGTGGATCGTGGGCATTGCAGACTTTGTGCTGAAGTACCTCACCATTGCCCTGAAATGCCTCATCGTGGCCCTGCCCAAGATCATCCTCGCTGTCAAGTCAAAGGTAGGAGACTCTTCTTGATGCACAAATCTTTGTCTTTGATAATCTGATACCGTTAGCACACATTTGCAGCATGGAATCAGAGAATCATGGAATGATTTGGGTTGGAAAGGACCTTAATGACCACCCAGTGCCACCCCTGCCATGCGCAGGGACACCTTCCACTGTCCCAGGCTGCTCCAAGCCCTGTCCAGCCTGGCCTTGGGCACTGCCAGGGATCCAGGGGCAGCCACAGCTGCTCTGGGCACCCTGTGCCAGTGCCAAATATGGATGGAATAATAAAAATATTAAAATCTCTTGATAAACCTTTGGCAGAAAGTCACCTGGGTATTGAAGTTTGTTTTTTGAGCCATCAGAGACCTAAGCAAGAGTTTGGTACTATCAGCAATGATTAAAGTCCAGAGAGGTGAGGTAAGCATTGAGGAATTGGTGCTGGCAGCCAGATAACTGTTTCTCTCATTGACTTTAGGTATTGTTTTCTGAGTAATGTCTGTAAATTCATATTTCTGAAGCAGGAACCTCTTCATGTCATGGGAAGAAATTGCAAGTATTTGTCTCTTTGGCTTTCCACTTGGGTCAAAGAAGTGACTGGGTTAAACTGAAGCTACTGATACCACAAAAGACAGCACCAGTTCTAACCATGGGTGAAGAAATATTTTTAATTAAATGCTTCACATATTTAAATGTTCGTGAAACCATGTGTAGACTAGGCCTAACTTGAAACTTCCTTACTACATTCTCTCTCTTAAAATACCTTTCGATATGTTTTTACTTTTACAGATGTCTCACGCTGCCTCTTCCTCCACTCAGTAGCATCCACATTTCAGTGGCAGATATAGCAATGTGTATTATTTGCATTCAGTAAAGAAACTTTCTGGCAGCTGTTGGGATGAAAGGCACTCTATAGATGCAAGGTAGCAGCATTAATTGCTGAAAGTCTCAGGCAAGGCACTTCATGGGGGTATCTAAACTGGGAATTGTTTGGCTTAGAAATTACATGGGTGGCAGGGGAGTTGAGCAGTTTGTTCCTGCACAGCAGGGCTATCTGAGATGGTTATTAATTTATTTCTGGCAATTGTCCAGCTTTTTTTTTTTTTCTTCTATTATTATTATTATATTTTGGGAGATTAATGTGCTGGGTCAGAGCATAATCCAGCCTGGGGAGGGAGGGAGAAGTGATGTGAATAGTCTTCCCAAGATAAATTGCAGTGTTGGAAAAGGTTCACAGCCTTTGCTTGCTTGTCTGAGAGCCATCCCAAGTACTCATTAATCCTTGTCGGGAGAGAAGAAAGAGAAGGGGTCTTTATTTGCAGCTCCAGTGAGAGGCTGGTAGGATCACATCTGTCAAGGGCCTATAATGATTCAGAGCACAGATGCTTCATTTTTAATACCTTTTTCTGGAGAGCAATGTGTCTCACTTTTTTTAAGCCCGTTTTTGTCTTAGGATGTTGTGGATGGTCTCACTGTCCCCTGACACCTGAGACTGCTGTTACCCACCACTAGATCTGGATTTGGTTTTCTCCTCCGCCCTGCACTGCAGCCATTAAGCCAGCCAGGGATGAAATCTGGTTTAACAAATTAAGCAAGATCAAACTGGGATGGGAGAGCTCCAGGAGAACCACAGGACACCATGGAAATTGTAATTGATAGTCACATAGCTGAGCTCCTTCCCTGAGCCTGGTGACCCAGCTGACTTCTGCAGGCCAGCACAATGCCACACAGGTGAGGGTTTTTAAATGGAAGCTTTTGCTCAGTTAGAACACTTGTGGTGCAATTTAGGCACATTACCTTTGACCAAAATTTTTATCAAGTTTTTTGCTATCTGCTGTCTGAATACTTGCCAGATACAAAGGTATTCTCTTCTTCCCAATGTCCTCCTAGTAGAATTTCTGCTTGAAGCCCAGCTAGGAGTTTATGAACTTCTGGGTGGTTGTCACTTAATGGTAACAGGCTGCTGGAGAAATATAAATTTAACTCGGTAGAGCTAGATTTTTTCAAGATATATATTTACATATAGTGAGAAGGTTTTGTGCCAATATAACTACTCAGAACAGCAGCCTCTTGCTCCCCTAGTAGAGGGCCTGAAGTGGAGGTTGCTGCACTCTCAGGGGTGGAGTTCAGCACAGAGGGATCTAATCCTGAGCTCCCTTGCAGATCCCTCTTGCTGGCAGTCAGCAGTAGGTCCTAAAACTTGCCCATGGATGGGATGTGGGGAACTTTAATCATCCTGCACTCAGCCTCTGAGCTGGCTCTTCAGATTTTCCTCATTTTGGAAGTCAAAGGCACTTTGCAAAGCTGGCCTGGCTTTTCCTGCTGCTCCTTGGGATCCTGGTCTTCTCTGAATACTGTGTGGCTTTTACTTTTATTTATCAGTCTTCATATCTCCCCTTACTCTTGTCTGTAGACTGAACACCACCGTTTTTTGAGTCTTTTCTCAGAGATTGTTGATTCCAGATCTTACTATCCTCTTCTGGACTGTCTTCAATCCCTCACTGTTTTCCAGACCATTTCTCCAGTCTGTCAAGAGGAATTTGGAATATAATCTTTCTTTCCAGTGTGTTTACAGCCTTTCCCAGTTTAGTGTCAGCTGTACATTACTCTGTTCCTTCATGATCATTAATGAAAATAGTGAATAGCACTAAACTCTGCTTACATTAGAAGGATGCATCTTTTCATTTTGAAAGGAAACATATGAAAAATCTGGGTTAGAACACTCAGTTCTCCCCATCCAAAGTACCTGGGTCATGTGTTCCTAGTATGAAAAGGAAGGGCACCTTTTGGTCTAAGATAGCATTTGGGTTTATGCAGGGAAAGAAGAGCTTGTGAATTTGAGAGAAAAGCAAAAGGAAGGTAGCCCCAGCATCAGGCTGCTCTCACAGCCCTGGAGCCTGTGGAGTTTCCAGGAGAAGGATCATACCTGTGGCTGGAGGTGTCCCTCCCTCCCCCGAGCTGTGCCAGGCACACCAGGCTGGGTAGAAGTCTCAATAACAGCTGAGCTCATCATTCCTTTGGAAGGGGGGGCTTGGCTCCCACCCTGCCTGCTGAAGGCTCTCCATTAAAAAAGGCAAATAAGATCATTTAGTTCAATATAAAATGAATTAAAGTAAATTAAACTGCAGGAGCCATGTGGCCTGCAGAGGCTTCCATTGTTGTACACACATCGATGGCAGCTTTTCATTTTCACTGCTAAGGAATGACAGCTTGAGGGGGGTGGAATTCAAAATAAGGAAATAAATAATAAAAAGACACAGTTGCCAAAGATTTCACTTAGGAAATCCCAGGTGCCTGCAAGTCTCCCATCCCCTCCTCATGTTGTTGTCAGTAATCTGAGCTGGAGAAGTGAGTGAAACGTGGGGAGGGAGAAAGAAAACCAAACCAAAAAGAGCTGTAAGAAACTGTTATCCCAAGTTCTTTCATATATGTATCCCTATCTCTATAGGGGACAGAGATACCAAGGACATTTTGATACATAAGAAAGGCCCTAAGAAGGAATTTTCTCTGCATGCTCAATGCAGAGTGCAGCCGAATTACAGGGGACTGCACTTCCAGGAGAGTGAAAATGCAGAAGGAGAACACTGACATTGGCTCCTCACTGCAACTTTGAAAATACTTGCTTGGTGGGTTTTTTTCAGTTGATTGTTTTATTAGTGCTTTTTATTTTTAAAGTACCATCTCATCAAGTCTGGTCAGAGAAAACTTGGCCTGGATTTGGCAGCAATTGCAAATTCTGCACTTGGACCTTGGACCAAAAACTTTCTTCAGGAGCACATCGTGTTTCCTGCCATAGATGGATACAGCTCTGCCATGGAACCTGGCACATTAATTTCCATATTCCTTCTGAAGCTCCACCTTTTTTTTTTTGTCCTAATGGGGAAAAAAAGGGTTCTTGAAGCATGTGAGTCCTCTAAAAATACAGAAGCAATAAAAAAACCTACTGGGAGCTGGCACATAGATGATGTTTAATAAAAAATAGCCAGGCAAAGATGTTCCTGGTTGTTGTCTGTGCAATATGGAATTTATTCCTGCTCTTCCCTCACAGTGTGGCTGAAGTGGTGTTCCCAGACAGGTGACAGCCCATCCTGTCATTCCCCTCTCCTCTCTGACCTTGGATCCTCTTTGGGGGAACTCACTCACAAAGATTTACTCTTCATGGACAGCAGTCTGAGCCTGGATCCTCTTGCACCACAGGAACTCCAGGATGTTCTGCAAAGCCTTTTCCCTGCTGCACTCTGGGACTGATGTGCTCTCCCAGAGTCAGAAATATGGGTTTTATTATTTACAAAATTAAAGAACTAACTGAAGCATAAGAGCAGGTACTGAGGAGTGGGGTCTCCTCTGCCCCCCTCCCTAAACATGCTTTGCAAGTCACTGCTACTGAACTTCTAAAAAATCATTGCTCTTAAGTGCTTTCCCAGTTTAACTTTCCAGTTTAGGATACAAAAGATGTGATTTCCAGAAGTGTTGTACACCAACTAAAATTCTCATTTTCTGCTCTAGTCCCACCTTGACTCCTCATTAGTCCTGCATGGATTTTCCCCAGCATCCTCTGTGCCACAATGCTGTTTACTGCTCCTACCCAACACTTTATCTATTGGCACCATGACCTGGAATCCCAGCAGAGCCTGCTCTCCTCTGATCCAAATTGCCAGCAGGTCTCCAAAGTTTTTTTGAGCATCTCCCTGTTTCAGACTATGCCCTAATGCTGCTGGCACCAGAACAAGTGAGACTTGGAGCCTTCCTTGAGTGCTAATCACACCTTGCAGTTGCCTCATTGCAACTTCTCTCACTTCCTTGCATCCCCCATTCTAATTCCGCTGTGTCAATCCTTGCTGTGCCTCTCTGTTTCCTTGTGGGGAGGCACACATGCACTGAGGCAAAGCCTTATGTCAAAAGAGACTGCACAGTGGAGGCTCAGTGAGGCTCTGTGGAATTCGCATTGCTGCTGCAATGTGCCCCCTTTGCTGAGTCTAGGTTGGGATTCAATTTTTAATTATACTGTTCCACGTTATTTTTCTGTGAGACTTCTTCCCTCCATCACCACGCCCCAAGGATGAAGGTGAGAAAGAAGCTGTTACAGCAACTGGAAAGTTCATAGGAAACAAAGAGACTGCTGGAGGAACATTCTACAAGTTCAAGTTGAATGCTACACTGGAGAATTAAATCCTGTCCTTTACTTTGCCAAATAATTCCTATGTGATTCTAGAAAAGTCAGGTAGAGCTGCAAACTGAAGTCAGTGGTTCAGCTTTTAATGGTAACATGATCCATAAAATGAAGTGCTTTATAAAAAGTCTAATCCCAGACATCTCAGCTTGGACACCAAAACAGCCTTACCTTGACCTTTGTCTTTCTGTGTCTCGGGTTCTCATTTAGAAAATGCAGAGAAAAGCTGTCCCTGAAGTCAGCCAGCAACGTGAAAATAAGGGGGTTTTAAGTGTTTTCTGTAGTGCTGATGTCGTAAAGGGACTGAAGAAATTTTAGAAATTTGGTCCTCTGAGCAGAGCTCAAATGGCAGGAAGGGATCAGATGCAGATGTGCCATCAAGTAGTGAGGATATAACAAAATACCAAGAAGTTACATGCTCAATGTGCAAAAATAGTGCATTACAGACTGAAATACTGCATGTGCAGAAGGAAAAGTGCTATTGTATGAAAATGCTGAATTCTCCTCTTTCAAAATAAGTGCTTGGTTTGAAGTATAAAAATGGTCTTTCTATGTGGTGAAGGAGGTGCAGAAAAATGGAGGGTTATACACAAGCCATCGACTTGGTTTTTTAACTGAGCATTGAAAAAAAGGAATCAAAATTTCACCATGTGGTATCTGAGGCTCATCAGCAGAACTGCTAAAATTAGATCCCAGCACAGCCCTTCCCCAGTGTGCTAATGAAGTGTTTGGTACCAGCAGTAGCAGCAGCAGCTCTCACAGAACTCACTCAGAGGAAGCAGGGCCAGCACTGCCCTTCTCGCTTCTTGGTCAGGCTTAACCCTTGATGAGAGCAGAGCCTTTCTTGTGTTACCTACCTCTACCCTCATTAGGAGCCAGAATTTCAGGTAATATCCTATTTAATCTCTGCAGTTCAGCTTGCTCTGGGGGGCTGGCTCCTGCACAGGCCAGTCCTGAACTGGGGCTGGCTCACAGGCTCCGCAGAAAGATTTTGCTGATCTTAGAGAGCTGTTCAATCTCTCTACAATGCATTCCAGAGAAAATTTCCAGATTTACACAGATTTTTATGACATAGGAAAACCTGTTACCTAACAGAGACGGGCCTTGCCTTATTTCAAGCTGTTGTGCCTAGTCAGATGCACAGGAGAAATAAATATATTTGTGCTTCATATAACACACAGTGCTAGTCTTGAAGAAAAAAAAAGCTGATATATTTTAGCTGAATTTTTCAGACAAAATACAGCTCGAGACAAAGATTTGACTTTGAAAAATGTAACCTAGATAGCCAAGAGATAAGAAAGCTGAGAAGTGGCAGACAGGTATGTTGAGTGTGCTTACCGCTGATGGGTGTTGTCTGCAGTAAGTTGCTGCTATCAGAAGTCTACATTTTCCTGCTGAAATTGTAGGGAACAATCCTCATTTTCAAGCTTCTGGCTCAGAAGGAGGGCCTCACTTCTGCAGCAGCCCTTTGTAGAATGATTTCTGATTTTCTGGCACTTTTCCTAGTTTAAAAAAGGGGCTGGTGCACTGAGATACCTGACAAGACTTAGAACTTTCTAGTTCTCTTCAAGTGATGCTCAGCTGCCCTTGTATTGCTCCCTCCCTCCCAGCTGGAATCGCTCTAAACTTATCAACATTTAATGGTCAGGTGGGTGTTGTTAAGGGGCTGCATGGAGGGATGCATCCTTTAAAACTTAACTTCTCTCTTGGGAGGCTGTGACCAAGTTTCTAGCTGCTAAAACATCCTGGTACCCTGCAGTTACCCCTGCAAACTGAAGACTTGCCTTAGAGAAGGGAGTTCCGAAAGCTCTGGGGTGGAGGGTGGAGAAGTTGTGGTTAGATACTGACGTTTGTCAGTGCTGCCACTGCCACCTCCACAGCCTGTCTGTGCTCTGGGGCTGCCCCTGACCCACCTTTCCTCACATCTTGCTGTGGACTCGGGTGTTTAGTGCCTCAGAACTTGTGTTGTAGAAGAATTCCAGCCTTGATGCCCGAGGTGCTGGATGCAGCAGCTCTGTCTGATGCAATGGGAGAGCAAGCAGTGACCTGTCCCAGCCCGGCTGCTGGGGAAGCAGGGATCGATGAAGGACGGTGGGTGGGAGGAACGAGCTGGAGAAAGCAAAGTTTGCTGCCTTTAGCTTGCTGGGAGCTTTCATCAGAGCCGTGTGGAGGGACACGGTGACAGCGTTGTCATTTCTGCCACAGGAGCTCCCGAAATAAACGATGATTGCATCGAAGCACGAGGCTGGAGAGAGACCTCTGTGCTAATTTAATAAATTGCTCGCATTTAGGACCCCAGATTGTTGCTGTTACGTGTTTGCTTGTGATGCCACCTGGGATTAGTGCGGAGGAGGGGGTGGGCAGAGCAGGAAAGCAGCCCGGGTCCGTTAGCAACCGCTGGTGTGACCTCACTCGTGTCCCGGGGGATATGAGATCATGAGCGTGCCAGAGCTCTCCGAAGGATTCGATTTGTTGGGAGCAGCAGGATGGCCTGCGAGTGATCTCATCCCGAGCCCCCGGGGAAGGGCGCTGGCTGTTGCCAGCCCGGCTGCGAGGACTTAATCCCCATCCCCACCTCACCAATTAGTGATTGGCCTGCGATGACATCACTGATGACAAAGCTATCTGGGACAACACAGCAAAATTCCAGGGGAATTTCCCCTTCTCCAGGAGCTTAGCAAATAAAAGGATTCTGACAGGACAAACCCAAATCTTTCGGTCCAGATAATGTCATTGCAGATTAAGCGTTCTGAGCTCAGTTTGCCACCAGCTGTCCCTGTAAACAGCGTGGGACAGAACAAACCCTCCTTAGGGCTGGGGGTGGCCCTAAATTAGACACTTTTATTCAGGCTCCGGTGAAGGTTGACAAAGGATGTTGTCCATTCTCTGAGTCTCTTTTGAGAGAGATTTCAACCAGCACACTTCCCCCTCCCCACCTTTTCTTCCTTGGGGTCTTCAGGAAGATTTGGTCCCTTTGAGTTTTAAATGCCCTGAGGGTTTAATTTTCAGCACCAGTCTTTATCTGTGCTCTGCCCAAGAGCCAACGCACACCTGAGTGGAAGGGGAAGGATGCTGGCAAACATAATTAATTTGATTCTTTGGGATTACCTAAAAAGTTGTCAGGAAGGCTGGGGTAACTTTACATTTAATCCCCGTACTTTCAGAAGGGGTGTAAGGTCAAAGAGATTTACCTTGCTTTCCTTTTCTCGTTATTAATATCATGGAAAATTTACATCATAGTAATCCCTGTAAATCTTGTGCTCTGCTGTTAGTCCTCTGCAGCGTTGTCCAGATAAGCAGTAAACTGTGTATCCATAACCTGCTCCAAAGTTTAAAATTCCAAAATGCAGCATAGTTGTGTCAGCGACAGAGCCCTATGGAGGAATGAAGGGATATTTATTCTTTCTAGGCACAGAGTTCAGTGGCTGCAGAGAAAGCTGCATCTCATTAATATGGTCTCTGCACCATTTAATAGTGCAGTGACCAGTGAACACCAGCCCTGCACAAATTAAATGTTCTTCTTTTGACTTGCTGATAATAATCATGTCTCACTTGCCTGGTTGTCTTGCAGGGTAAGTTTTATCTGATTATTGAGGAGCTGAGCCAGCTGTTCCGCTCCCTTGTCCCCATCCAGCTGTGGTACAAATACATCATGGGAGATGACCCATCCAGCAGCTACTTCCTGGGCGGAATCCTGATCATCATGTACAGCCTCTGCAAGGTGAGCACCACCTCACTGACAGCCCCTGGGGAGCTGTGGCAGGAGCAGGGGAAGCAGCACAGCTGAAGGGGACAAACGCACCTTTGGGTTGTGGCTGTCCCTGCCCAGGAAACTGCAGCAGCTGAGGACACCACGTGCTTCAGCTGCCAAAGGCATTTTGCTTCCCCAGCATGTGGGCATTGCTGAGCTGGGGGAGGATCTGAGGCTGCTCACCAGTGTTGCATCAGACTCGTGAAGTCATTGGTGCTCTGTTAATCCCTCTCTGCAAAGGCTGTAGGAGAAGGGGAGCTGGCCTTGGGAGAGCAGTGCTGGCAGAGGTGTTGGCTGGCTCCACACCTCCAGATGTCACACAAAGGCAGGCTGCAGACAGTTACATGCTTGTCTCTAAGCTTTCCTCTGAGTGCAGCAGGGAGAGAGAGGGGCATCCAAGTCCTGCTGGGATAAAACAGGCAGCTCTGCCCCTTTCTAGGTCCTGGTCTGGCTGATACAAGTGTATTACTCCAGACATGAGTTATTAATATTTCCTCAAAAATAAGAATGTTAAGAGCACAGAGTCCTTACAGTTGTAAACAAGTAGATGTGATTTAGCCAGAACAATGCCAGGTCTGAGGTCTAGAAATAGTTGCATTGCTACTGGTGTGGTGTCCATCCCTCTGAGAAAGGCCAGGCTTGCTCCGTCCCAGATACCTGTCTGTGCCTGTGGCTCTGCAGGAGCAGACTGAAAAATGAAGAATAGAGAATATATCCAAGCTGGAATCAGCTCAGGAGCAGAGCAATGCTCAGTTATAGTGTAGCTCTGGATTAGTGTAGCTCTGTATTGGGTAGGAATAGGGTCATGCAACCTCTCCTGTCAAGGACTTTACAGTTCTTGTGAGCAAATTCGGCAGAGGAGGTCATGGCCAGTGAAGTGATTTGGTCACAGCAGGTCTGAGACCAAGCCTGGACCAGAGCAAGCAGTGCCAGCACAGGAGCACGTGAGGCCAGTGCAGCTCCCTGCACTCCCCTCCATCCTCAGCTCTTCCCTGCTCTTCCCTCTGTGCTGTGGGAGAGGATTGTTGTTCCTTTCAGAGGTGCCATTGCCTGGACCCACAGCAGTATCCAACCCTTCCCTGCCCTTCTGGCTTGGCAGCTCAGGTGTGCAGACATACAACAACAGATTTCAAGTGACCTTTCACGTGTCCCTGCTGGCAAAAGTAACTCAACACCTGGAAAACGGATGCAGGTCCACGTGCCATTTCTACACCTGGAGAAGCCCTCAGTGGGAAGATGCTGGTGGAGACTTCTGCACCTTGGAGCAAGGGGAGCGAAGCTCAAAACCACAGCTGGCAGGGCAAGGGCCTCCCCAGCCAGGGTCACACAGTCCAACAACAACTGCAGGGCAGAGCCACAGCAATGAGACAGGCTCAGGGTGAGGATGAGGAGTCACTCCCGGTGCTGGGGTGTCCAGAGCAGGGAGATCTGGAGCAAGGCACAGCCAAACTGGACATCAGCACCTTCAGAGCACAGGTCAGCCTTGAGCTGAGACCTCCAGGGCTGAGCTTAAGTAGAGCTGCTGGGCCCAGGGGCAGGGGCTGTGGGAGGAGAGCCCAGGTGAGGCTCCTCAGGCCCTGGCAGAGGTGGGAGCAGTTCCTGAGGGGTTACCTTGATGTTTCTGTCCTGTGAAGACTTTATAGGGAGTGTTGGGGTGATCTGGATTGGAAGAGCAGCTTCATTTTGGAGAGTTTGTGTCCAGGTCAGAGTTAGCCCTCTACACACCAAGGCTTTGCTTGGGAGTGAGAGGAAAGGGGGAGTGCAGAGCATGGAGCACTGGGTGTGCCCATCCCATTTACAGCCACCGGAGCTGCAGCTCCAGTTCCTTGCCTGAGACACTGAAAATATCCCCAGAGGAGTCCACATTAGCAAAGCCACAAACCACATTAGAAAAACCACAGAAGCCAATTTGGCACTGAGAGCTTCTGTGCTCCTGGCAGAATTCCAGGGCTCGGCTGGGGCTGCGTCCCCTTCCCCTGCACAAAGGGCAGGAGCACTTCCAGAAGGTTGCATGGAGCTGCTGGGAGCTGTGGTGGTGCCTCTGTCTGGACTGTGTAGCCATGGGCCTCTGGTTTTGGTGGAGAAATCCCAGGTGTTCACAAGTAGAGCATCCAGGTTGTGTTTTTTCCCTGTCCTGAGCAGAAGCACTCCCTGTGAGTAACCCAGCTGTGAAATGATAGCTGGTGCAACAAAATGCAGGGCATGGGTGAGAAATGGATGCTGGACCTCTGAAACACGCAGCTTTTGGGGGTGCAGGGAGCTCCAGAGGGAGAGAAATGAGCGGGGAATATGGGCTGGGAGAGAGGAGACATTGGAGCAAAGGCATTGGAGTCATGCTGTAAGCAAAGCAACCAGGAAAAGCTGGGAATTGCACTGTGGAAAAGGGCTGATCCCCATCCTTGTTAGGAGATGGAACGTCTGAGGCAGTGGGCAGCCTCAAGTGGTGGCTGCCGAGTGGAAGCATTACTGGAAGGACCCTGGGAGCCCTCTGTGTGCTGACTGGAAGCATTATTGGTGCCTTCATTTGCTTCCACATCCATTGCAGGATGATCTCATTGGCATTCCCTGCAGTGAGCCCACTTAATCACGCTCACCAAAAACCATAAACAACAGAAAGCCAACTGCAGCTCTCTGTGCTTTGCAGTGCTGCTCCAGCTCTGCACCTGCAGCATCACAGCCTGCCCTGCCCTCAGGTGACAGACAAAGCTCCTGCCGTGCCACCAGCCCCAGCTGATGCAGGGCTTTTCCTTGCCCTGTTACTTTCCACATCTTGTTTAGTTCAGTGTCTTTCCCTGTGCTCTGCCAGCAGATAGGGAAGATAAAGCTGATGGACTGGATTAGGTTTTCAAACTGTTTTCCCTTTTTTTTTTCTTCCCTTCCCTTCCCTTCCCTTCCCTTCCCTTCCCTTCCCTTCCCTTCGGGAACGGGTCCATTTTAGCCCTTCCCTACTTAGTGGGGTGGACAATTGTCCCCAGCACAGCCTGATGCCAGCCCCTCTTTGTGTCATAAAGCCCCCAGTTTGCAGTCAGCTGCTCCCAGAGCTTTTCTGGCCACCCTTCCCCACTGTCAATTCCCATTTATTACATATTTCATGATCACCATGAAATCTTTTTTGGCACTATTGTTACTTTTTCCCCTCTGAGTATCCTTTTGGAGAGAGTTTGCTGAGTTTCTGGACTCACACACACACGGAGGTTTTGTGAAAATGATCTAAAACGGGGTGTCTTTTTTGCAGTCTTTTGACATCTGTGGCCGTGTGGGAAGTGTCAGGAAGGCGCTGAAGGTCCTTTGCACCCCCCAGGTAAGGAGTTAAACGTACAGGAACTGTCCCAGAGGTGGAACCTTGTCCCTGCTGGATGATAAAATCGAAAATTGCTCCATGTATCAGGAGCACCGAGTAAAACAATGCTACCTATCCCATGGCTGGACAAGCTGGGGGCTCCTGTCAGGGATGTCAGGGACCTTTTGTGACATCTGCCCTGCCCCAGCTGTGGTGAGAGATTGTTCCTGTTCTGGCTGATTGGAAGCTCTGTATAATATGGGTTAATCCAACTGCAAGGAGCTGACAAAACTTTGTAGTGCCGAGTGTGGGAAGGACTTTGTGGTGCCTGATGTGCAGTGACATTGACACAGGAATTATCCCAGGCACTGCATTCCACAGGGCTGGTATTTAGATCTGCTGCTGTGACTTATATTTTAAAAGGGTAAAATCAAAGACTGTAGAGGAAAAGAACCTCATCAAAGTTTGCTGGAGCTTATCTTGCTTATTCCCTGGGCTTGGGCTGGTCATTTTCCCTCAGCAGGTTTCTGTTTCCCCTAAATCTGTTACAGTGGGAGAAGCAACATTTGCCTTCCTTGTATCTAAAGAGAAGGTGGGCAGCCTGTGGGTGCTGCTGCTTTTACTCTTTCTTCTATTGTCTACTCGCTAATAATAATACCTCCCTCCATCCAAACACCCCTGCAAATGATGCTGAATTAATCCTCTCAGCTCCCTGTTGAGCTCATTAAATTCCATTATCCTTGCTGCATGAGTGGAGGCCCTAAAAGATGGAGTCAGCTCGAGGGGAAAAGCAAACAGGGAGCACAGAGCTCCAGACTCCCTCTGTGCCCAGATCCCCCTTCTCCAAACAGTGCCACAACACTGGTGTCCTTGTGGGGAATCTGGGGCTGCAAAGCAGTGTCTGTGCACGTTTACCCTTCCAATCCTTTGACGTGGGGGTTTTTTCCCTCCTCTCCCTGGCAGACCTATGGAGTCCGTGCCACCAGCCAGCAGTGCAGCGAGGCAGGAGACATCTGTGCCATTTGCCAGGCAGAGTTCAGGGAACCTCTGATCCTTATGTGCCAGGTAAGACCCCAAAACTCCCCTGCTGGCATTCCTTCAGTGAGCTCCTGCAGTGAGGAGAGGCACAGCCAGCCTGGGAACTCCTGAAGCCATTTGCTGGGTCCTGATCCAGCTCCTGGTGGATATTTATTGCCCTGGATAACCCCTGGATCATGGCAGCTGAGCCACCTTTGGGGTGACCATGGCTGTGGGATGGACACAGCCTTGTGGGGCAGGGACTGGAATGGGCAGTGCAGATCCTGGGTCTGGAGTGAGCAGAGTTTTACCTGCCCCTTGCAGGGGCTGGGTGGCTTTAATACTCCCTTTTGATAACAGGGTTATCAAATGAAAGCCATCCTGTGCACCAAAGGTGCCTCTTGGCCTTGCTGTGCAGATGTTTCCAAGCTGGAAGCCCCCGAGAAGCTGCTTTGGGATCTGCTTGGCAGAGCTGGGATTCTGAGGAGTGACTTCACATGTTTAGATGTTCTCAGCTTCTCACAGCTCCTCGTGCTCCCTCCTTGCCCTTTTCCTGCTCTTCCAGTCTGGGACTGGATGGTGTGTGCTGGAGAGAATCTGGGGAGGGGTCAGTGCAGAAATGAGAGGAGGAGATAGGGGGTGAAAACTGACATTTGTGGAAAAGGGGAAACTGGGACTGGGCAGTGGGAGCAGAATAAAGCAAATGCAGGGAACGGGGGAGAGAAAGGGGTTGTTGGAGCTCAGTACGGACTTAAATTTAGCTCAGGGAACTGCAGATGGAAACATGCTAGAGGAAAACCCTCTCAGCCGAGGTGTTGTAGGCCTTTGGAATGTTTCTTTCTAGTGCTATTATTAAAAAGCAGCAATAAACCATTAGCTCTGGCAAGCTGGGGTTTGTTTCCCGCTTTCTGTGAGTGTCAGCTGCAGCGGCTCCTCCCCGCTGCCGCTGACGGCCCGTCTGTCCCAGCACGTGTTCTGTGAGGAGTGCCTGTGCCTCTGGTTCGACCGCGAGAAGACGTGTCCCCTGTGCCGCTCGGTCACCGTGGAGACCCTGCGCTGCTGGAAGGACGGCACCACCTCCGCCCACTTCCAGGTGTACTGACAGCGGGACAGCTCTGCGGGGCACTGAGAGAAAACGCAGCGAAGTCCCGGGATCCCGTGCCCCTGTTTCGTCGCCCGCGGTTTTGTTGTCAGTCTTTCTTCCTGCTCTGAGCCAACAGAACAATTGTGACTGCCCAGAAACTTCATCCTCAAAGGCAGGGAAGGTGTGGGTTATGTTATGGCAAACTCCAGGATGTTTCTGGAGCTTCCATGGTTATGAAGTGTCTGGGATGTTTCCTATTTTCCTGTCCTTTTAGTATGGACAAACACTGCGTGTCCAGGCCCGGGGAGCTGTGACTGCACGTGCTGAACAAAGCTGTGCTCTGGCTGAGGAGCTTCACTTTACCTTGCCCTGCATTCCCTGAATCCAGAACTTTATACAATTACACAGCAACTCTGAGAACTCTTCCAACCAGTGCTTCAGAACCTCGTGTCCAAAGTTGCAGTTGGAGAAATGTCCTTTCCCAGCTGTTTTTCCAATTGATTCCACAAATGGCACGTGCTGTCACCTTAAGAAAATCACAGGGAACTTGGGAAGGGCCACACCAGTGAAGCTGGAGATGACACTTCCTTTCCCTGGGAATGATTTTCCTCTTTAATTTTCATGATGAGACTCCTGATTTCCCAGTCTCTGGGGAGAGCAGGAGGAGGTTAAAGTCAAGTTGGGTTTGTCTGCATGGAAATCCAGCTCCTGACCAAGAGCATCTCACAAACTCAGTGTCTCTGCCCTGTGCTCCTCAGCCAGGACCTGCCTGGGTCCTCCAGGGAAAACCAGAGCCTTGAGCTTCAGCAGGAGCTCCTGGAGGAAGGAGACCCCTGACAGGAATGAACCCCATCCCTGTGGCCTGGGTCTCTGCTGAGGTGCTGCACAAGCAGCAGCACAAGCCCTCAGAGGGAGCTGCTGTTTGTTCTGGAGCTTTCCTGTCCCCAAGCCACCTCTGCTCCCACCCCGTCAGGAACAGCAGCATCTTCCCAGCTCATTGCCATGGAAATGGCTCGAGGTGACAGCCCCACCTGAGCCGTCAGTGGGAAGAGGTTCCTGAGGGAATGAGGCTGAGTCTGTGCTGATGGAAGCTCCACAGGGGAAGAATTAAAGCAAACGGGAGCTGATGGGAACAGGACTGAGGCTCCACATTTCTTTGGAAATAACAGTTCAGTGTGGCTGAGGACTGGTGAGAGGCAGAGCCTGAGCTGGGGAAAATCCAAAGCTGGCTTGGGAGGTCCAGGGAAGCAGAGGAGGAAAAGCTTTACTTTCCAAAGCAAAAGTGATGTCAAGTTCTTGTCGAATGGATCCTGTGAAAGTGGAGAACTAAGCCAAGGAATCTCATTGCTCTCTGCAATGGGAGCAGCTTCCCTCATCTTTGGGATGGGGGAGAGAGTTCAGAAAGGCAGGAAGCAAGGTTTTCATTGGGCATAAAAATGTTACGTGTTCCATGCCTGGAATATGCACCAGGAAAAGGGGAAATTAGGATTCCAAGGGCAGGGAGTTTCTGAAAGACTCCAGTGTCACTTTGCAGTGCCCGTGAACCCAAGGATTTGTGTTCCTGCTTTAAAACTGTTTGAAAAGCTACTTCTCATTCTGAATTTGTTTTCCTAAAGCTCCTGGAAAATGTGTTTGGAGAAGTGTAGGAAAAGGTCAGTAGGAGCCCAGCTCTACAGAGTGTGGGATGCACTGCTTCAGAATTAGTGCTTTATTTGGTGATAAGGCAGGAAACCAAAGGGAAAGTGTGGGTTTGCATTCTTAAAGTTTTGTGGGTTTTTTGGAAGGATGGTCCTACCTTCTCCTAGAACATGACACTTGGACCAGAAAACATCCAGAGGAAACTTCAGTTCCCATAACAGCTGCTGAAGTCTATTGATTTCCAAGGGAAAACAGGGAAGGCTGTGGAAGGAAATTCCTCTGAGCGAGGAAATAAAACCCGGAGCCTTTTTTTTGCCATTGAACAGTTATTTTTCTTTTTTTTTTAATAAATTCCTTATAAATATGTACAAAGAGTCTCAGCATATGAAATTCCTTTTACAAAAGAGAGAAGCCCCATCCAGCCAGGACCGGGAGCCTCCTGGAGCTCCAGGAACCCCGAGCACAGGCCCTGCCCTTGCTTTGGTGAGGGGGAAACCTGCACAGTGACCTGTGGAGTTCATCCCAATGGTACTGGATCAGCAAAATGCCAGGAATTGGGCATTCCCTGCCTGTCATTCCCTTAGCAATGCCCCGGGAGAGACTGGGGAATTCGCAGTGGCCTCGGGCTAACGAAGATGGGGAGGGTTTTGTGATAAACTGTGGTGAATGAATGGAAAAGGGGTGCTGTAAAATCCCAGGGAATTAAATCCCACTGCAGCTGGGTTTGCTCTGCTTGGTACCACCTGTAACTACTGATGGAGTAACTAATAAAGGGTGTAACTAATAAAGGGGTAATTAATAATGGCCATTTAATCCTCAGATGCTTTCAGTGAATATTTATCAAGCTCCAAAGTCACTTCCTGTAAATACTAAAAATGTTGGGAAATTCAAGCACTCCAGTAATTCCCACAGAGTGGACACTGAAGTCGCATCAAAATTCACTCCGGTACTCAAATAAATATTATCAGGGAAAAATATTCACCTGTTTGTATTTTGTGGTGTAGAAACCCCAGGCAGGAGCAGCAGGTGAGGATCCCTCCCCTCCTCTCAGACTGGCTGGTCCTAAGGGAGCCCAATTCCCATGGTATTTACAATTCCCTCAGCCCTTGGATCTGGAATTGGCATGGCCAGATTCTCCTCACCTGTTGTGATGAGATGGAAAGTTCAGCTCACACACAGCAAAGTTACACAAGAATGAGGCTGAGTTTGAAGCCTGGATTGAAAATGGAATTTGCTGGGAGCAAAGTGGCTCCAAGGAAAGTTGTGCAGCTGCTGGGGGCTGGGATACAGCCAGGAGGGCTGGACATGGAGCAGTGTCTGTCCAGGGTTTGATGTGCAGCCCCAGGTAGCCTGGTCTGTACATCCCAGGCTCCTGTCGAGATCGGGGACAGATGCTGTGTAGGAAAATTGAATATTAAGGCAGATGTGCTATTCTGTCCTCATCAGGGCCATTTTCCCAGGGCAGTGCAGTTTTCCAGCTGGGAAGTGCCTCATTCCAGGCTGTCTGTGGACAGACACTGCACCAGTTTAACCAGTTCAGTTTGTGATGGATTTCAATGGCAGGAAATGCTTCTGCTCATGCTGAGGGTTCAAGACCTTTATAACTTTACTGTGACATGGAAACAAAAACTCACAAATCAGATGAAATTGAGTCAAGGAGTGTTTGGGACGAAAGGGAACTGCTTTAGCAACGGGCTTGGCTGAGAGAGGAATTCCTGCCTCCCTGCTCTGAATCAGGAGTGGGATGGGATTCTGACCCCTCCCCACTGGCAGCTCCCTGGTTTGGGTGATTTCCTGATGTTTGCCTTGGGTGCTGCCCCTCCTGGGCACACCCAGGCGTGTGCCAGGAGCCCTGGTCCCATTCCATGCTTTTTTACCTGCGGAAAATAATTCTAAGGGGAAGAGGGAGGAATGTGGCACTCATGGGCCAAGCCCTGCCCTGGTGCAACCCAGAACTTGCTGGTGCAGCCCAGAGCTCACCTGGCCAAAGGAGCTGCATGAGCAGGTGGCAGAGGAGCTGATCAGCAGCCCACACCAGGCTGCTCTTTTACCTTGGAATATGGAATTCCAGGTTGTGCTGGGAGCTGTCTCTGCAGAGAACTGCTTTAAAAATTCATGAAGACTTCCCTGCCAGCCGTGCTGTGCGTAGACCATGAGCTCATAACCTCGCTCTCCTCGCTGCTGAAACCCGAGAGGGCTCTGTTTTCCCGTCTGGAGAGCACTCCCCGGCCTTCCCAGCTGACCAAACCCAAGGATTGCTTGGCTGCTGTGAGAAAACAAAAGGGCCAGAGGGGAACTGTGCCGGTTTCCTGCCCACAAGGAGGGAAGAGGGAATTTCCAGGGAGTTCACAGCACCCTTCCTTTTCCATGCAAACACCAACCAGGGGCAAAGCAGATCTTGTAGAAAGGATAAAAACACCCCTTGTCAAAAACGGAGGCGTCCAAGGATAGCAATTACACCACAAAATGTAAGGCTTCGACAAATCCGTACCCTCGAATAAGGAACTCCAGTTCTGTACAGGGAGTTCTGGCTACAAAACAACTTCACCCTCGGTTCATGGGAAACATCCAGTTCAGAACTACAGAAGTGAAGCAAATCAGGAACACAGCAGGATTTGGGGTACCAGACCTGCTCTGGTTTCCACGTGGGAAGCACCATAGATGTTCCATGCTGGGCAGGACGAGTCTTTAACATTTTTTGCTGACTGTTTGGAGCCCCCGAGGAGAGCGATCCCCTGGGAGCTCTGAGGTTTGGGAATTTTTACAGACAAGCCTGTCCACGGAGGGCTGGGACTGAGGGAGTCACAGATTTGGGGGCTCTCCCGAGGTGGGGCCTCGACAGCAAGGACAGAACCTCCTTTCCTTTTCCTTGGCTGTGCTGTTCCAAGGGAATTGAAGCACTGGGAGCAGCCTGAAGGCTGCAGCCCCCAACAGCCAGGACAGCAGGAGAGCCAAGGGCAGTGCCAGCTGTGTGCACAGGGCAAATGGAATAGTGCCTATTCCAGGTGAGAGGTTTACTACATTCAGAGCTGATAAAGGTGAGGAATCTGTGGGAGAGCCTCTGAGGGATGTGACCCAGCTCCGGGGCTGTCCCAGGGCTAGGGAGGATGGGCAGGGCAGAGCTGCAGGGGGTGTCCCCCACAGCCAAGTGTCACATCCATGGTTCCTGTTCCTGTGGGACTTGTGCGATTCCATACACACAATTTCACTCCCACATTTCAGGAATGTCCAGGAACTGGTATTTTTAAGGCTCTGCACTGGCAGCACTGCTGGAAACAGCTGAGGCTCCTCCTTTTGTTAGAAGAGTTTGTCCTTGTTTCTGTAGGAGACTGAGCCAGGATGGGGTTCAGGATGCTGAGAATTACTGAGCATCAGGCCAAAAATGGCAGGAAAATGTTTCACTGGTCCCTGTGGCTCTGAGACCATCCCAAGGGTATGGACAGACAAACTACACGGAGCTACACCACCCCTCCCAACACTGCACATCACCTACGGCAGGGCAAGGTTCTTCCCTAGGAACAATCTGCTCTTCCAGCAGAGCCCTTGCTGCTGTTTGGGAATGGACTCGGATCAATAACACCCAGGAAAATGCGTGCAGGGGCTCCAAACACTGCGGTGAATATTTGATAAAGGGAGAATTTAGCTTTCAGATTGCTTAGAAACACTTCTCCTGCAGCAGTGGCAAATGCAGGGTCTGCCTGGACACAGCGGCCACTCGGCTTCTTCCTGGGCTGGGCGAGGGGTGGGGGAAGTATTTGTAAAAGACAAGGAGCCAAATTTCCTTTAGAAATCGGGTTCTGACATTCCTTTATGCCTTTGAAAATGCCCTCCCTGCCATGGCAGGGTCGATTTTCTGGTGCAAATATCTGAAGGTAGGAAAAATGTTTCTAAAAAACTGTGCACAGTCACTGCTGTATGTGGAAGGTACCCGAAATCTGACAGGTAGTTTTGGCTGCAAGGAAAAAAGTGCTCAGTACTAGACTGAAAAAAGCCCTTTGACTTCTAAGGCCAAGTTCTCCTGTTATCCCCTGCTCTAGTGATCAGTCAGGATAAAAATTCTCCTCCCTGGTTCACAGGATTTGGGACTGAATAAATCACCATGCAGGAGAATTCCCAGCTCTGGAGCTGTAGGAAGTGCTGCTCTAGCAGACTTTGATGTGCACACTGCAGTGGAAAGGGCTCTGTGTCCTTTCCACCTCAGTGCCTGCTGCTTCCCAAGCTCCACACTGTCAAAAGAAAAAGAACTGCTCCAAAGAAAAGGAGTTTTATAAAGTTCTGGGGTAGATTATTTGTTTTGTCTTAGTTTCTGCAGAGATTGAAAGAAAGAAAAAAAAATAGCACCTTCTCAACAAGTCTTATTTTCTGCTATCTTGTGTATAAATATCAATAACCAAAATAGATCTTTCCTTGTCCCACGTTTCAGAACATCCTCTTGGGGAAACTGTAGCACCACAGAGAGGCAGTTTAGCCCCAGACAAATATTAAATGTAGCACCAGAGAAACTAAAGTCCTAGGAAAGCTGCTCTCCCCTGGTGCCAGAGCATGAATATTTACACACACAAACTGCTGTCCGAGCTGCTCCGCACCCGCTCCCCGCCACGCCTGGGCCGTGCCCGCGCTGCAGCACGTTTGGAATTCTCGGGATTACTAATCTGGGTGTAGAGATTCCTCCTCATCCTGCTGCATGAGGGGGCAGCAGGGCAGTGGGTGGTGTCCAGCAGGGCCAGCAGCAGTGCCAAGGCTCGGCCTGCAGGAGCAGGGCTGCTCACAGCAGCGATCTACAGGGAATGTCGCTTACGCTCTCGACAAGGCATGCACGCGTCCACGTCTGCATACACAGGGTTACATTCTTCTATATATAAGCAGGTTTTGTGTCTCTGGTTTGCTGCTGGGCCCTTGAACAGCTCCTTCCGGGCAAATCCTCCTTCTCGCGTCGCCCAAAGCACTTCCAGCATCTCCCACTTCTTTCTTTCTCTCCACTCTTCACAGCTGCTGCTCAGGCTCTGGATTCCCTGGAGGAAAAGGGGAAACAATTTTCTCCAAGGGCACAGGGTTTGTTCCAGCCTAAGAAAGCAAAAGAATGGGGTTGGGTGTTAATTATGTTGATGCACTGGGTACAATAAAAGCTTCTTTTAAATTTATGCTTGAGACCTCCTACTAAATTTACGGACAAGAAGAGGGGTGGAATTTATGGGGAGGATGGTTTGTGGCTCAGACAGGAGACCATGCCTTTGGCCCTGGGTACTGCAGATTTCTGGGAACTCTCCTCCTTGCAAGGCTCCTTTTGGGTGCTCCATCTTCATTTACATCACGTTAACAAAAATGTGAACTTTTAGGGAAGCCATTAAATTCGTTCCAGGTAGGCAGTGGGGTGCATGGAGTATCACAGGAGACTGGAAGAACTCACTCATTCTTGGCTCTGCCACTGATTAGATTTGTGGCCTTGGGCAAACCACTGCTTTCAGTTCTGCTGGAAAATGAGGGCACTAATAACTTCTTTGCCTCACAGGTGGGCTTCGAGCCTTAATTAATAAAGTGCTCAGAGAAAGGCACCCATCTAAGTGCAAATTAGCAGGAGAGGTGCCCAAGGGGCATCTGCTATGCAATTCCCATTTCCCAGCATTTATCCCCCAGTTTGTTGACAGCAGCCCTTGCTGGGGCAGATCCCATGGATGCCTCACTGGCAGGCTGTGACAACGCGTGATGCTGTAAAACCCTGCACGGAGGAAGCTGCGCCGGCCGCTGGGGTGAGGTGACTTCACCGGCTGGGAGAGGGGAGGGGGAGCCCTGACGGTGCAGCAGCTGTGAACTCACGGTGTAATTAGGGCTGGCAATCAGCTCTGGGGCAGATCCTGAGCTGCCCTGCTCCGGAATCCCTTCCCGTCCTGCTGTCCTCTCCTCCTCATGCCAGCGGGAAGGTGGCGGGAGACAGCCTTGGGATGAGCTGAACCTCCAGGGAAAGAGGGGAATTCTGGTGCTGCCACAGACTGAGCAGAACCCCAGAGTATCCCGAGTGGGAGTGTGATGATCCACAAGGACCACCAGTCCAACTCCTGACTCCAGGGCTCCCAGCAATCCCACCCTGTGCCTGAGAGCGTTGCCCAAACACAGCCTTGGGGCTGTGACCCTTCCCTGTTCCAGCCACCTGGAATGCCTCTGGTTCCTCAGAAGACTGAACCATGTCTGCTTTATCCCAGTTCGTGCCAGCTGCACACAGGATGTGGCAATTCCAGCCTCTCCCTCCCCCATTCCCTTGCTTTCTAGTTTCGAGGAATCTGAAGCAACAGTGGGAATAGCTGGAAGGAGGAAGGCCGGGATGAATCCTCCAGAGGTGGAGCACATTTCCAATCTGGCCATGATCACGGCTCTCAGCCAGCCCCATCCCAGGGCTGCTGCACCCCCGAGCTCCATCTCCCTCATCCCACCTGCCCTCTGGAAGTGCCACAGCATCCTAGAGTGGTTTAGCAGAGCTGCTTGGCTTTTCTGGCAGAAGGTAAATAGGAGAGGTGTTTGCTGTGTGAGAAGGGACAAACACAGCTACACAAAACCAGCAGCTGGCCTCAGAGTCACTGCGGAGCTGTCAGGGACAGCCCAGGGCTTGGAAGGTGCCCTGCTCAGCCTCCGCAGCTGCACGCCCGGGACACAGCCCTTCCTGCATCCCTCACCGGCCCAGGGACAGGCACACAGCCCCACGGGCTTCTCCAGACCTGGGAAACACCACGAGGAGGGGATTGGGACACCCTCACTCCCCACACAATGCCAGAATTCCCCAGAGCAGGGCACAGCCTGGACTGTGTGTGTGGCACTGAGCACAGGCTGGCAGTACAGAGCAGCAGCCTCCACTCCAAGAGGTGAGATATTTACTCAAGTTACACTGGAATAAAGAGTTCAGGAGTTGATTAAAGGATTTCCTCCACGGCAAAACCATTTAATCCTTATTTATTATTTCTCCTGTAGCAGCACTTCCATCTGCCAAGCTCTGAACCCTTGTCCTGCTGTGCCACCCATGGCTGGCGACAGATCATCCGTGGTGTCACTGTATTTTACAAACTGTCTCTCTGTGTCACTTAACGTATAGAAAATCTATAAAAACCTGTAAAAGTTGATAAATCCTAGAACATCTTGAACTCCAAGCGATAAATCTGCTCCAGGGCAGGCAAAGAGCTCAGCACAATGTTTATGCATCTCCCAAGCCCCATTCTAAGGGCTTAAATGGCTCTTAAGTTTTGCATCAGCCTCGTGCTGGCCTTCTGCAGGAAGGTGAATTTCATGGAAAGAATAAAAGAGAACCCCAGAATCCTGGCCCTGAGCCCATCTCTCAATAAACCAATTTTGAATATCCTAGGCTGTGTTAAAGCCATTTCTGGGTGCATATTGGCTGCACTGCCAGTATCTGACTCATTAATGGAATATACTTTGAGCCAATTCTGATCTCATTTACAGCACCGTAAATCCAGGGCAACCCAATTGACTCCAGTGGAGTTACTCCAAATTTCCCACAATAGGCACTCAGCAGACAGAGCAAAATTTGGTACTTTGGGTCTGAAAAAGGCTGAGGAAAGCCAAACTACATCCCATTTGTACTGGGGTGGATAGTAAGTTGGAAAGAGAGCCAGCATATCCCTTCTGTAGAGCTGCTGAAAAATTGATTATGTGTCATTCTTAAAATGTTGAAACTTTAGGGGAAACGGTCCACAACTATCACCATTTCAATTTACTTGTAAAATAAAAGGAATTATGGCTGAGTTCCTATAAAACTGCAGTGTCTATTGGAAACATGGATGGAAGTGATAAGAAAAAATTCACTTCCTTTGAAATTTCTTCATGGGAACTGACATTCCCTTTGGTGATGTATCCCCTCTCTGCCTGGGCATTCAGGGAGAGGCAGATTTTGCTCAGAAAGTTGCTTTCAACCGTTGCACAAATGAAGCAATAAGGTTATGAGACAACAAATCCCTTTGGTTGCAAAATCACCTCAGCCAACCTCGCCACATCCCGGTGCTTGAACACACACAGGTAGCTCCACTTCCCAATTATCTGGAACTCTCCAGCCTTATCCCACAGCTGCTAAGCTGGTGTTTACCAAAAAAACCAAGCTGCTTTTCTCATGGGTGCTGAGCGGGATGGGCATGAAACGACTCAGGTAGGGGGTCCTGTGTCTCTTCTCAGCACTCCTCTGACTGATCTTTATTCAGGGAGAGGAGGAGAAGCCACCTTTGGGCAGCACCTGCACGAAGCCAGAGCAGAGTTTGAGCTCGCAGCTCCAGCAGCAGCTGGAAAAAGGAGTTCTGCTCACGGCTACTGTGTCAGCATGGAACTGCTCCATTTAAAGGGATTACACGGGCCACTCACTTGGCACACGTCCCGCTGCTAATAAACAAAATAACAGTTATTGATATATTGAAAGGGAAAAATATATCCAGGGGCTTGGATCGCTGAGGGCACGCTGGAGGCAGGGACAAAACGAGGCACAATCGCTCCCGTCCTCACGCAGCAGCAGCTTAATGAGAGAACAAGGGCTGAGCAAGAGCCCTGTCAAATTCCCGAGCAGCCCCATCCGTGTACACTCACACTTCATTAGCATCTCCGCGGGAGATGGAAGGGGAACTTGGAAGACCAAAAACAATTAGGAGGGGGTTCAAGAGTACTGGGGAAGAACTGGGAAGAATGGTGTGTCCGGGAAATCTTCGCACAGAAAGACCAGGGAACCAGGACAGTAAAAAAATACATTGGGGCTCCAATCCTCGCACAAAGACTGCCCTGCTTGGCCTCAGTCCACCTGTGGAATGAGCCATTTCTGGGCTGCTGTTTGCTTGTGCAAACTCTGCTGCTTATTTATCGGGAGAGTTAATGATGAAGGTTTTCTTTATGCAATTTAACTGTGAGGCTGGGGCAAGGGTGGCAGGGACCTTTGGCTTTTTTGAGCAGGATACTTGCCACTGGGAAGGGCTGGCTTTTTTCTGATCCAGGAGGATAAACAACAGCGCCTGCCTCTTTGTGTGAGGGACGCACACGGGGTGCAGGAGGCTGGATGTTTGTCCTGGTGCAGAACCAGCTCTCTGCATCTCCACTGCCTCTGGTCCTTCGTTTGCTCTGCTCTCCTGCACAGCTCAGTGGGACACCTCCAGAAATCTTATCAACCCACTTTTAATACAGATAATTAACTGCACTGAGACTTTGGACAGAGTGGCTCTGCATGAACCTCGCAGCAAACAGTGGGGGGAATTCCTGGCAACACAGTGGGCACGGAACCAGTCTGGTGGAGCTGGCAGGGACAAGTAGGGTTTGATTTTAATACACTGCCACTCGTGAACTAACAGAGCGCAATACAAGTGACATTGTATGCCAAACTGGCACCTGACAACTATACTTCATGCCCTGGTTGGATGTTTCAAGGTGATGTCAGATTACATATCACAAAACTGCCAGTTGCAAAGCATCCATCCCCAAATCCCGAGCATGGTTCGCAGATGCAAGCTGGTCACACGCAGCGGCCCTAACCCTGCTCTCAACTGGCATCACCCAGGGCTGTGAGAGCAGCAGAGGCTCCCTGGAGCACGGGATTATTCCCTGAGCTGTGCTGTTGTGTGAAGCCACACAGAGCTGAGGGAAAAAGCACCAACCTTCTGCCTCAGAAGCTGTATATACACTCACGGCAACCAACACTGCTGCCTCTTGAAAAAGCAGGAGGGGAACTCGAGGAATAAACCAAGTCGAAACTGGCCTTTTCCTCTTTTCTCCATTCCTTCTGCAACCACCAGATCATGAGACAAAGGCTGACTCTGCAGGGCACTCATTAACTTACTCTCCTCTTGCCAGCCCTTCCATGAAATCCCAAGATCACAAGTGTTTAGAGGCTGGGCTTCCCAGCTTGTTGCAGGACAATGTTATTGTCACTGCAGAGTTCTCCAAGGATGGCAGGAAAATGCCTGTTTTGTTCAGAAATACTCTGCTGAGGTAATCAAACACTGTCTTACCTCATCTCCAAGGCTAACCCAGCTCACTGCACTATCACTGGGGCTCCGAGACACTGCAGACTGTCAGAAACCTCCACTGGTGCGAGCAAATTAGCACTCAGGATGAAAAGATTATTAATGGCCAGAATAACCCAGGAACTGAGGTGTAGATGACATAGTTAATTATTCTGGGCTTGCTTTGTATTTTCATCTGCAACTTGGTCACTTGTGCCTTAGAAGCGTGGCAGGAGTGGGACAGGTTGCACAGGGACAGCCAGGAGAGTGTCACCAGCCTGTTCATCGCCACATCTCGCACCTTTATCCCTGAAACCGCTTCCCATCACACACCAGGAGCTCCTCTTCAGCCTGACGTTTGTATTTGTGTCCAGGAGCATTTGGAGGCAGCTCAGCACGTCCTGTCTGTGGCAGCCTTTGAAGCTGCGGGCAGGACGGTGCTGCCCATGGAATTCGCCTCGGAGGCGCCTGGGATAACGCTTGGCTTTTCCACAGCCTCTCATCAAAGCCAGTTATAAGTAACTGGTGGGCAGAAATGGAAGCGAGGACTCCAGGATCAACAGCAGAAGAGATTGGGGGAAAGAATAGTGTCTGCCCAATAAACCTTCACAAAAACTAAGACTCCAAACAGCTTTGGCCTCGTGGGATTGCCAGGAAGTCTGGACTGTGTGTGCACAGATCACCAGGGCCAGCTAACAGGCTCCCTCTGCCAGCCCCTCTCACCTGCCACCTTCTCGGCTTGGGACGGAGTCCCAGACTGGGCAGGGAGGCTTGGTAGAAAGGAAAGGACATTTGAGACATTAGATAAGGGAGATCACTGCAGTTCCCCCCTGGATTTCAACTCTGTGTAAGCTCAGAGAGGCCAGCAAGCCAGACGGGTGGGTTTGCTTCCAAACACTGGGACCAAACTTGCCACAAACTGACGAGGGAGAGACGTGTTTGCTCTGCTCCTGACCACAGTCCCACACCACTGACACCACCGCTGAGGGCTCTGCTGGGCACAGCCCTGCCGGCACCATCCAGTGCCTGCTTTTATAGAAATTGAGGCTTTGATTCATCAAAAACCCACAGTCTTGTTCTGTTTTTGTTTCAAAGAAAGCTTTCCAAAGGTGACCAGCAGAACCTCCCGCCAGACACAGCAGTTGTGGCTCAGATGGATGACAACAATGCCCCCCCCAGTGTGCACACACACAGTGCAAACACACAGACCTGCTGGAAAACCTCATTTTTAAACTCTCTGATAACCCTATTTCCCCTCCCCACCACCCTATCCAAGCTGGTGGGAAACCAGTGCACGCTGAAAGTTAGACATGCACTGAAATTGTTCCCTGAACACAGACAGACACTGGGGGGTGTTTATGATGCAATTTAAAGCATCCAAAAGAGGAGCCCGTGCTCCTTAGGTCTGTGGCGACAAATCCATGACCCAAAGAACACTAGAGAGCACCCAAAATCCCTGAGGTGACCCCACGTACGCTCAGTATCCTGGAGTGTTCCCAGGGCTGAGGATGCAGAGCTGTCCCCACAAGCCCCAGAGCTGTTACCAGGATGACAACAACGAAGGTTACAGGACCAGAAATGTCCTGGTTCCCTGCTGCTCGTTTGCTCAGTGGCTCTGGAGCACAGAACCAGCAGTAACTGGGCTTGGGTGCTTTTCCTGGCCAGAGGCTTGGGACCCACCTCGGGGAGAACCCCCAGCACTGGGCAAGGCATTACCGAAACGCAGAGCCAATGTCCCAGGCTGCCCCACTGCGAAGTTCCGTGGGGACATTTCACCACCAGTGACCTTAGCGATGGGTGCCCCGCAGCACCTGTGGGTCTAAAGCTCACCAGGACACAGGCAAAGTTCCTCCACGCAAAAGAGGGCTGGAGGTCTGGCGGGCACGGGTGTGCGGGGCATCCTCCAGCTCCCGGGACCGGCAGCCGGGGCAACACGGGACCTGTTCGGATCCTCCCCCCGCGCCGCTGCCGGGCATGGAGCTGAAACTGCCCCACGAGAGCACGGGTGGCGCGGGCGGAGGGGACCCACAGGGGTGGAAGCCGTCAAAGTTTGGGGAAGGGGAAAGAGGGTTGTTCAGGGAGTCCTGGGAAAGGGGAGAGGGAGAGAGGGAAAGTGGGGATGCAGGGGACAGGGTGGAGAGGGGAGAGCGACAGGTCGGTGCGACCTGGCACCGGCAGTCCAGGGAGAGGAAGTGAGAGGGAAAGGATATTGAAGAGGGATCGGTGCGACCCGGCAGCGCCCGTACGAGCAGCCC
>VZRO01002130.1:74158-116983 GCA_013397915.1 Daphoenositta chrysoptera | reverse complement strand
TACTTCATTTGAGTCCTAATATGCAAATGCTGTAATTTAACGGGATGGTGAAGTTGATTTTCATGTTAACTTAATTACTTTGATTTATGAAGGGCTGGGATGTAGACACGGCTCCATCCTTACCCACCTCCCACCCTCACCCCTCTGCAGTCCTACTGACCTGCCGCCTCTCTTCCCTTTTCTTCCCTTGGCTCCGTCCTCTTTTCCTCTTCTTCCCAAGTTCAGTGTTTTATTAGCTGCCTTTAAGTGGACATAAGTCCTCACGACAATCGCGTGATGTGGAGGACAAATTCCCCGTCCTGCCTTGTTTAATCGTGCCTGGATAATGGATGTATAATTGACTCATTTGAATGCTTTTGCCTACAGGAGAGCAGAGCATTAAATGTTTGATTGCCTTAATTTCCAAACAGATCATTATCCCCTTCTTACCCGCTCTTAATAAACACTTTATGAGGATTTTTTTTGTAAAGGAAAAAAATCTCCACTCCTCGTACTTCTCTGAAGTGATAAACTCTAATTAAGTCTAATATTTAAAAATATGGTAATGGTGACTTGTTTGAATAAGTGGCCTGCATTTCCATAATTTCATTATTACGTAAAACACGCTAATTATTTGAAGTGTGCTTATTACTAAAAGAGAAATCTCCTTCTAATAAAGATGAAATTGGCTTTTTTCCCTGTATTGCTGTGCACACTGCTCCCCTTCTCTCCCGGACAGTGAGCGGCCGCAGCCGGGAGCAGGGTGATGGCAGCATTCACTTTGTTTGCTCAGGGAAGGCTGCCAGCCAGGGGATGCTGGATGTGCAGGCACAGGCACAGAGGCTGAAGGACAAGCGAGGTCTCTGTACACCCTGTGTCACCCTTGGCCCCAGCAACATTGGTGCCCTCTGGGCTCATGGGCTCCAGGAGTTGTTGGGAATGTTGTGAGACAGCTCAGCCCCTGCTGCCCATACCCTCCAGCAGGGATGCCCCTGCTGTCATGGTTTCCCCACATGGCATCGCCTGTGCCAGGGTATCCAGCAGCCTCTGGGGCTGGAAGGTGTCTCAACAGCCCGGTGTCTTGCAGTGCAGAGGCCCCAGCCACCCAGCTGTGCCCTGGGAGGGGGCCAGCACAGTGGGTGCATGATGGGAAGAGTGGTTCCCACTACAGAGGATGGGAGGAAGCATCCTGTCTCCCATGGGGTGACAGTGGCCAGCCTGCGTGGGAGGAAAAAAGTGCCCAAGGCAGCAGGTTGACCATCAAGACTGGTCCCCTTTTGCTGCACTTCCTACTGACCTGGGAACTGCCAGAGATGAGCCCTCCCTGCTCCAGTGTCCCTGCTGGGGTAAACTGGATTTGGAGGTCTCACTGATGCTGGTGTGCAGCATGTGGGACAGGTATCCTGTTCCCCTGGGACAGAGACAGCAACAGGTTGAGGGAGGATGAGTATGAACTGTGTCCAACCCCTCTTCAGAGCCTGTGCAGGCGCTCTGTGGCGGGGCAGGCAGGGAGGCACTGGGATGAAGTCAATATAAAACTAATTTTCTTTTCTTCATGAAGAAATGAGGTGTGTGGCAGTAACGTAATTGCAGATAATGAGGTAAGTTATTCTTAATATTCTGCACGTCGCTGTCAGCTCCACCTAATATACCTGCCGGCTGTGCGGGGCACGCAGAGCCCCTTGCCCCATGAGCAGGATTATGAGGCCATTAATTTGGGAGCAGCTCGGCAGGACCATCCCTGGCGTCCCCATGGATCCCTGGGAGCTGGGAGCTCTTGGCTCTGACACGTCCTTGTCACCACTATGGCGGGCATCCTGGTGTCACCACCTTGCCCAGCATGTCATGGTGGGGATGGATTCAGATCAGACACAAACTCCCTCCTGGCTCCAGTGTGGACAGGGTGAGCAACACAAGAGCCTGGCTCTGTGTGCAGGGAAAATGCTGTCACTCCCTGCCTCTGTCACATTCCTGCTCCCAGGGAGCAGCACAGCTCGCTGTGGGGACACAGCACCCAGTGCTCCCGTTGGTGATTGCTGGGGACGCCAGCAGCAGTGCCAGACTGCGTGAGGTCCGTAGGGCTCACAAGGCCACCTGCTGTCACCTGGGGCGGTGGTGGGGAGGCTCGGGGCGGCGGTGGCCGGGCGGCCCTGTTTCCGCTTTGCAGGGAGCTGTTATACAAAGGCAGCAGTGATATTATTCATTAACAGTAATCTGCCATTAGAACATTGACAAATGGCCCCTCGGCGCCTGAGCATCAGTTCTGGTACAGCCCATAAAGCATGGGGACAGTTTAAATATGGACCTGCTCAGCTCGGGCCGGGGGTGATCCGTCTTCCCGGCCATAGCACAGGTGCGGCGGGGTTGCCTCCAAATGAGCACGTTTGGGGGGGCCCTGCAGTCCCCGACCACCCACAGCCCACCGGGGCGGCTGCTGGGATGGAAAAGCTCCCTCCTTGCTCCGGGAGCGTCTCGGCCCAGCGCACGGCGGTTGCGGCAGCGCTCGGCCCCCTGAGCCCCCGCGGCGGAGGTGTCTGGGTGGTTTGGTCCTGTGGGGAGCTGGGAGAGTGGCACAAACGCTGGCAGGGCAGTACACATCGGGATGTGGCCCCTACCCTTCTCCCCAGTGCCTGGACTGGGTGTGGAGCTGATGCCCTCCTGGAGTGAGCATTGCTGCTCCTGGCAGCTCAGTCCCGCAGCACGGACTCCTGCCGACAGAATCCTTGAGCTCATCCCATTCTCGGGGATGCCGCTGTGCAGTGGTGGCAGGATGGCACGCACCAGGCCGTCAGCCCCGTGCCATGGGCTGGGGGCTTTCTGCCTCTGTCCCAGCAGAACAGTGCAATGGGAATGTCTGTGCCCCTCCAAGGACAAGGCAGCCAGTGATGCTGAACGGCCACCAACTCCAGCCTAAACTATGTGAGCGTCCTGCTGCCCCATGTGTGTGCACGTGTCGCTGTCCTTGGCTGTCACCACAGCAAGAGCTTGGCAGGACGTGGAGAGGGCTGAAATGAGGGTGTCAAGGCAGTGTGGTGCCACAGTGGGTGATGCTGAAACACACAGGGCAGGAGGGTTAAAACCTGGTGGGCTAAGCCAGCCAGGGCGAGGGGAGGCTGGGGTGTCACATTGCCCTGCACTGCACTGGCAGCTGGACCAGAGGAGGGTCCCAGAGGCAGCCAGTCCCAGAACCCAGTGCCTCAGGGAGAGCTCAACCCCGGCCATCCTGGGCCACTGCACGGGGACATGGGCCGATGCTTGGAAGTGGCACAGCAAGGTGAGGGGCAGGGAGGCAGGGCAGAGCCACCACTCTGTTTGCAGGAGGCAGGATAACCCCAGGCTGACCCCTTTCACACACACCGCACAACACCCCTAAATCAATTGCATCTTATTATTACAATATCAATATACAATATTCCTACAATAACACCATTGATTTTCTACTCAGAGGCTGCACCTAAGTCTGTTTTAAAGAGGAGGGAGTTAATAGTGCCCTCATTAAAAATCTATAGATTACCCCCCACCCCAAAAAAAAGAAAAAGCAGTTTATATTCATTAGGGCTATTGAATATAAAGTAATATGTTTGTGTAGGACATTGGAGTAATGTGATAATCCGTCCGCATATCAGGGAGAAATCCACTTAGCAACCCTGTCAGCTTGACAAGAAAAATGTGCCCATAAAGTCGGGAATACATTGAGGGAGTGAGCGGGAGGAGAGCGGGGGCGCGCGTGCGTGTGCGCGCCTGTGCAGAGCCGTGCTGGCCCTCAGCGTGGGACCACCTTCACCCCACCGCCCTGCTCAGCCTCGGGACACACGTGGGCACCCCTGAGGCCCCTGGAGGTGTCTGCACTGGGACACGCCAGGTGTGCCAGGATGGGGATCAAGTTTGGGGGGGTTCCACAACCTGCCAGCCTCCCTGGCCCCAGGCAGGGTCACCAGGTGGGACAGGCTGGTGGGTGCCAGCCTGGGTGCTGGGGCAGCACTGCCACAGCCGTGTCCCCCCCAGGGAGAGCTGGGCTGGGTGGGGGCTGTAGGGTGGGCAGGGCTGCCTGTGCCCTCCTGGCAGCCTCGGACTCCGCTTGTCCCCCACCCCGTGGTCACCTTTACGATGGATTAAGCACTGAAAAGCAGCAGAGCAATCCCGGTCGCGCTCTCTTAGGCTGTCAATTGCCATTTTTGTAATAGAAATTCCTTTCACAAGGTAACGACGGCCAGATTTAGAGGATTTCATATTGCTAATAATTCCCCAAACAGCCATCTGACTGTGTTGTTTTAAAAGCCGCTTAGTTTTTTGCTTTGGAGTTTATGAAAATCTCCCACTCTAATATCCCGAGAGCCAGCCTATAATTGTGTTATTAAATCAATCGGAGCGGATTACATTGTAAAATCAATAGATGGCTGTAATTGCATATTAGAAAGTTGTTCTGCTGTTGTTGATTTTTTTTTACATGGATAATTATAATAAGCGTGTTTACCTTAGTGCTGATTTGGAATGAGTCTCACTAAATGACGTATGACAAGCTTGGCACACTCGCTGCCAGGGGCCATGGCATCGTGTGGGACAGCAAGGAGAGCACTGGCACCACGGGCATGTGGGTGGCATTGACCCAACAGGGCCCCACCGGTTTTGCAGAGTGGCAGCCCAGAGTTCAGGGCGTCTCCCAGCGCTGGCACCTGGCAACAGAGCGCACTGGGGTTTTGGGGAGGCAGACAATGGGGTGCAGGAAGCAGGCAGCAGTCCCAGAGGGTGTCCCCAGGGACCAGCTTGGGAGTCCCAGGAGGTGCTGGGGGGTCTCGCTGCCAGTCTGGGGGCTCCCCAGGTCTCTGTGCAGTTCCCCCTCAGCAGCACGGAGCAGTGGTCAAGCCCCAGTGCCCACTCCAGCTTGGGGCAATGCTGCAGGCTGTGAGGTTGGCAGTGGGAGGCCTGGGGCTGTGCTTTCACATCCAGACTGCCCACTTCGCACCCACCTGCCACAGCTCCAGGATTTGCTTTGCCCTTATTTTTTGGGGGTACCAGGCCAGGGCTGGCAGGGTGGGGGTACTTCGGTCACAGACAGTTGCACTCCTCTTACCTCAGTTTCCCCAGCTCTCAAGCCACCATTACCCTGTTAGATCCTGCTGGCAGCTGGCTCCAAGGGTTGAGGGCTTTCCGAGGGGCTCAGTTGTCTGGGGGATGAGATGGAGCAGGGGATCCTAAGGACAGTGACCGCTGTCCTTGAGTGGGAACAAGTGACAGCAGCAGGAGCTGGCATTGTGGCTTGGCTGGGCAGGACACCTGTCACCTCCAGGAGCCTTATGCAGCCATCAGTGTCTCCTTGGGCAGCAGAGAGGACAAAGGCACGGAGCGATGGGCTCATCTCTGCCCCTGTGCCAGCCAGTGGGCTGGGGACACCCCTCCTTTGTTGGGCTATCCTCATGTCCAGCTGCTGTCCCCTGTCTGGCACCCCAGTGAGGGGAAGGGGTGCCATGAGAGAGGCTCAGGGGACACTCCAGAGCCACATGGCTCTGATGGGGACAGTAACTCTTCCACTGCTGGCCATCAGCCAGGAGAGTCCCCGGCAGCTCATGGCAGCCCCTCAGGGAGCTGCGCTTAGGGAAAGTCCTGAAGCTCCAACAGACACTGGGGGACAGACAGGCGATGGCTTTGCCGGCGGGTCACTGGGCACAGCGGGGCTGGGCAGGGCTGCCGGTCTGGCAGGGAGCCTCCAGGAGGCCGGGCAGCCCCATCCCTGCAGGCAGATGCCTGGCAGCAGGACAGCGCTGCCCGGCTGGCGGGGGGCCCTCAATCCGGCACGCGGCACTGTCAGCAGGCAGCCTGCTGTCTCCTAGACAGTGAAATATGGCCACAATTAGCCCGGATACAGTTCAATTATGATAAACAGCGTTTGCACCCTTTAAGCTGTGATTAAAAGGCCTCCTCCCGTTGATAGAGAGACCTAATTTCACATTATTATCGCTGTAGCTTGATTATAAAGCACTCCCTGGATTTACAGTTGGGAGATGGATGTGGAGGCTTCTTTATCATTTACACATCAGTAATGATGCAGCCTTCCCTCCACCACAACATCCATCCAGCAGCAGCGGGGAGAGGGGGGCCTTGCCTGCGCCCCCCTCCCGGGGCACCCTCTCCCCGTGTCAGCCGGGCCCCGCTGCCACACGCAAGTGGGCAAAGTCACCCTTACGGTAACAGCTTGATAAATGGGCGGGCGGTAATGAAATGGAGACATCAAGGCGTGGGGCGAGGAAGAAAGAGTGGTAATCGGAACGAGTGGAGCTGTCCCGAAACGGAGGGGAGCGGGAAGAAGGATCGCCTCTGCGCCGTGTGCTGTCAAGGGAGAAATTACACATTTACTCTTGCTTTTTCTTAAGGAGACGGCCCTCATAGATCAAAACATGGATTTACAAGCCAATTTTCAACATGAAATATAGACACTAGGAATCAATTTAAGCCCAGCTTCTATTTTAGCAAACGGTGCCTGAGTTTAGTCCCAGGTAAATAACACCAGAGCCTTCCCCCTTCCCATCTTGCTGCTCTGCCATGGCCCGGCACCAGGAGTGACTGTGGCTTGCCATCCCAGCCACCTGCCACTTGTCACCCTCTGATCGGTGGGCACAGGGAGGAGGCACCACGAGCTGGCTCTGGTGGGGACATGGATGACCCCAGCCTCCAGGTCCTGGGCATGGATCCACCAGGTCATACCGGGATGCAGGTGGCCAGTGCTGGGACTGGAAACTCTGCAGTCACCCCACATCACTGCAAGGTCCTTGGGACAGAGTACCTGGACTGGTGAGGACACAGGCCCAGCATGGGATTCGGAGCTTGCTCCAACAGCTCCTGTTTGGATCATGCCTCTAACCCAGTATCTCTGTGCTTTCTCCTTAGACGACTGCAAGAACATCGCCAACATCATGAAGACACTGGCCCATAGAGGCTTCATCTTCAAGCAGACCTCCAAACCCTTTTGATCCCCGAGGCAAGCCAGGCAAGGGCTGCATGCGCCCGGCGCCGGCGAGGCAGGGAGGACGGGCTCCAGCATTAAAAAAAAAACGGCAACCGAGGCCAGAGGAACCGACACAAAAAAAATCTCAATTTCAGCTGTTAACTCCAGTAGAGGTTGTATATATGGGAAGGCAAATCTGTGTAGACCTGATGTGACTCCCTCTCTGGGCTGCTCCGGACATTATGCCATGCTAGCGGACAGCCGCGTAGGGCGCTTGCACCACATTTTAGACTTGTAGTTCGTTCTTTTTCTTTGGCTCCTGATTTCCGTCCCTCCCTCCATATCCCACCCCGTCCTCCCTCTCCCGCCCCGTAGCCAGAGCATCCCCCATCTCCACCCTGGCATGGGCCGTACCCACCTTCCCTTCTTCTTTCTCTTCTCTGGTTTTATGTTTTCAGGCCTCGACGGCTGCTGCAGCGATGCCGGTGTGTGCCTGCAGTCGGGCAGCGCTCACGGAGGCTCAGCGTGTCGAGACGGCCCCTCACCCTCNCCTTTTTGAGTCAACACTAACCCCTCTCTGACTCCTGTATGTGACAAACGCGATCCGTCTCTTTATGTTCAAGGTGAAGTGCCTGTATTCTCCGCTGCAGAGCCCCTGGCAGCCCCACCGCGGGCTGCAGGGCCCCAGAGGGCTCCCTTCAGTGGGGCAGGGGCCCAGCGGACGGGCGGGCGGCAGGAGGGAGGTGACAGTGTCCGCACGGAGCCCCGCCCCGTCCCCGTTCCGTCTGCTCGTGCCTCTTGCGGGGCTGGGCGGGATGCCCAGCCCTGCCCCGTCCCCGCCGATCAGTTCCAGCTCCAAGGGGGACAGGCCCGCCACAGCACCGTGTCCGTGTCCGGTGGTGGCCGTGCCCGCGCGCGCTGGCCCCCGGCCCGCAGGTACCTGAGCAGGGGAGCTGCGAATTGCCCCAGGCCCCTGAGCTCGCTCCCCGCCAGCCTCCCTCGGTTCCCGAGCTGGGGCTCAGCCCGCACGTGCTGTGCCCCTCGCAGGTCCCCGCGGACGCTCAGCAGCAGCTGGCTTGTTGCCTGAGAGTTGCCGAGCACATCCCCTCCGGCTGGGTGGGCTCCCGGCTGGCCAGGGCGGTTGGGGGGAGCCGTGGGGCGGGCTGAGGGTGCACGTCCTCTCAGTGTCACCCAGCCCCAGGGCCCTGCTGAACGGAGCCCTCGTCCGGGCACTGACCTGCAGGGAGGCTGCAGCCCCAGGCCCGTGCGTGCATGGCCTGGAGCGAAGCCGGTGACGGCAGCCAGAAGGGCAATACAGGCACTGAACTTGGCGGTACATGACTGCATGGTGTGTGGTGTTCCAGTTAAACCAACCGATAATGCAACCCCAGCATTTTCATTGTCTAGTTATTCCAATCCTTGCTGTAAATGTGCCACATGAATAAAGTTTGGGGGTAAAGGAGCCCGGGCTGTGCCCATGCATGTGCAAGTTTGTATGGGGGGCAGAGGCAGGGGTGTGCCACCTGGGTATGTGGGAGTAGGGTGCTCCCTGGGGTATGGCACGTCCGTACTTCCTACAGAAGGGGAGAGGTTTGGCTGTGAAAGGGCAGTCGAGGTTCCCTGCTGCTGGGAGCACTGCCGCGATCTCCAGCGTGGGCATTGTAGGTGGGAGCAGCCCCAGCACCACCTCGGGTTTGCTTGTGGCCCAAGGCAGCTCTGCCCTGAGGATCCAACAGCCCGTCACAGCTGGGCCTTAGCCGTGGGTGCACCCCATGCAGTTTTCTGTGCAGTGCAGGGTGACAGCCACCACCACATCCCACTGGCACCTGTCACCCTGCCCTGCAGCCTGGCTCACCGTACCCACACAGCTGCCACCGCACTTGGAGCATCTTGGCGACAGAATGGAGCCAGCGTGGCTCTGCCCTGGGCCCTGGGGCACCTGCTATGTCCTGGCCAGCTGAGCCAGCACGAGCACAACACTGTGGGGTGCAGAAGCCATGCCCAGCTGTGCAGGAACCACCACTGCATCCAGGTCTTGCTCCAACCTGCCCTGTGCCCGAGTGCCACTGCGTGACAGGGACACAGGGATCCAGCTAGCACCAAGTGGGCAGCTCCCAGAGGGCGGGGGCAGTCCAGCCCACTTGCTCCATGCAAAGGTCACAGGGGTTTTACCAGTTCCCTCTGTGCAGCCCCTGATCAGCTCTATTGACCCTTTTTCGATGGAGTCGTCTAATTAGTTTTTTATGAAAACTAAGAACTTGGCCTTTGCCCTCTACTCCTGCAGGCGAGAATGTGACTCAAAGGACATTGTCACAGCGGATCGATGGCCAGTTACACTTCAAAGGCAGGTGTAGGGGACACAGGGTGGGCAGGTGGGCAGCAGCCCAGGCAGGGCACGCGGCCGGGGGCACCAGTGCCCACAGCACACAAGCCCAGGCTCCCATTGCGGTGCCTCAGCCCCTCCAAGGCCCTGCACAACAGGAGAGGCAGGGAACAGGGGCCCCTCCCACCACAGACTGAAGCCTTGGGCGGGGCAGCAGGAGGAGGAACTCTACTGACAGTGAGTGCTGGGGACAGCACGGGTGTTTCCAGCAGGGGCAGCCCCTCACCCAGGCAAGGCAGCACTTGCAGGTGTCGGGTGTGCAAGAGTTACTGGAAGAGAGCAGCTACACAAGGGCTGGGCACGCGGGATGCTGGAAGGAGCTCTCCAGCCTGGTGTGGGCAGCACAGGAGCAGCCTGGAGCAGGACACGGTAACCCCAAAGGCAGCAGGGGCTGCAGCAGCTCCAGCTATCACCTGTTGACTGAGGCAGATGGGCTTAGGGACAGCCACCGGCAGGCAGCAGCTCCCAATAGGGTCAGTAGCACCCAGCCCGCCTGGGACAGAGGAGAGACAGCCCCACGCACCAGAGCTGGTGGCCGCGGGGCAGCCATGGGTGGCCTTGGGCAGAGCCCCGCGCAGCCCTGGGGCACCTCTCCAGCACCAGCTACAGGTGCCTGGAGGTCGCAGCGCTCTGGAGGTCAGATGGGGGTGGGACTGTGGCAGTGGGCAGGGCGGAGCTCCCACTTCTCCCTGGAGCACTGCAGTGTTTGCCCCAGCAAGGCGCCTGTCCTGCCCCATGGCTGCAAGCAGCCAGCTGTCCCTACGGGCTCCAGGACAGCCGGCACTGCCCCTGCACCTCCTCCTCCTCACCCTGCACAGGGTGCTCACGGCTTCTTCATCTTCTTGATGGAGAAGGAGCTGGAGATCAACTCCCTTCACTTTCTCTGCTCCAAGAGGGAGACAGGAAAGAAAAGAAAAACCAGGAACAGCAGGTGGAGCACTCGGGTTGTGGCAAACATATCCACCTGTCCCAGAGCCAGCCCCGGGGCTTCAGCAGCACTCTGGGCAGTGCCAAATGGACTACACTGCCCAGGTCTTTGCATGACAGGAGGGACAGAGCAAATCCAGCAGTGACAAGGGCGTGGGATAGCACCCTCGCAGGGGATGTAACCTCCCTGACATGAAGAGGGCTTTGGGATGATCAGGAGAAAGGGGCTGAGCTCTACAAGAACTCTGTGGCCACAGGAGACCTGACCAAGCAAGCCAGCGTGCACCAAGCCCTAAGGAGCAGGACACAGAGAGAGGGGCAGAACAGCTCTGTGCTATGGGCAGCTGTGCCAGGGATGCTTGACGTGGGACAGGGCAGAGCCTAAAAATACTCCTCTGCCATCCGGACCTGCTGTGATGTGGCCCGGGGCAGAGCAGGAGGCTGACAGAAAACCATGGCTCCTCAAAAAACCCGCCCCTTTTCTGGGCAGTGCACACCAAGACGCCTGAGCGAGGCTGCCGGGGAGCTCCCCTTCACAGGGAAGGTTCAGGGCTGAACCCAGCCCTAGGAAAGCCGGGGCCGCTGTCACCAAGTGGGACATTCCCCCGGCCCCATCGCTGCACTGCGGTGGGACCGTGCCAGGTGCCACACGGAGCCTCTGCCCACGGCCACAGCGGTGTCAGCACCCAGAGCTGGGCTCTGCGTGGGGAGCCCCAGGCGTGGCACAGCTCCCAGGTACCCGTGCGGGGCAGGGACACGAGGTGCCAGAGCCCCGGGTCCCCAGCCCGCAGCCCTCCCCCGTGCCCAGCGGCCCGCGGAGCCGCTGCCCCGGCACCCAGGGGCGGAGGGGGCAGCGCGGAGCTCCGGAAGGCGCCGGGCCCGCCCGGCCCCGCTCCCGCGCGTCGTGGGAGGCCCCGCTGCCTCCCCTGGCGGGAAGCGGCCCCCAGCTCCCGCCGGGCAGACGGCAAACAGAGCATGGAATTTGCACGGCTAAAAGTTAAATACAACACACACACGGATTTCGTCAGAGGCCCTGGCACCGCTGCCTTCGCGGGATCCGATTAACGGGGAAATAAAAGGGCCAGAGAACCCACACAGCAGAGCGAGCAGATGCCCTATAAAAAATCAAATACAGGGTAATCAAGGGGACCGAAAGGTACATTTAAAAAAACAAAAACCCACCCTGGAAACAAAGGAGCTGGGCTTTGTGGCTTTCCTGGGAGGGCTGCAGAATTAATGGGGAAGAGCACATGTGTTTGATAATCTTTATATGGCAAAAGACCCATCTTTCAAATATGTCACAAATTCATATTAATCACCTTCCTATTGCCTTCTGTGGCACAGCTATTCCAGTTGCCTCGGGCAAAATTGGGAACTGTCTGGTTAAAAAAAATGTTTTACATTATAATTTACAAGAGCTTACAAGTCTAGTTTCTTTTAATGGAAAGAACGATTAAAAAAAAGAGAAGAATATATATACACCCTGGTATATATACACTATATATATTAAAATATATATATATAAAAGACAGATATTGTAACTCCATCTGGAAAGAGAGAATGTTTGATCTTAACAATGTAACTTCTAGCTTTCAAACAGGCTCAGAAAACAAGAAGTCAGCAGGAGTTCAGATAAAGGAAGCTTAAAAGTCAAATAATTCTGACTCTGAACCCGAGACTTCTTAGACTCAAGGTCCTTTCCTTTACCCATTAATGGGCTGACTTGTGAGCTCAGGAACAAAGTGCTGCAATGTGAGGATTTCTGAGAGTCACTCATTACAGATCACTGAGTGGAGTCTGAGTTGCGGAAATCAAAGGATCCAATCTGGAGTAACTGGCTGAACTTCTGCTTGGAACTAATTTGTTCCGAGTTCGGCTCACCTTTCACCTCCCGAAGGCCCCGAGTAAAGTCCCTACCGGGGTCAGCCTCAAACAGCACTGGGGGATCCCAGCTCGGCTTTAATGGTCAGCGATGGGCACTGCAGCCCCTGGGAGAGGGTGGACAGGCAGCCAGGGCAGGAGAGAAGTGGTGGGCACAGCAGGGCAGGACAGTGCGGGCTCCCCACGGCCCCACGGGCTCCGAGGCAGACGCCTCTCCCAGCCTGGCTGACACACCCTGCTGACGAGTCCCCCGTGCCCACCGCTGGCCCAGCGGGGTGGTGGCAGACAGCTGCTGACAAAACCAGCATCTCGAAAGACCCTGGTGTGCCTTTGCCCATTCATTCCAATTCCTGGAAAGCAATCCAGGCATGCCAGGCAGCACTCAGGAGTCAGGACTCCTAGTCCTGTTCCTGGCTTTGCCACTCACTCCCTCCAACATCTGGAGCAAGATACTTCTCTCCAGGGAAACAAATCTGGCTTCAGGGGAGCAGCTGGTTTGGAGGCTGAACTAATCCATGCTTAATCCAACATGTAGAGTGCCATGGACAGGCAGTGCTAGACAGCACAAAGGGATTCTCCAACTCAGAGGAATTTGAAGGAGGGAGATTAAATGATTCCCCCAAAGGCCCTGGTGGCTCAGTGGCAAAGCACACGTTTGAACTCGGGACTTCGAGGCTGGCGTGGCAGGGTTAAACCGCTGCAGCAGGACAAGGGCAGGTGTCATGCCCAAGCGCCCGCAGATGCAGGAGGCGAGGGAAGGAATGGCCACCAAAAAGCACCACTGTGCTCCAGAGCTGCTTGTTCCCACCACCAGCCACACTGCTGCCCTGCTGCCAGCGCCCTGGGGCGGGGGCAGAGCGCTGTGCTTCCACAGGCTGCTTCCTCAGCGCCCTGTCCTGGCCCTGCTGTCCCCACCAGGGCCTGGGACACCTTGGGGCCATCGCTGTGCAGGGTGGGACACATGCATGCACCCACCAGCCATCGCCCTTCTCAGCGCTGACCGAGCCCAACAATCTTCCAGAGGCAAATTTCAGCCATGATGCTGGACAAGAGGCACGGGAGCTGCACCTGCCAGCTCCGGGCAGGGCAAGGAGCATCACCAGGACATGACCTCTACTCAGCTCAGCCTATCCTTGGAAAAGCTGGCTGTGGGCTGCAGGGTGTTGATCTCTCCCATCACCACACAGCCCAACAACCACAAGAGAGGTTCAGGGCCAGCACAGTGCTAGGCCCTGCCTCTCCAAATGTAACTGAACCAGGCAGAACATGGTACAGCAGCCCCATTCTCTTCCTCTCCAAAATACCCCTCCAGCTGGGATGTAATTTCCTCCCCCCTCAAAAGGTAGCAAAAAATGGTCACAGTGTGAATGTGCTTGACCTTTTGTCTTGGACTAATCTAATTGTGTCGTCTTTGTGTAATCAGCCGGTAAAGGTCAGTGCCGTATTTAACATGGGGGCCCTTTAGGTACTGAATTTGCCTTGCAGTGAATTAACTTGATTATATTTCTTTCAAATATGTCAGAGACCAGGTCAGTTTAACCCTCTCTGTGCTGCCTGGGCCCATGCCTTTGTTTCCAGTTCCAGAAGGTGGCACTGAGGAACAACGTGGTCAGAAACACACGCATGGGCTCCCTCCTCCTGCAGTCATGGCCACCACCACCATCTCTCCCACCTTCCCAACAAGCCAGTTCTCAAGGCAGACCAAGTGTACTGTAAATCAGCCCGAAAAGTTTGCAAACCAGGACACTCCAGACCGCAGGGAGGGAGGGGTGAGATTCCAGATTGAATGCAGTAGGGAAAAAAAATAATAATTCAGAAGACTCCTTTACAAACATGAACCTGTCTCAGTAGAACTCTTCCTTACGACTCAACATTGTCACAATCAAATAGGACATTACTCAAGTCCAGGTTAACGTGTCGCCTCTGCCGATGACAGATAAGGTGTTCTCAATATCCTGCAATACATTATACATTTTAGAAAGTAAAGGTCTGTGCCGCTACCAGGGGCAGTGTGTCGGAGGCGTCGGGGATGCCACGGTGTGGAGATGGGCAGCTTTCATCAGGCAGTTCAGCTCAGCTGTGCCAGGGGACTGCACAGAGGGGAAAGCAGCCTCAGCTGATCCCCAGGCTTACCCTTGGCCCTGAGGCAGTGGTGAGGGGCTGGGCAGCCTGCCCTCCTGGAGGCAGGGAGGAGAGGCCGGTGATTCACATCCTGCAGAGGTACATGCACAGGACATTGCCACAGGACTTGTACTGGAAGAAGCCCCAGGCCTGGCTTTTCTTTCTTGGCACTGGAAGTAGGGCATAAAAACCCTCCCTTGCTCTTCAAACACCTCTCTCCTTCCCAAGCCTCCTGCTCCAGGCAGGGCTGCTGCTTGACTCCAGGGTCTTGGGCAGGTCATGTCTCATCACCTCAAGACTGCTTTCCCCACTCGCTTCCCTCTGCTGAGTAACCCGTACGGGGCTGCATCTAGAGGGAAAATGCCTCAGGCCTCAGGCAGCTGCACTGTTGCTGCCTTAGAACAAGCTCTCATCACCCAAAGCCTCGCCGCTTTGGTCCACGGTGGCACCCACGCCAAGCCATCTGCCTGCATGCAGGATGTAGAAAGCCCTGCTGACCCCACCTGTAGCACCAAGAACACTGTCCAGCACAGGAGACAAGCCCAGAGAGCAGCACTGGGACTTGGGGGGGAACAGGCGTGTTCTGCTCCCTTGGACGCGCATGCCTGGAGGGAGAGCAGGGCAGCATCCCCAGCGCTTGTCAGGGCATCTGCGTCGGAGACCTGAGTGCGCCCTGTTCTGCCCCCCCGACCTTCCTTCTCACCGAGTTGGGGGTCAGTGGTGCTCCTACTACATCAATGATCTGGTCCTTGGTATCTCCCTTGCCCTCCTCGATGCCGAGCCCTGTCTGGCCGTCTGGATGGGCGCCTTCCACGCTGAGGGGGCCGATGCTCCCAGCTTTGGCCAGGGCCTCGTAGCGGTGCCGTAACATCTGCAGCTCGTACTCGCAGTTGGCAAAGGCTTGTTTCAGCTCGTACAGCAGCACCAGGTCGCTCCGCAGCTCGTTGAACATCTGCACAATCTCCTCTGTGGGCATAGGGTTGAGATCTAGGGAGAAAAACACCCCCTGTTAAACACCCAGACCTACAACCCTACAGTGAAAAATCCCTATAAAGGTCTTGGCTGCTCTTTCATTCCCACAAAGATATACCAGGAGTCTCGCTCCAATCACATGGATCAGAAGCAATTGGTATCCCTAAGGGCTGTACACCTGATTTTTCAGGCTGTCCTTTGGTTTTGGCCAATGACTACGGGTGAACCTGCAAAGTTCAGGACTCAGCAAGTGCAGGATGATGGAATAGCAGATGACTGAACCTTGCTACCCACCAGGTCACATGAAGGGAGCTCTGTCTTACAGAGAGATTGGATCTACACTGCTGCAAAGGACAGAAGGGCTTCTGCTGTTCCCTACACCTTCACCAACAAGGCGTGGAGAGGCTGAGCTCTGTTGCCTCTCTTACTGCTCCTCCCAGGGCAGGTACAAGGCAGAGAACTCCTCTGCTGCTGTGTTACAGACCTGTTTGTAGCAGGAACTGGGCAGATCACCTCCCCACACCTTGCATTCTGCCGCACCCCACCATGCACACACACAGAGCCAGCAAGAGCTGCAAGTTCTGCAGAGGGAAAGGACGAAGCTCTGCATGATTGCCCTGATACACAGCAGTGGCCCCTGTTGGCAGGGCTGCCCACATGACCCCTTCCTGCTGGCACTGTGCTCACCCCCACAAAGCCCAGGTGTGGTTCTGCACTCTAAGGTACAGAAGGGCAGGAGCACCAGGAGACCCTCAAGACATGTGTGTCCTGCAAGGCAGGAGTGGGGAGTCAGGAACCCCACCTCAGCCTCATGGAAAGTGAGCTCCAAGAAGCACTCACATGCTTCCCCAAGGCTTCCCTAGCAAGCACAAACAGCAACTCCTTTAGTTTTACAGCAGCAAGAGGAAACCATCCTGGCTGTACCACCTTCACCAGCCACAGGAGGCCTTCAGAATGGCACAGTCTCCGAGACAACATACGGAGTCATAAACCAGTTGGCCCAAAAAACTAACAAGACTTAACAGAAGTCAGTGCTGGGAACAGGCTCAGTAAACTCTTGTAAATCATTATTAAGGCTTCTATTTTTCTTTCTATTTTTCTCTTTTCCTACTTTTAAATATCTCTCAAGCCACAGTGGGGGGGGGAAGGGATCATCAGGTGTCTAATCAAGAGACACTGCACGCTGGGACCTGTAATACCTGCAAACTGTCCCCAGTGCATGGAGAGCAGCTGCTGGCCATGGGCTGCACTTCTCCCCCCAGCCACGAGCAGGTATTGTACATGTTAAGTGAACCCTTCTTTCTGCTGCTAAGACACTCGAGTTCAAGAGTGAGGGATGTGTGTTTACTCGCCTTTCAGCAGAGATGCTCCAGATTTTCACACAGCATGCAACCTATAAAGGGGGGATGAACAGTCCCAGATGCATTTTGGACTTGCCACTGTGAGCAGTAAATTAAGAGGAAATGAAGCTTAAAAGCAAGACAGGGCAGCCCTGAACAATGCTCGTGCCGTGGTCACTAACACACTTAGAAGTACCTCTCCCGGCAAGGCTGAGATTTGCCTTCCTAATACTGTGCTGCCTCTCTTGATGGTTAAAAAGGCCCAAACAAGAGAGAAACAAAGGCTCTTTTAAAAGATTTTTCTACTGGGAGGAAAAAAAAAAACCCTGTGCATCTTGTTCTGGCTTTTACCCTCTCTTTTTTTTTTTAAACACATAAAATATTTTAAAAACCATTCACATACTGTTATTCAAGAAACTGGCTGTATTACTAGGGGAAAAAATAGCCCATCTCGAGAACAAAGGCTAGCTCTGTGTGTCTCTTTCTCTCTCGCGTGCCCCCTTTACTCACCTACTCCGAGTTCCATCAGCATCTGCTCCAGGGCTTTAATCTTCTTCTGTCCCACCGAGCTTGGCAGTTTCATCTGGAACACAAAGGTAACAGAGCCACACAGCTCAGAGATAGCCCTCACTCACAGCCGTCTAGTTCAAAAGGCAAGAGAGCTTTTCTTTTTATAGTGCAGGGGGAACAAAAAAAGAAAGGGAGAGAAAGGAAAATCAAGTGGTAAGAGAGGGAGACAGGGGCTGAAAGTTTTCAGACTAGGTCCGAGGGCAGGTATTGAAAAGCCCGGTCGTGAGGGCTTTTATTTTCTCTCTCGTGTGTGTGCAAGACACGCTGTTTTACAGTTTCCATGTGTCACTGAATTAACAACAAAAGTTCTTCTTGGCTTCAAACCCTCTCCCGCGGTGCCCAGCCCATCAAAGGGCTCATTTACACAGCGGCTAATGTGCAATGCTGCCCTACTTTATTCGCTTTAGCCGGCCTGATTAGACTCATGCGCTAACAGACTCACTTCTCCTTTTACCTGCTGAGCCCCAGACCTGTGGGATTCATTTACAGAGCAGGCTTTGTAACAAAGGGGAGAGACAGAGAGAGCACAGTTACTTGACTGGCGGAAGTGTGCACACACATTTACATCGGAGCTAAGGGGCTAGGTGAGAGAGGAAGCATCAGATGTGAGCTATGAAAGGGAATCGGAGCTGGCCAGGAGAGGAAGAATGCACACACTTAGCAGGGTCCTTCCTCTGCATTCATTTGGGCTCTAGCAGGAGTGCTAGCTGCTCAGACCAAGCATTTATTAGATTACCAGCAGCACAAACGCAGCTGGCACAATATGGCAGGGAGGACAGGTTTCCAAGCCCTGCAGATATATCCAAGAAAAAATGAAAGCACTCAGCTGTGCCAGAAGACGCACCAGGAAAGAAATGATTCCCAACACTGCATTGTCAAACGCTCTTCTGCACACAGGCACAGGCTGCCCCTCCATATCCAACCCTGGAAAGGTAACCTCCCACCTCAACCTGGGGATCCCAATCACCAACCCAAGGCCACTGAGCAGCCAGGAGGCAATAGCATCCTGCAGCCATCCTGCACACAACTCTTACTGACCAGGGGCCCAAACCACCGCCAGACCAACCACGAGTCCGCAACATGGCTGGGAATGACCTGAAGGAAGAAACATTATTCACTCCACCTTAAAACTAGCCTCTCAGGAGAGCTCACTGGGAGGGCCTGTGGTCACCTCACTTCTCATAAGTCACAGGCTGAAGTTGCCCAAAACAGACAGCCCAACATCAGCCTCCCAGATTAGACCCACCGCTTCCATTGTTCACTGCCCCAACACAAAAATGCCAAGAGGCTCCATCTGGAACTTCCTAATTCCTCTGAATGCAGGAATGTACACCCACACACACACCCAGATGGTGAGAGCTCTACCCTAAACTCAGCTATGGCTATGTCCCATCAGCTGCTCCACAACAGCAGTGTACGACCTGTGGGAAATCCTGCCTTCTCCGTGACATCACTTCAGCCAAGAAATCAGAGTATGGATGCCACAGAGTACCCCAGGGGAATGGGTCTTTCACAGGCTGAGAAGCACCTGGTTCTTTTTGACAGATACTAGCACCACAAGAAAGACTCCAGCAAAGGACCAATAGGACTGTCAGGGGAGGATTTCTAAGAAACCAACTTGACCCACAGAATCCAACAGGAGCACTAGAGAAAAAACAAAAACCCACCTTCATGCAAGCAGTTAGCACAGGTAAGGACTACAGTCGCTGCCTTTTTTTTTACCCCAAAGATCTCTGGCTTAGAGCTGGGGTTTCTACACAGCAGTGAATTTCATACTTCTTTCATACTTGTGAAGAAACCAATTCTTTGCATTTGACCACAAAATGATTGTTTTAGCAGAAGAAAAACTGTCAAAGTTATCATGTATTTGGATTCCAGTCAAGTCTTTGGCCCAGAGTCTCAACTTGAGCAGAACCTCATTAAAATAGATTTTCCCAGGGGCTCTGCTGTACAGACTACCTGCACAGGCTCTGCTGAGAAGGACAGGGTAGAGCCCTAGGATAAGACAGCCCAGAGCACTGGGACAGGAGATGTTCTGTTTATTTGATGGGTGCCATGCTGCAGCTAGCAGCAGGATGCCAAGGAAGGAAAGGTCACTTTGCACAGCCTAGCAGAAGACTGAATGGTCAGTCTAGAACATCAGGAAGACATTCCTGAAAGCCAGAGGATTCAGCCCAAAGAATTGTTCTGCCCCATGAGGAATCATACAGAATATTTAAATGGGTGACATACCCAGCTCTGCCTCAGCTAGGGTATGTATGGGCTGACCTAGTCAGAAGGTACTACCATTAACTTGGGGGACACAATGAGCCCAGCATCACCCCACTGAAGAGCTTGTGGACACACAATATTTGTGTGACTATCACAGCCCTGAGAGTCTGTCTTCACCCTGCCCCAACACCAGACATTGGAGTCCTTTTAGCCAAAGGCAGGATTCCCTTCTGTTAATTTCCCTTCTGGCAAAAGCATGCTGGGCACCAAGCCAGCTTCAGGAACAAAGGACAAGAAATAGGAAAAGTTCATCCTTGGCTAGGCTAGGTAGACAGACAGGAGGTCTTGGTTTGTTGGTTAGAGGAAGAGCACAAGCTTTTCTCCTGGGAGGCCTCCACTAGCTCAAGGAACTACTGGCAACAAAACAATTAACCTGGCAAAACCTTCAGCTGTGATGCTGTGCACATCCAGATCATGTTCCACAGAAGTCTGGTCTTCACTGACACTCCTGAAGATGAGAGGATGGAGCAGGGAGAGGCAGGACAAATTAATTTAACTTCAAAGAAAGGAACACTAGAGATGCTGAGAAAGAGTGGGGCTGTGAGTTTAGTTTAAAACCCCATCAATTAAGCTTCCTTTTAATTCAGGAAGGAGGGTCTGGCCTGCAAACAGGAAGGCTTCATTGGTTTCTCAAAGCAAGAGTATATTTTAATTTTACCATCATTAAGAAAATGTTATGATTTATGTGGCTGCTGTCGGACTAATATCTTTAGAATTTAGCTGGCTAAGCCAATTCATCTCTAAGACTGATGAAGGCTGATTGCTCTCTATGCAAAATGTATTAAAACTAAATGAGCAGTCTATTACTCAAACGCTGCTGATAATCTGTTAGCCAGGGTCCGTTAGCTGGGCTGCCTTGTTGCAACAGAGAAGTCTTCGTGCTCTGTGCAGCTGTGATAAGACCAAGCTTACTTCAGGAAGCCTTTCTTTGTTTTGGTCTTTCAAGGAGATATCCAGAGAAGCAGCACAGTGCTGGAAGTGCTGCTCACTTGCCCTCATTCCCAAAGAACGAGGCAATCTGCAGGGGCCACAAGTCCCAGCCAGCAGCCCCGAGAAGAGCTCTCTGGCTCATGATGTGTGCACTGGGATATGTGGTTTCTGTGGGCCATATCTCTGCATTAATGAAAACCCCTTCAGGCAATCTTGTTGCTTACACCACAGCTCCTGGGATGTTCTTGGTGTTGTCATGGATGGAGGCCTCTGCAGGGGCTGAGGAAAATTATGTTCCTCGGAGAACTCCAGTGAGCAACCACAGCTTCCGAGGTGAATGGCATTTGCCCTTTTCTTTCCTTCCTCATAGCAGACTATTATTGTTATTTATTATCTTTAAAGTCCCCATATAATAATAATACCTGGGAAACAGATTGCTCCCGTCAGAAAACTGATTAGCTGGGATTTTTGAGGTTACTATATTTTGGATGCTCTTCTCCTTTGACAGCCTCTCCCAACAGCCCTCTTTGCAACACCAGCCTGTGCTTATAATTACACCAACATCACTTTTGATTTAAGGACTGTAATCCTTTGTCCTTGCTATAAACAACCTGCATTAAACACATGAACTGCGTGTACCAAGAGAAAAATAAATAAAGAGCTACAGAAAATTGTGTGAGTCAACACCACAAAGCCACAGTACCAGAGCCTACCTATGCAGAGAGGAGCCTGGGATACACAGCCTCTGCTGGAATGCACTTGGCCCAGGAGGTCTGGAATACAGGGCACTGACCTGCTCTGCTCTCCCCTGAAGGACGAGGACATTGCTCCAGAGTTGGGTCACGGAGTTTAAAAAGATCAGAACAGAGCACCCACCACACCTTCACAGCAGGGGCTGAGACTGGGGTGGACCCTCTGCAGTTATTTCTGTACAGGATCTCACCGTGGAGTACCCCTGAGGTTTTGCATGATACAGGGGTTTTATTTAACGTTCGAGGCATTCTGCCAACAAAACCTTGCTAATTCACACTAATGACTAGGAGACCTACTGCAAATTAATTGCTAATTGGCAAAATTCATTAAATGAACAAACAGGATAAGAAATAACTGAAGATACAGCCTCTCCAAACAGACTCGGTTCATTTATTTTTGTGTGCCATTCAGTTTTCATGATTTATGCTAATACTTTTAAGCATAGTTGTAAATGTATTTGAATCTATTTTAGTAGAGTAATGAAGTCTAAGTAATAGCAGAGCTTGCAACACGGTGCCATTACGTCTCACAGCATCACCACCTGGCAGGTAGAGACTGTCATGGGGATCTGCAGTAGGAATGGAAGAGGTCTGCAGATCTCCAGATTCAGCCACGGCCCTTGAGGGATTGTATCTGCGTGGTCATCTTACATGTCCTGCTCTCAAATCATCACATTCTTCATAAATACCCCTTTTCTGATGCTCCCAAGTCCCCACTCCTGCCCCAAAAAATCCTCTTTTGTGATGAAACCTTTTGTTTGTTCTATCACCAAAATACAAGGTTTGTAAAATTAATCAGTGGTTATTTGAATATTTCACATGGACCCTCCCTGATGCTGCACTTCATTTTAATTCAATTTTAAGGTAAACTTCTCCTTAAAATCAGGCTTCCCCAACCCTAAACAAAATAACTGTCCTAAAAACATTAATCCTAAAATCTCCACACATCTGACCTGTGTCTGTACAGATGTAAACTGTGGTTTTATGCACCGGCACCAGTATTGTTCAGCATTATAATACAGCTCACTGACATTGAAAACCACCTTCTTTGTGGATTTTAGCAGCAAGAAAACTTTCTCATTAGGCACTTTCTTCATGGATATCTTTAGAGTACTGAATGGTTTAGTGGATTTCCAGGAATGAGTGCTGAAGTTTCAGACAAATAATGTTTTTTGCATTTTCTGCCTGAAGGTCAAACATTCCTGGGCTGCATGGCTCTACTCTGCAGGAGCAGGGAGCCTCCACTCCTGTACAGTTTTAAGACTCAAGGAAGGAAAGAACCATATTAAGTACTTTAGTCTTAGAGCTCTGGAATTTGAAAAACCTCAACCGAAAAATTCAGTTTTAGATATGAACCTGCACATTTCTGAAATTCCAAAGTGCTTCACTGCAAGGAACTGAAGTGCTGCAGTGGAAGCTGGATGGACAAATGCAATGGATATATGCAAAAACTAGAAAAGTGTGAAATTGCACAGGTATTATCTGTCTCAATGAACATACATGCTTACCTCTGCCCCAGCTTACAGCTGTGGACTCTGTGTCTTCTGTCTGTGCCTGCTGATCTGCCACATTAAAATTTTGCACAGGTGAAAATAAGGAGTAATACCACTATGCCATCCTTCCTATGCCATGTAAGACATTAAACACACAGCCATCTCTCTGGAGTGGCACATGACCGTCAGCTTGCTCCAGCAGTGACACTTAGTGCTAAATAAACCAATCTTTTCAAAAGAAAACATTTCTATAGTAACTTATGTAAATGGTTATTTAAGGGATTTTTGGACTGTGGTTAGACATACTTCACAAATTCCCAAATCAGTTGTGCCAAACTATAAATTCTGTACTTGCATCCTCCTAGTAAATTAAACCAGTTTTACAGGAATATACCTAGTGAAGGCTTTGTCAAGATGAGGGAGGCAAACAGATACCAGAGAAGCCCAGCACACTTAGGCACATGGCAAAGAAGCAGCTCACGGATCCTATAAACATTAATGCCTCATTATTCACCTGTAGCACTGATTCAAGGGGTAAAGCTAAAAGATTTCCTGAAGAAATCAAAGTCCTGGAGCCTCAGAGTCTCAGCATGAAGGCAAGTCTCACCAGTGCAGGGTCTTCAAGGTTTTTATACTCTCCCACCCTTTCTCCCCTAGAAAGGGGGTACAGACTGCTTTGACACAGCACAAGTGGCCCTTTAAATTAGGGCTACTTGGAATCCACACAGTGATGGCTGAGAACCTGGAAAGCACTGGCTTTCTCCCCCTTTGACACACAGGTTGTGACAAGAAACAAGACACCTGAGAAGACAAGAGGAATTCACACCTTGCCAGGACTGCCTGCCATTTAGAAGATGGAGATCCTCTGGCAAGCAAAGTATTATCTGCCACTTACCAATCCTGAGATTCCTTGTCCTTAAATACCTTTTGCTTTAAAAATAGTGCAAGCCTATAAAACAAATGCAAAAGGACTACAGAAAGCGTTTGTGTAGGAAGAAATAAGAAAATACATGGTGCAGAAGAAAGAACTGCACTGGACATTTTTACCTGGGGGTATTTTATGCTAAAAGCACATTACCAGAATGACACTACAGTAGTTTGCTTTAAGCAGATCTGCAGATTCCCAGATGGTCCTACCCCTGCCTCTCACTACGGGCATGGAGACCAAGCTGAGACCTGTGGCTGCAGAAAATGGAAATGGCTGCAGCCTCTGAGCTGCATCTGACAGAAACAAATCAAGAGCACAGACGTGTGTGCTGTGATTGCAGGGAGGGCCCTAAGGCAGGCCACAGGCAGGGGAACTCCAAGGCCACTCTACCATAGTACAAGAACGTTATGTAAACTTCCAGATCAGACACAGGAAAGTGTAGCAACACATGCATGTCTTGAATTGATGTTGCTTTTCTCTTAAATAATTTAACTGAATCTCCACTTACACAAATACAAACAACCACAGTGACTAATTACAGTCCGATCATGATATTGGTTACACTAATGAAAGAAAAAAGTGATATATATGGAGCTCTGCACAAGTTACACACAATAAAACTGGCTGATAAATGACATCAGAGACTGTGTCACCATGGGCACACAAAGATAGTAAAAGCTTCTCCAATTCATGACTGACAAAGGTCCCTGAGGCCTCATACTGCATGGACACTGTTTGGTACTGGATGATTCAACAGAAGCAGCCACAAGGAGTCTCCTTTCCAGAACTGCAATTTATTTTTAAGATCCCACTCCTGTACCCAAAGTGCTCTCCTTACACCTGAGAACCTACTAAGGCTTTGGTCCAGATGCTCTCCCACACCAATGACCTCCACAATAAAAAAAAGTGATGGATGCATTTTCTTTCAGCAATTTAACATTAAGTGCCTTTTGGTTTAGCTGAGAACAAGAATGGAGGAAGAGACATGTTGGATTCACCTTCTCTAGTTCATTCAAGATTTTGTATCCTTTGCAGTTCTCTTTAAAAATAAATACACCAATATTTTCATCTTATTTCATTCTCTACAGACAGGAGTTTGATTAGGAAATGCACCAGCACTCTCTTGGCCCTAATTAAAGGGCATGTAATACAACAAATAGATGGCAATGTCACAACATGAATTCGATCCAGCCTGCATCATTTCTTCATAACTTTTATTCACAGAAATGAGACAACTACTTCCCTTCTACACCTCTGTCAGATTCCCCATGGAAATTACTCCCAGCCACTCTCTTGTAGAGTGCAAAACATACAACTTCACTAATGAAAAATTGCTAGCAGAAGCAACAAGCACATCTCAGCTAACTAATCCATGGGATGTTCAGATCTGGAAACATAAACTTTCCCACCTAATAAGGGTGTGCTGATCTCCACAAGATTGATGTCAGAACGCCTTGGAGTGCAATCAATACAAAACAAATAAATAATTAATTGCTTCAAGTAATTAAATTTATCAAATCCAAATAAAAATAACTGGTATTTTATGGAACTGCTTCCAAAAGCTGAACCTCTGAAGGGACAGTATTGATCACAGGAGGACAGACAGATGTTTCACATGTTCACTGCCAATGAGGTCTGGGTTTGCATTAATGATAGGGAAGGAACAAAGCCAGCAGCCTCCGATGCAGAGTAAACAGCCAGCATGCTTGGCCATTTAATTATTGGTCAGATCAAATACACAGAATAAACACGTCTAAACACATACATACAACCCCATCTTCCTCTAGAAATACCATTCACCTTGCACTTGAAGTAAGCACTTAGTTCTCACTCCAAGAAAAAAAAAATGGAAGAACTCACACAGATGCTTTCCCCACACAACCAAAGTAAATTCTTATTCATAAATCAGTGCTAAAAAAGTATTCAGAAGGCTACTAAATATTTAAAAGCTGGTGAGTGTGAATATTTGAATCAACGGGTACTAAAGCTCTACTTGCAATTTTCTTTCCTTTACTTCTTTCTTAATTTGTTCAACTGGCAAATTGTCTAATAGATCCAGTTAAGCAGATGGAGTCAGGCTGCTGGCTGGAAGCAGCTGTTTTTCTGAGGGGAGGAGGCAGCTTTGAATGACTAAGCTGGAGCATCCCTCAGTCATTTCTGCTGACTGAGAACTCCACAAACTCTTTTCCAACACAGAATTTTGTTTAGTTTTGTTTCCAGATGAGACACCACTCATCAATTCTCTTCCAGTTCCTTTGCTTCGTAACCCATGACAACAGAGCAAGGACACAGACAAACACCTCAACATGCAGGAGTGGGTACAAACATCCACCCTTTTCCATGCATCACCCTCCTTCTTCAAAGCACTGCTGCAAAAATTCAACAGCATTACCCAAATCGTAAGTTAAAATTCACAGGCAGGGCTGAGAGAGGAGAACAACTTTAAACACACTGCAGAGATGTTAAGTATGCCAAAGTCAAGTGCTCTGAACACAATGAAGTCAAAGACAAAGGTTAAACTTAAGGCTGAATATACCATGGTGCAGAAACACTGCAATGAAATCAAAACAAACTCAGTTCTGCCCTACTGAAGCTACATCGTGCCCAAATCACAAACATGTGGTTACTGTTGGTTTGTCTGGATCCTGGAAAAGATTCAAGTTAACACCTCCCATTTTCCTTTCCTTCAGGCAGATCCGCAGCAAAGCATTCCTTCCTCATAGCTCCCTGCTTTCCCTTTAGTCTTTTCTTCACCTTTCCCTGTTCAAATTCCCTACCCATCTCTCTTTTCCCCTGGCTCTTTGGCTCTCTGACCTCCCAGCTGAGCAGACCTGGTATAACAGGAAGTTTTCCAGAAGCAATGCTGAGGATTAATCATACACTTCTGATGTTATTTTCATAACACTGTTTTACTAACACCAAAGGCAAAGGTCTAAATTCTTTTCAAGAAACTCTTGGAAGGCTCACCCCTTTCCAAACATCTGCTACTGCCTCCTGTTCCCAGTGGCACCAAGGCAATACACTGCCTTGAATTAGAGGAAGCTTTTCATAATGCCCAGCTTCCCACTGCCTTAGAGAAACTCGCAGTCTGTGCTGTCAGGAGGCAGAGGGAAATCCCACGCAGAGCAAGGGCACGGGGGCTGTGGCCTTCTTTGCCTGTGGCCACAGTCCCATGGAGAACAATGGGAGACTGAAGCCAGTCTGAGGGAAGGCAGCTTGTGGAACTCACTGCAGAAGATTACTCTTCAGCGTCTGCTGAAGGAGAAACTTTCAGTTATGAAGAATAATGGCTGTAAGTGACTAGTAATCCTCACAGGGAAAAAAAAAACAGTCTTCAAATTCAGACTGTCCATAAGATCGTGTAAGCTTTAACGACAGGGGGAATTTGAAGAGCCATGGCTATTGTCATAAAAACTACTGGGAACAAATTAAGTTGAATATGGATTCCTAACTTTTTCTTCAAGGACTCATTTCTATAAATTAATTTTAACTCAGATTTCAGACTAATTGTAAATCCTCAGGAAAAAAAAAATCTCTAATCAAAGAGTAAGTGCTATTATCCTGGGGATGATATGGTACATTTTTCACACATGACAGAGGTTGAGCCCCGATCTCAGTGCAAAATCCAACTTCACCAAACCACGAAGACGTAAAGCAAAGTATTAAATAAAGGAGGACAATAGAATCATTTAGGTGAGGAACTCTTTAGGTCTTCAGGCAAAAGAACTTATTGCAGGACAGCACAAGCTTTTAGATATCATTTTTCAGTGTGCTAAGGGCAAAACATCTTATGCTGGATGTTGCCAGAGTATGAATTTCCAGCACTTCATTCCAATTCCTCACTTAGTCCTAGTCAGCCTCCACCCTGATCAATTCCACATCATTGGAGTTCAGAGGGTTTGCCGTACAAATCCCACAAGTAAAATAACTTGGATTAGCATGGACTGTCAACTCCATAACATTTGGCACTTCAGCACCTCTTACCAGTTCAAAAGGCCCGTACTGACCTCATGTAATTAATTCTCCCCATCATGCATCTGTGAAGCAAGTGAGTCTAATAGCTCCTGTTTTAAAAACAGGGAAGGCTTGGAAAAGAAAGCCAGGTGACTGGCTAAAAGCCACAAATGAATTCATTTTTTCTCGGCTAGAGGTAGGTTTCACATTTCCAAACAGCCAAGTGTTGTTTTTTCACTTGGATCAGTGATGTACCATCTTTTTTAATTCACAAACCACTGGTAATTCTAAGAACTGCACTTATCTCCTTAAAAATTTCAAGCAGAGCATAGAAAGTTGCTCTAGGTCATTCCAGGAGCTTGGATACTGCAGGCTAAAAGTTGCTGAATCAGACTGCCATGCCTCAGCTTAGTACTGCATCTTGTGAGCATTAAAGGGAACAGCTAAAAGCATGTAGCACCCATTTTCATGAAGGCTGGGATTTGAATTGCTTGTTTGGTGCACAAAAAGGCTGCTGGCTTTGCCAGATGGTTCCATCACTGATATGTTATTGCTCAGCTTCTCTTCCAGAGGGGGTAAAAAAAATAAAAAAGATCAACCATTACTTATTAGTTTTCAAAATCCAAATCAATCTCCATAAATTACTCTATTTATCTTAGTGCTGGAGAACACATCTGCCACATCTCAATAAATCTCAACACATGCACTGCAGTCTTTCTTGTCTCTGGACTGTGATTTCTCAAGGCTGTAGCCACTCACTCCAACAGGTATCCTGCAGATGGTGGCACTGGTACACTGAAGGGGCCCCTCAGCAGTGACATGCTGAGGCATCCCACCTCTAACACACACATGCATCTGTACATCGAATCAGCATTATCCCAAACACATTTCTATTAACAGCCAGCAAGATCTGAAACCATTCTGATATCAAAAGAACATTCCATAAAAGCAGTCTTTTAAATGTACTGTGCCAAGTGAGGGTGCCAGGCAAGGAATGTACTTATCCAACTTTGCTATAATAAAGCAACTAAAAATCTTTTTTTTTTTTTTGGCTAGGAAAAAAGCAAAAAGCACCTGTATGGGCACACAGGACTTCGCTATCAAAACTCCTCTGAAAACATTCAGTTGACCAAGCAAGTTTAAGTTACTTGATATCCCAAAACCTGTGGCTAAGAGGCACGTGTCAAGTCTTGCTGATATAAGAAAGCAATACAAAACCAGCAAGAAGGTTCTTTACTCAGGAATATCTCTGCAACAGAAGGAAGACAGGGGCTTTTCCAAAAAATATTTTCTAAGATAATGTCAACAGAAAAGCTAAAAATTCTATGTGTTTATGTGTCTATGTTTTTTTCAAGACACAACTTAAACATCCAGTTCTTAAAGAACATCTTAACTAGATGATCTTTAAGGTCCTTTCCAGCCCAAACCACTCCAAAAGCACCTCTCAGCTATTAACACACATGCTCAATGGGGCCCATTAGTTCTGGCTGTGAGCTCTGCACTAGACAGCTCCATTTGGTTCTGTCACAGGTTTCTAACAGCAGAGCAGGCACACCACTGACAAACACCAGCAAGTTCAGGTGCCTCTGCAAGGCAGTGAGTTGGCTTTCACAGAGCCAGCATTCCAGGTTTCTGAGCCTCCACATTTATGGAATTCCTTTCTTATTTTAGAGGCAAGAACTTGACTTTCTTTAGCTATAAAAGGAGAACAGACGAGGAGAGAGACAGGCAAAGTGAAAGACATTAACAGAGATCCCATGGGACCAAGACAAGAGCCTACCCTCTGGCTCCGCAGCGTGACACCTGCAGATTTGAAGTCAGGAAACTTGATGCCAGCAGTCTCAGGAACAGCCTGAAAGAGATCGAAACAGGATGTGTTGATGGAGGAAACACAAGAAACCCAAGATTTCATATAGAGACTATCTGAAGGGGAAACACTGTTTCCTATGACAGAGAACCACCTGCCACGGCCACATGTCAGAGCTGAGGCAAGAGGAAAATCCCAGGCAATGGGATTCAGTGGGAAAATCCCAAGCAATTCATTGAGAAGAATACTCCAGTTCAATGTATCTTTGGAAAGCTCGAACATTTTTGGTCAGTTGGTTTAAATGCACTGCTCTGCACAGAAACTTACATCCACCCACACAGAAACCCTGACCCTAAATGCTATTCATACACACTTGCACAGTATCATCCTTATCCAACTTAGACCCATTTCACTGATCAAAACAGCCCAGGACTTCCCTAAATCTTGGCTTTTGACTGCAAACTCTCTAAGGAATGAGCTGAGAAACCTCTGATCTGTACAGACATGAGCCCACTAATGAGGATGCAAGGGCTGCCCCCTCCCAGGGAGGCCTGCTGTTCATACATGTTTTGCCATTTGTCCACTCATTAGAGAGTTTTCTTTCTTACTTCGTATTTTAAGCACAGCATTAAAATGCAGTGAACTTCCAGTGCTTCTGCTGCTAACAGTAGAGCACATAGTTGCATTTCAACAAAACAGAAAAAGATAAATGCAATCCCTTATAAATCTGTGCTGATGACCAAAGCAAAAGGTGAGCAGACTTTTAAACTATTAAACCAGGCTATCTGTGCACTGAATGGTTTGGGATCCCCTGAATGGGCCAGCAATATTTATGATTCAAGCTAAGAATAGCCACAACCTCTGCAAAACACATGCACAATCATGTTTTCCAAAACTAAGCCACCTCAAATCTCCCAATTTCTTTTGAGACAGCATTTGCCTTCCTGCTCCCACATTTCTCTGCAGAGAGGCTCTAGAGCTTGCTCTTTGTTTGTTCCAGCCAGGGCTGAGACAGCCACGGCTGCCCCAAGATTTTAAGAGATGCTGAAGGACAGTGACTCAATTTCTCAAGTTCCTTGCCAATGACTCTCACATCCCCATCAGCTATCTCTAGGTCTTAGTCTTGAGGTGGCACCCTGCAAACCACTCTGCATGGCCAGGCATTAAGATTATTTCAGTTTTCTGTTGCCTGTCCAATGAACAGAGGACCCAAGACAAGATTCCTAAACATGACCATGAATGAAAAAGAATTCTCTAACTACCAACAGGGCTCATGAACTTCTAGAGACCACTTTGATCTTTGGTAGGATATAGCCTCCCTGCCTGCATTATTAGAGACAACAAGGCTGCAATCAAAAACCAATCCTCTCTGCTTCCTTTGAAAGAATGCTGGCTTCCAAACTCCCCAAACTCTGTCCCCCTCAGCCTGTTGCTGAACACCCTGCCACAAGCAGTGTGGGGAAATCAGCATCCTTGCCTCAGCCGAGCCAACTCTGACTTGCATTCAGCAATAAGCAATTAAATGGGTTCTTTTGCCTTGTGTGCCTGTACAGCCTGTACATGCTGTAAACGCTTCAACCTCAATTGACTCTTTGCTAAATGATTTTCCTTTGTTGAAATGATGCTGATGCAGCTCCCGATTCAAATTCTTAGTTAAAATGCAATTTTTTTCTTAACATTTCCCGGCTATAGTTGGTAATTGACTCCTAATGGACTCTGTCATGGTTGAAATGATGCTAGTGCAACAACAGAAACTGCTTCTCTGCCCACCCTGGTGTTCCTATGCACTACATGCCTGCACACAGGCCCCAGCCAACACTTCGGGGTGGACTCCCTTGCCTTGGCATCCTCAGCATCTTTCCAGCCCCATTCTCTAGCCCTCTTTTTTTCATTAGCACCAGTGACAAGCTGCTTTCTTTACAGGGAGATATGCCAGCCATGGCTGAGCTTTCCCAGAACAACCCTTAAGGGAATTCAATGCACAGGGTGCCCAGTGATATTATACTCGTCACGTAGCAGGGACACACATGGGACACGACACACCGAAAGAGTGTTCTGAGGAAGTGGTGGCCATTAGGCACACTTCAAGCAATAACTGTCTAGAATTCACTGCTTCTCCCCCCGTTCTGTACAGAATCTTTTGGAGAAAAAGGGCACAAGAGCTCTCTGTTCACAAGGTGGAGGGACAGGAATTTCCAGGGACTCACTGGAAACATCTGAGATTTTTTTAACAGCCCTTTCCTACTGAAGGTGCTGAATTTAGATCAGTCCATGCTGATTCCCTCTTTCCAGAAAGGGAAACTGAGGTAGCATCAAATGTGAACTGAAACCTGTGTTCTGGGCTCCTTAGACTTCAGCTCAGCTCACAGAGAAACAGCAATGGGTCCCAGAATACAAGAGTCCCACAGCAGGACTGCTCTGATCACAGCTGAGGATCAGGAGAGGGGCATGTACTGAGCTTGGGGAGATCCAGGAGTTGGGGAGGAAAGGAAAACTTGGACTAGAAAAAGAAGACAGGTGAAAGACAATGGGTTTGTGGGCTGACCCTACAGCAGTAACAGAACACACTTGGAAGAAGCCGGGAGACAGATGCTTCTCTATGCAATGATGCATGAATGGCTGGCATTATTTCATCCCTTTTCTCAGGGAGGGAAAGAGAAGCAGGACTTAAACCAGCATTTTTCAAATGGGAGAGACAGAGGGCACACCAGGGGACTCTGACAATGGCTGCCTTACACCAATCTGCCTTCCAAAGATGTAACCAAAAAACATCTGCCAGAAGGCAGCCAGCAGTTACTCCCCCCCTACCCAAAAAGGGCCTGATCCCCATAGGACTGCTGCAGAAAACTCATTACCCAGCCAGAGCATAAACAGGAGAAAGGGGAAAATGAAAAAAACAAAAAAAGAAAAAAAAAAAGATAAATGTTTACAGGCTTCTCTGTCTCCTTCTTCTGTGGCAGCTTCTTCTTGGGAGCCTTGCGCTCAGCACGCCTCTGCTCGGTGGTGGTGTCAGCAGCTGTGATGAGCTTCTGCAGGTCTTGGGTTCTCTTTTCTCTCTCTTTCTTCCTGGTTTCAATTTTGCGGAGCTCCTGGATGAGGTATTCTTCTTCTGCCACCTGCAGACCAGAGCACGTCAGGGCAGTCAGAGAGGAGAGGAGGCCTGGCAAGGCAAGGGGGCCATCTACCGATAACAGCTCTGCCCTGGGCCAGCCTGGGAGTGATTTTATGCTCCTGCCTAATTTCTTGGATTTGTAGGGCACATTACACTCCATAACCTTACCCTGTACCCGTGGCAATGCCACTCTACAATCTGGCAGGTACTGTATCACAACATTTATGATGCAACCTTCAACAATCCATAAATTACTAATCCCATCTTCCAGAGTCCAAAAGCACAGACAGAAAGGTAAAAAAGCCCAAATATGCTGTAGTTGCAAATACAGTTTTGTGAAAAGCTGGCTCCCCTCCCCAGACATAGCATACAGAACCCAGAGCAACTATGCCTCGTACTGACACCTGCCAGTGGGGGGGAAGAAGCAGAGTCAGTCACATAGGAAATTGTCCTTGGAGGGAACTAAAAAAAAAGGATGCTCTCCCCCAACCCCTCAACCTCATGAACTCATGAACTTAACCTCTAAACCCTAGGACTGTTACATAGCTTCAACACAGAGGAGAACTAAGCATGCAGATTTAGTCTTTGATGTTTTCTGGAAAGATTTTTACTCTCAAGTAAGTAATTCTCTCTCCATGAGACTCCGATACTCCTAAGGACATTGATCAGAAAATTTGCTTCTATCAGAGGACTAATACAGTCAGTGTCACTGAGAAGGTCCTGGCAGTTACCAGAGACCATAACTCTGCTCATGTAGCCCTTTCTCCTGTACAGTCAGATTTCTCAGTTAGTGTCCTTTTAAACTCCTTAAAGGGACATTAACCCAACAACAAAAGCTGTACGCAGATCTTGCTGTTTTCTTGTCCAGCCCTTCCTAACCTTTCCCACCCTCTGGCCTGTATGATACTACTGATTCAACTTATCAATCTTTTGGAGCAGTGATGCTCTCCTCCCCAAGTTACCTGCTCTGGTGTCCTGTTGTAAAGCCTTTCCAGTTGTTCCTTCCTTCGTCTCTCATGGCCAGCATCAAAGACTGGGATTTTCAGATCTGTGCCTGGAGCCGCACGAATGTTTGCCAGCTTGGCACAAATGTGGTAATACCGTTCCTTCAGGTCCTCCACTGACCTTTTCTGTGGAAGACATCACAGGAAGACAACATTATGGAAGAACCAAGCAAAACTTCGTGCAGTAGCCACCTAAGGACCACTGGCTGAAGGACGTCACATTAAGTACAAGACACAGTGCCTGGGAGGAAAGCCAGCAGGGACCCTTGCAGGTGCCAGGGGCATGACAGGGAAGGAGGAGTTTCTCAGTGAGCTGCGTGAATTAACTGTCACAGGTTCACAGCTACTGCTTTAAAAACACCCACCGAAAGATCCAACAATGCTGAGAGCTCAGAGACAATACAGTGGTGAAGCACTCTCAGCAGTGAAGATAAAAGGATGCAAGGAGAGTTGAGAGGAGAAAGCCTGCAAGCAGGAAACTGCGACAAATGCACAGGTCTCCAAGTTGGTCCAGACAACGATCATTCAAGTCACAACCAAGAAGGTATCAGCTGCAACAATTCACTGCCCATCATTTCATGAAGTCTGAGCTGTGTTCCATTAACCCAAGTACCAAAGATTTTTGGGCTGCTCAGCTGAGCATACTCCTGCTATTTTACTTTGCTATAGGCTCTTCATGTGAGCATTTCAGAGGACAACAAAACGTTACAGCATTTGGAGCTGTTCTGTAGAAGCCACATCATTCCCTTTGTCACCAGCAGGCACGGAACCAGTATAGGAGATCTGCAACCATGACACCAGAGTTGCATTTTCAGACCACTGATGGTCCTTGTTTCACAGCAGAGATGATGGAAACCTGCACCATGTCAGACCACAAGTCAGCAGCATCACCAGGGAGAAGTCCCAACCCTCAGGGTTCATTGGCAGATCCTTCTCCAAGGGCCTAGACTGAAATCCAGAACACCTAGCCTGCTCAAATAAACAAACTCCCCAGCTGCCTCATCATCAAGGAACAACGAGCTGTTCTCCTGGCAGGTGCAAACCTAACTTTCTAATAAAACACAACAGGGAATGAGAACAAGTCACAGTGGATTTAATTACAAACAAAGCAAGCAGCAATGCCTTCTGCTGGAAATTCAATATTCCTTGCTGCCAATAATTCATTATTTTCCCCTAATTAAGTTGATATAAAGGGTAATTTGGTCTTTCAAGTGCAGAAAGCCCTGCACATGCCATAGCAGCAGGTTGCTAGCAGCAAGTTGGCCCCCAGGACTCACCTTGAACTGCTGGTGATCGTAGCGGTCGTGAATGACCACGAAGCGCAGATCAAAGCGCCGAGCCAGGTCAAAGAGATGGTCTGTCTCAGCTTTGGTCCACGCGTCGTCGTGGAGATACATCTGGTACTCCTGCTCCGAGTAGACAGGAACCTGCACTGTCTGTGGAGAGAAGAGAAAACCATGGTAGCTCTCCTGCAGCACTGCCCTCCTCACTGCCAGGATACCTGAGCCAAGAAAATGAGCGCAGCACTGACAGGAGGGGGCTGCCAGGACCCTGAGCAATGAGTCCTGGTAGGAAACGTGATGAGCAGGCAGAGCACTTGATATGGAGCAATGTGTGATTCCAAGGCCATAATGTGACATTCAGGGAAGCCTACCAGGAACTACCACCTAGGAGGCTGAAACCTGTTTCAGGTGGCTGACACAGGCAGAGGTCAGCGACCCACATCCTGACTATGGGTTTCAAAATTATCAGGCTAACATGACAGTGAAACCAAGGTTCAGCCAGCCTCCCTGCATTCCTCCCATACAGCAAAACCAATACCTTGGCATAAACTGCTCTGACAGTTGACTCTTTACTTGGGTTGGGACATGCTCACTCGTACAGGAAGAACAGGAAAGACAAGGAGCAGTAGTCCCCAACCCTTAGCACACCTTCTGGTTTGATACTTAGACTGCTTCTTTCATGTCTGGTGCAGACAGTACCATGAAGATCTGAAAGGCTGTGTACTGTACAACTGAAGGCCATAAACTTGGCAAATAACTTTGTCCCTCCCTTCCCCATAGACCTTTACTCCAGCAGAACCACAGAGCCAAATGGCATTCCAATTCTCACAGTGTCCCAGGTGCTTAAAAGGCCAAGCCCACACTACTGTCCACCGTCTGGAGCTGCTCTGCAAGAGCTCTATCCAGAACACAAGTGTCACATGAGTACTAAAGGAACAGCAAAAATATTTACTGTATCTGGGGAAATCCTAGCATGTGGTAAAGCAAAAGTGTAAATAAGCCTGTGCTTTCCTCCCTTATTCCCCCTCACTCCCTTCCTCCTGCAGCGAAGCTTTGCTTAGCCTGAGGAGGTTCTACCTCCACAAAAAAATTGTGTGCATGTAAGCAGCAGATGTTCTTCAACACCTCTGTGGTTTTGTGTCCTGTCACCGGGAAAGTCATCCTCATGAACTACATATAGCTTGGAGAACCATTTCTGAGCCTCCAACTAACAGCCTCTTTGGGCCTACTGCCCTTCTTCCACCACTGAGACACAGAAACTCAAAGGTGAAGCAGATCTCCTGGGGATGCACTGAACCTCAACCTTCAAGTACCATGTCCACCTGGAGCAAAGCCATCTTACCAGACAATGTAAGGACGTCCTATGCATATCATGAAACAAAATAATTTCTAGAGGAGCACACACACATGAGAAGGGCCAGCAGGGCCCTCTGCAGTGGATGGAAGGGAAGGTGGCAGACACCTCATCAGATAAGAGAATGCGACAAGAGCAAAGACACTTCCAAAACGCTTCCTCAGCCCCCACTCATGGCTGCTCAGGTGAGAACCACTGAGAAAGGAGAAGGTGAGAACAGATGGAAAGCTTGAGCCAAACACGGGCTGACTATACATTCATATGCAACATAACCATGAAAAGGCAAATATGACTCCCAGAGAGGGATTTCCAGCAGAAACTGGCAGTGTTTCAATTGCACAACAAGAACACTGGCATGAATACCAACTACAACACTACTGATCCCTGGTCAGGAAAGATGCACTGAAATGGAAACAAGAACAGAGAAGAGCATGAGTAATGGGGTGGAGAGCTTGTCTTCCCACAGCAGACTGGAAGAGAATGCAGCCTAGCAAAGGAAGTCTGAAAGAGAATCTGACTGCAGGCTTCGAGTATGCTAGATGAAATGAAAGAAATACCCATGGGAAGAAAAGAACAACTGAAATAAGAACAAAGAAATTGACTTGCAAAGAAATGCCAATTTAACATGGAAAATTTAACCTGGAAATGAAATGGAGCAAAGACTGTCTAGAAAAGCTTCCCAAGGAAGCACAGGGGCAGGAAAAGCCAAGTGCTTTTCAAAAGGAACTTGATCAATTTATGAAAGGGACTGGATGGTGGCAGGACCTGAAAGAGCCAAGAGGAGGATTCAATGGCCCAGAAAACCTCTCTCAGTCCAACATTTCACACTATAAACTCACACAATGATGAGTTTTAAATTAGTTGAAACTGCTCAGGATCCTGGAGCCACAAGACAGTTCTGTGAAAACATCAGCACAATGCCTAACAGAGGTAAAAATACAAACTGAACAGTAAAAATTATGAGGGAAATAGAGAAACAGCCCACATAAACCCACCACGCCTTCATAAGTGGAACACTCACTCCTAGTCCACCCGTTTCAAAAGAAAGGATATTTGAGAACAAGGGAATGCACAGGAGGGCACGTCAAATTACAGAAAACACAGTACACAGCAAGGACAATTTACTACATCATGTAACACAAGATCTCAGAGGGACTAAACCTCAAGGCAGCAGGTTGAAATGAGCAGAAGAAAGCACCTTTGCACGCCACACAAAATTAGCCTGAAGAATTCATTAGTATGGGTTATTCACAAAGCAGCTTTCTGCCCTGAACGTACCTAGCAAGAATTATTAAACACAAATTTCAAGTTCAGAAATCCTTACACCAAAGACCACCAGAAGATAGGAAAATATGTATTTGCCCCATTCTCATACACTTTCTCTAAGCCTTTACTGATGGTAGCCAAAAGAACAGTATTGGCTGAGAGAGGGCTTTGCTCTAACACCAGCTAAGCTACTTTTATACTCTTATTTCACCCCCTGAAACAAGGCTCAATATACATGGTGAAAGCCAAGTTTACATTTTGGATCTCACAACAAAGAGGAGGGATATGGATTGGAGACTGGAAGCACAAAGGAAAGGGAAAGCAACTGAGCAGTGACCCAGGAGCTTGGTTCAAGAGCTTGAGCAGCCAACAGGACAGACTACACAGGAAAACAGGTTCATGCCAGGGGAGAGAAAGATTCAGGCAGAGGTATCAAGTATGTGAGAAGAAACCCACAAAAGAGTCTGGAAAAGTAAAAAAATTCCTCTGACACAGCAAATATCTGCAAAACTGTTCATCAGTGCCTTCAACTTTCTCAACTACAGCACCACTTGCTCCTGATATTATGCAATTGTGCATTTACAGATGGCAGAGGCCTGTACCACTAATCTAAAGGTTACAGCCTTGCTGAAGGCTCTTCTGTCTGTCAATTCACAGTACCTGATAAAGTTAAGGAAACGAGAATCATATAATTAAAACACCCATATGTGATGTGTGGCCCCCTCTGATAAACTCAGTTGAACTCAGCCAAAACCAGTTCCAGCAGTAGTCTTAGAGACAATTAGCCTCACAAAGTTTCACTCAGACAGCTAGGTAGGTGCCTCGACTGAGTGAGTCATACTTCAGACTTCCACCCCAGACATCAGAGAAGAGATACCACAGGAGGCTCTTACCAATGTCCCAGCTAGAGGAAAAGCATCAGTCAGAGCTTGAGCCTTCTAACATATAAGGTCAACCAACCACTTAACTCTGCAGGAAGCCAAGCTTTGTTAGAGCTGATGCTCTGTGGGTTACAAACTTAAAATATTGTATACGGTTACACACAAGCAGAGCTTTTGTGGAATCATGTTAGCACACGCTTTTTCCACTCTTTCAGATTTGCATCATGAAGGGAGTTAAACTACATTATGGAAGCACCCTAACTCCGCTCCTTCCTAACTTTGGAGGTCCTGACTTTGAAGTATAAATCTTGATGTAGTTTTCTTTGTGCATACACATGAAAGGCCCAGCCACTCAAAGCAGATACATCTGGGACAAAAGACAGCAGGAGATTACAACAACACATTGTGACAATTTAATGTAAGACGCAAAGAACAGGGGACTGCACCACACTGATACCACAAGAGCAATTTCAGAGGGAATACAAAGTAATTCAGCATCTATGCTGGAATCTGGCCAAGAGGTTGCAAGCCACCTTTTTGGCCATGAAGCTCAAGCGATTTTTTTCATACTGAGCAAAAATAACAAGACTTATGACTTTTATGTCTCAGTCAGAATAGAATATTTTTTACTACCCTGAGCCTGTAATCAGGGGGAAGATGTTGGTCAGGAACAGAGGCAGGTATCACGAGTCCTCCTCACCAAATAATGACTGCACACCTGAAACACAGGGGTCTCTAGCAAGCTCTGACCACAGACAAAGCCCACTTAGCCTGAATGATTCGGAGACATCAGTCCATGGTCACATGGCTGCAGGTCATGCTGCAATTTAAAATGCCATTACCAAATCCAACTCAGCCTTCACTGGTTGAAAGAATCAACTTCCTGTCTGGACAGTCAAGAAACTGACTGAAGGGTATTTTCCAGCTGCTATTTATATGCTTTTGTTTGGAAGTGCTCCCACTTACTTTATTGAACCTGGCAAAAGGGTAATCCTTCCCTTCCTCTGCTGCTCTCCTCCAGTGGTAGAACATTGCTCCATCTTTCCTCGCTGGGTTGGTGAAAGGCATCCACTTCCAAGGCCGGACTTTCTTGGAGCCCAGTTTTGCTTTGACTGTTCGATAACCCTGAGTTGTATCACTTGGCAGCAGTGGAGGTGCATCCCTGTGGTGGAGAAAAGTGCTGGTGATGAGAGGCAAGGAGCAGCCCAAGACAAACCCAAAGAGATTTCAGGCTCAGAACTCTTTTTGCAGATATAAAACCAGGTGCCATTCCCAGCTGAGATTAAGAAAGAATTGGATACAAACGGTAAGAGCACTGGTTTGGCTGCATTAGACTATTGTGCCTGTATCTGAATAATTTCTTACATCAAACAAACACAGATTTAGAAGAGAGAAAACAGACACTGTCCATGACTAAGAGAAGGGCACAAGCATGGGCCAAACACAAAGGGGAATCAGGGGAGTGAGACTGCCCCTGGTTTCAAGAGGATGCTGCCCTGCTACCAAAAGCCCAGGCTATCCCACAACCTGCACAGATGACCATGTGCTCTTACTTTTTGTCAGAATAGAGAAGTGCATAAACTTCTCGGTGCATTCCTTCTGGCCTCTTAAACGTCAATGTCTCTGAAGATTTCTTGGATTTTTTCTGAAACATAAGAATTGCATTTTAGATTCAGAAGCAGAAATTTCTGAGGGAACATTAAAACTGTATAACCTCGTGCCCTGTGATGGTTTTTACTTTTATCTGGTTTTAGACACCTTGAATTTCTCCAGGAAAGTGCCTGTTCCTGGTGGAAGGCACTGACAGACAAAATGTACCCACTTTCAGTGATAGGGCTCACCAGTACCCACATTTGCTCTTGCTGATAACACACTTAAATTCCAAGCTGAACATCTGGCTGTAGATTGCAGGGGCTGGTACACTAAGACTATTCTTACTAGGCAAGCACTGTCCTCCCTCAGAGATGTTAATGCATTTAATTAATTCTCTACCTTTTCGAGAAGATAGTAAAAAATGTCTTCCCATGTTTTATAGGCTTTGTTACTTTGTTCTGCAGCAGCTTCAGTTTTTACTATTTGTGATCACACCCTTGCAGTAACCCCTTAGAAAAACCACCAGTATCACCTACCAAAGTTCTGTGGTCCCACCTCCGCTCTCTCATTTACACAGCAAACAATTTTTTGACAGTTTCTTCCTAAGTGAAATTCAGCGTACACAACTCAATCTGGCCCCTAAACCCTTGTCAGAATTGATGGTTTCTAAGACACAGTCCAACTCATACCACATACACAAGTTTGTCAATAATCAATAATCAAAATATCAATCAGGTCATCAGCTTTGGATGCAGGTAGGCACAGTAACAGCCACACTAAGAAGTTACACTTTATTTAAGAGGGAGAAGTTTACTGAGCATTTGGTATAACTGTACCATCTTTATAACTATGAGCCCTGTCACTACTATTAACATACTTGTTAACCATATCAATCCCAAACTTTAAATCAGAATATTTTTCAGCAGTAAAACTAACACTGCATCATAAATTGTGTTATATCCATATAGTCACCATTATCAAGCAAATTAAAGATCCCACTGAAAAAATAAGTCCCTGTCATCTTGGACTACAACTACTTTCCATAAAACTTCATGACAGACATGCATTATATCAGCACCTTTTCATCCTTAATCAAACACCTTTCTCCTAGTGTGTCCATCACTTTGCCCAGGAGCAATGTAAGGCCAACCAAGGCAGTTACCCATAGGTCACCTCACACCCTGTGTGAACACAGGCTTCTGGAATTCCCCCAAAGTTCCCAGATTTATTAAAAGTTAATATCAGCAGGCCAGAGTTCAGCTCAGCCAGCTCTTTTAGGAGTTGAGAACAAATTACTTGGTCATGCTGATTTAAATGTTTTTATGCCTAGTAATTTTTATTTTAACATTCTCAGTCACTAATGGACTGGAAAGTACTTCATGGTTCTCTTGTGATTTCAAGACATCAATCTGTTTCTTTTCTAATTGAGAACAGATCTATTTCCTGAGCGAGTGCTGCACTGTTATTAGCAACTTTGCACTCTCCATGTGACAACAGCTTACACCTTTGGTTGGGCTTAGTTTCTGTACTTTGTAGAAATTCAGAATGTTTTGTTCAAGCGGCCTTCTGCATCCCTCCCAAAACTTTTCCCTGCAAAGTCCCTTCCTCTCTCTTCCCATTGCAGTAAATTTGAGACCCATCTCAGTCTCTGCTCCAAAGAGACAGTCAGCCACCAGTACTCCTTTGGCTCTCTGCTGCCTAACACACAAACACGGTTAAATCAAAGGACTCACAGCTCCAAACACTCAGAGGCAACACTGCAGGCTGAATCCAGCCAGCAGGCTGCTCACCAGACACTGTTCACCAACTCAGCTAATAACCGGGAATTTTAACATTTCAGCCTTTAAACGACTGAAACTCACTGGTTTTCCATTACACCAATTATACAGCGTGCCCCAGCCCTAGCAAGGCAGTGAAACCATAGTGCTTCTCTTCAGAGACAAAGGTTTCAGGGGAGGTAAACAAAGACAGCCAGTAAGTGCTTGTAGGTATGGGGTAGTTGTGAATGTTTAGTTTTGTTTTTATTTTTGTCCCAAATACACAGGCTTTACTTGAAATCAGACCACCTCTGTACCAGAGAGCTCCCTGGGCACATTTCAAAGCACCTCCACATCTCATAACTACTCCTAAGTTGACCTTCCCAACATCCGGCAAAACATGGGACACCCACGACCTTGCCCAAATTTAAAATAGAGAACACAACAAGATACTGTAGCACATTACTACACAGAATGCAGCACGTCATGTCACATCCTTTAATGGAGCTTACTAACTTGCCACATTCCCACAGGCAACGCATCCCAGTTGTCCCAAACTCCAGCCACACACCTTCCCCACACAGGCTGGAAGACTTCTGTCATTCAATCAAGTCAGACCATATTTCCTTCTTTTAAAACAGGACTCTGTTGTATTTTTTCCGTCTGTTTGGGGGCTAGGTAGCACCACACTTCACAAGATGAGAATTTTAGAGACAGCTGAAAATGTCGTGGGGCCTGGACAGCTCAGCAGGACACCACTTACACAGCTCCAGCTTAAATCCCACACCAGATGCCACAGCACAGGTAACTTAGAAAGTACACGCTTTATTCTACCTTTTCTTCCAATATTCACCCCAAACACCACATGCAAGGTCTGTGACTGCCTAGAAATCACGCGGCAGCCCCTCAGGGCACTGCAGTTCACCTTATCCGAGTTGATGATGTCTTTTTTGTTGATGGTGCCCGTGTTCTCTGACTCCACGCCTCCCAGCTCCAGGATGTCCCGTACATCTGCCCCCGTCGCCATGTCTCCGCCTGCCCTCTGGCCTTCTCTGCGCCGTCCCGACCGTCCCCTCCAGCTCTGGGAGGGCAGGAAACCGGGGGTCGGGGGTTAACTCCCGCGGGGGGATCCCGGACTCGTGCAAACACGCGTAGGTGCGTGTGTTTACACATACGCACACGTATATCTGCACACACACACGCAGATACATGCACACGCACACTCACACACTTATATCTACGTAGACACACACCCCCCTCGGCCGCCTCCCATCCCCCCGCCAGGCCCAACAACGGGGCCTTGCACCCGGCGGGTCCCGGGGGTTCC
>VZRO01002130.1:33594-64725 GCA_013397915.1 Daphoenositta chrysoptera | reverse complement strand
ACAGGTGAGAGCATTCCAGCCGCTGTGCCGGGCACCAAACTCGCCACGAGGGCCACCGAGCGCGTCAGCGAGCGAAGGTGCAGTCCCAAAAAGGGGTGCTTGTGCCACCGTAAGAGCTGAACCAGATAGCCGAGCCCCGGTGCCCCCACACCCCGCGGCACTCGTTTCATGTAAGCGCACCCGTGAAGCCGCGTCCTCCCGCGCCGCTGCTGTCGGTGAGGCAATCAGCAGCACCGAGCGCCCCAGCTCGCATCTGGCTGCGTGCAGCGTGCGTGTGCGAGCCGAGATAACTGCTCGTCGACCCTGTCGGGGGCTGGCACCCTGCCTGCATCGCCTCATCTCGCCCCACAGCCCCCACGACACGTTTGTCTGCCTTCCCTGGGGACCAGTGCTGTGGCTGAGTCTCCGACCGCCCTGGCACAGGGGGGCATGGGCCGGCTGTCCCACCCTGCCCACCCTGAGCAGCCCCTGGGACAGTGCTGTCCTCCCGAGGGCTTCCTCCTGAGGGCAGGGGACGCAAGGACAGCAGGTTGTCCCACCTTGCAGGAGACTCTCAGGTCACCCACCCTGTTCTGGCTAGTTGGATCATGGCACAGAGACCCAGGGCACTGGGCAGGCCTCCCCAGGGGCTCTCTGCCCCTCTGTCCGGCTCTCAGCAAGATCTTCTCCGTTTGGCCCCCATCCAGCCAGTACCAGGAATGGCCCTGCTACTGTTACACTCGTCAAGAAGCAATGGCCCTTATCTCTTGGAGCCTGTCTCCCTGCTTTCTGGGGCTGTCCATTTCCAGATACCTTTCTAAGAACTGAGGCTGCTGCCTGCTCTATTCAGAAGCGAGGAGTCAATTTAAAAAAAAACAAATATAAACACCAAAGGTGAGGTGTGCACACACACCACACGCACATGCCGCTTCTGAATCCAAAGCTACTCTACCAGTTGCTTTCATCACCGCGCTTTAATTATAAGGGTGGAGCATTGCAATAAATTATTTCAGTAATCCAGTGGAACAACAACAATTCAGATCTTCCCCCTTTTACCAAGAATCCCTGCCCTGGTTTCCAGAGCACATGTTGGGCTGCTGCCTGGGCCCCATCTGCCTGCCTGCCAGGGAGGCAACAAGTTTATTAATGGCACCTATTGGGTCAAAACACATGGGCTCCAAAGTCCTTCCTTGGAAAAAGTCACCTCCAAAGTGGCAAAGAAGCGTGTGGGCATTACTTGAAATTAATTTTAGCTTGCCTCCCAGAGTAGCTTATTCAAGTCACCAGTTAATCCCATTATTTATTTCTTGGCCAAATAATAATTAATAGCAAGGCAGTTCCTGCCCCAAACTTTTACAGATAAGTGAGAGAAGATGCCATAGGAGACAAACAGTAATTCCACTTGGTTTTCCCCTTTTCCAGGCAGTTTTGGCATCTGCACCCGTGTAGAGCTGGCTTATTTTGAGAGGCGTCGCCAACAAATCAGCTTAACTTTTACAGCCAATATTTCTTGCAAATGTGGGATATTCCCCAGGAAACTCTTTTTACTGATGCTCTGGTGGGAGGGCCGGCGCGGCGGGGAGCGGCAGCACGCCAGGCACCGCAGCAACACAAGCACTGCCAGCGCTGACTGTGCAGGGAGCCAGCAGTGCGTCACGGGCAGGGTTTTCCTGCTGTGAGCCACGCAGTGGGCACAGGGGGGTCCCTGCCACAGCCTTGTCAGCCCCTCAGCCACAGAAGCCCCCTCTTGGGCAAGAGGGAGGCCAGCAGGACCAGTCAGTGCGTGCACAGCCCACTGTTGAGAGAAGCCCATTTAGGAAACATGGATTATCTCTCATGCCACTACAGCAGGCTGTAAAGTCATTGGCATCCCAAGAGATCAAACGGCAGCCAGGCAAGAGAGCAAACAGAAGGTGGGAAGGGCCACCTGCCCAGGGGGTGGCCAAAGAGGAAAGGGTTAATGGTTATCCTTGCTTTTGGCACATCTGGCAGCAGAGGAGTGAGGAGCGTGCCATGCCCAGCATGGTGTGCCAGAGGTGGCTCTGTCAAACCAAGAGCACCGTCAGCCCTGCCAACACTGCCACAGTGCCAGGGCACCCTCCCCGATGGCACACAGCACGTGTGGGACGGGCAGGGGGACAATGCCCCGTGGCACTGCCAGAGGTGGAACTGGTGCCCAGGTTGCTTAGCAGGGCTCCCAGGAGACCCAGAGGGGTCCCCTACCCCATAAAACAGTGGCACCTGAAAAACACCTGCACTGCATCCCTTTCTGTGCTGTCACCTGGAGCTGGGGGACTAGAGTGAACCCAAGGACTCTCCTTCAGAGCACCACCAGTGCCCCCTCTCCAACACCACCTACAACATCACAGCCCAGAGAGCTTCTGCTTCAGTGGGAGGCAAAACCCAAATCCCAAAAGCTCCACAGGGTACCCCATAAGAGTTGCCAGAGGGATCCACAAGGCAGGAAACCTCAGACAACTGTGACACTCCAGGGTTATATCCCTGAGAGCAAAAAATGAATCTGGCTGGGTTTTACTCTCTGTCTTCCCCTCTGCATGGCACTGGCTTGCCTAGAGAAGGGTCCAGGAGCCCCCCGACCTGCCAGCACCCCCAAAGCCCCCTTCCCCTCCTGAAAAGAAAAGAGGAACTGAAAATGAAATTAAAGCATAATTCAATCCGGAGCGGGTCCAGAGTAAAGTCATCTGCTCTTATCGTGTGCTGGCAGCCTCTTCCCGCTCCGAAACAAACACAATGTTATCAGGGCACAGAGGGCAGATTCGTTTGCACCGGCCGAGCAAACTGCTGTGTCCGCCCTGCCTGCTCTGGGGTCTGGGGAGCACCGGGATGCACGGCCGAGGACCGGGGCTGCCACGGGCTCGGGGAGGCAGGCAGCGCCCCGGCAGGGAGCTCAGTCCCAGGACAGGGTGCTCTGGCTGGGGGCCATATCCAGCCTCCCCGCGCAGCTCTCTGGCCAGAGGAGACGGGTCAGGTTGCTCCCAGTGAATGTCAGCCCCGAGTAAAGGCTGCAGAGGGACGGGGTCCCCGAGTGATGTCTTTGCCTACGGGAATATACACGGCCCCGTCTTCCATGGTTGCTGCCCATCTGCTTGGCCAGGAGGCTGCCAAGCTGGCAGATCTTGGCATCCCACCCCCTGGCAGAGCAGCACAGTGGAACCCCCAGACCCCGCACACGCTCCCAGCCCTGCTGCATCGCCCGGACCGCATCCTGCTTTGATCTCTGCCTGCTGCCTGGCTGTGCCCTGGTGGCTGCGGGGCCAGCGCAGCCCTCTCCGTCCTTCTTTATATACCCCTGTTATTTTTAACTCTGCCTACGCAAATCCCGAATCCGGAATGAGCAGCGGCCGGGGGCCAAGGGGAAATGGACATGGTGCAAATTTCCTGCCCTTTTTACCTCTCTTCCTCTATAACATACAGCAACGTTTTTCCTCCACTTCTTAACTTTCACTGGTACAGGAAAGCTGAAAGCTCCGGGCTCTGCGTAGAGCCACAGGGTCCAGCACCAGGGATGGGAAGGGGTATCCCACTCGGAAGGGACATCATACTCAGCATGGTGTCGAGAGATGTCCCTACCCGTAGCACACGCCACAGGCCCCATCAGCAGTGTGATGCTCTGGAGGCATCCGGACAGCCCTCGCAGCAGCAGCCTCACGTGCAAACACGTGTGCTCACGTGCCAGCCCCAGGGGTGCATCCTTCCCCCTGGCTTGGCAAGAGCTTTGGCCCCGGCCACAGCAGCTGGGACTGGACCACAGCCATGGGAGCCGTTCCCTTTTGCCACTCACAAAAGTGCTGGACAAGACCTGTGACACCCCAGCAGCTCCAGGAATAACAGGAGGAATTGTTTTCTGGTTCCTTGTGAGCAACGAGCAGGAGGAACACAGGATATTCTTCCCAACATCTCTGGTTTAATCTTGAAAAAAAAGCTGCAACACAGAGTGCCACTCACTAGTTGCACAGGGAGTTTTGCAGAGGATATCATGGTATGGCTGCAGTGCCCAGGGGATGTGCATGTTAGAACCCTTCCCTCATGTGCTGGGGATTAGTAGCTGTACATCATGTAAAAGCAATTTGTCTACAAAAGTTCCACCTGACCCAGGTAAAAATCCCTGCCACTCTTTTCTGAGCAGTCTCCATCCCCCCTCCCAGCTGTACTCTAAGGAGTTCAGTCTCCAGTGAACCTGGATTCTCAATGAGTGGGGAAAACCTCCCTTGCCATACACAGAGGCAGGAAAAGTGTGGTTGTTGAGGCCAATGCTGGTCAGACCTGATCCACTCAAATATACACCATTTCCCAGCTTGGAGAATGCCCTGGAACCTGAGCACTGGTGTGGCTGGAGTATCCAGGCACTGCTGTTCCAGTGGGGGAACAATTTCCAAATGGGATCTGTGGGATGGGGTTGAGTGAACGGTCTGCACCGTGAGTCACTGGCACCCATGGGGACACAGCTCAGTGTGAGGCAGTGGGGGACAGCCCAGGGGACAGCCATGGGGACAGCAGGACAAGCAAGGAGCTGGAGAACTCTGACCTGTTTTCCAGGTCATTTGATTTTGTTATTCCTCCCATGCAGCTATCTGCCCAGAGCCACCCCGCCGGTGTAAATCACACACCATAGTGCATTGCATGGAAAACTCATCCTGCCGCCATCCCATGCCACTGGGACACTGCACTGGGGCCACCACTATGGCACAGGATGCCAGCATCAATCACAGTCAGCCACATGTGGATGCTGCAGTGGTTTCACACATGCAGCCCACAAAAGTTCATCCTCCCACCCGCAACACTCATGGGGTGTCTGGCAGGATCAGTGGCCACCCTGTGTCAAGAGCAAACCCCTCTGCCCTGGCATTACACAGGCCTGCTTCATTCTGCTCCAGGAAGTGGCATTTAATTACCCAGCCTCCTGGTAGTAAATAGGTTTCCAACACATTACAAAAGGCTGTATTACTTTTTTTTTTTATCCCCAACCTTGCTCATGCTCTGCGCCGGTGAGCTCATCCCCTGGGAATACCGTCTCCAAAATAGATTCACTCCCTTGTTGGAAATAATCAAATGGGAATCCAAGCTGCTGAGCCCAAGCCCAATTCCTCCCTTTGTTCTGGGGCTCTGGCAGCGAAGGGGTTCGGAGCAGGGTGACAGGAACTCGCCTTCTTTTAATTGACCTCCGATGATGAAACAATCAACCAAACGATTTAGAAATGTGCATCCAGTGAGATCATCAGGAAAACTTCTCTGCGAAGGAGCCTGGGGAAAGGAAGGTGCAGTAATCCACCTGCCCCAGCCGCCTCGGCGGGCCTCACTGCATGGCACAACGTGGCACAGCATGGCATGGTGTGTCACAGCCACCCAGCGCCTCTTGGGCTACCTTGCTGTGGCTTCATGCCAGCAGCTGCCTGGGAGGGTAGAGGGTACAGCTAGACCTGTCCCAGTGAGGACACCTGCTCCCATGGGACATTTGTCTTCCTTGTTTTCAGCCCCAGCCCATTCTTAACTGCTGGGCACGCATTTATCCCAAGCCAGCACCAAGCAGCAGTGCTGCCTGTCTCCATTCCCAGACCCACTGCAAGTGCTGCCACCCCGATGGGCATTTCTAGGACAAGATTCCATGATGTTGTGGGGGAAAAACCCTCCCATCCCCACGAGCACTGCCTCCCTGGGGATTTCCATCTCTTGCACCCTTTCCCCAGTTTTTTGTAGCCTGACGGGAGGGCAGCCACCCGGGAAGGGCTGGCATGGCTCCCTGGCCCCAGCTGTGCCGCTGGGGCTGCCCCGGCTTCCCCAGCCCAGGTCAGTGCACGCTCCAGCTTGGCATGTGGCAGGCACTAATTTTGGCCCAAAGGGTTTCCCTTCAGCAGACTCTGCCGCCAGGGTGGTTTTGAAGACAATCTTAGCCAGAGTCTTCCTTCCTCGACTGCCAGCGTTCCGGAGCCAGGCTGGTGTGTTTGTGTTGTGTGTACATGTGTGTGTGTGTATCTCCAAACCGCAACAAATATTTCATATTCTTTTTCTTTCTTTCCCTTTTTTTTTTTCCCCCTCCAAGCTCTTGGCTGTGGTATTTAAATAGTAGGTGTGGTCCCGGTGCTGCGTGCCAAAACCAACACCAGTTCCAGAGCAGATAACCCTGCGAGCAAACGCAGCAGCGAAACCACACTGAACTGCTGGGAGAGCCGTGCCGGGATGGGCAGCGCTGCTGGGTATGGCCACGGCATGGCCCCGTGGGCAGGCAGGCAGCAAGCGGGCACGGTGGCCACATGGCTCCCTGGCCCGGCACGAAAGCTCAGCCAAAGGGGCTGGGTGAAGGGAGGAGGTGGTGGAGTCAGCGTGTCCAGCTGAAGGGACACGCACTAGCTGCTCGCTGTGTGCAGCCAGGAGCTGTCTGGGATGGACCCAGATGGTCTTTTGGGGTTTGTTTGTTTTTTTTTTTAAATCAAGGCAAAACACATTACTTAATCGTCTATTTTGTTATAAACAATCAAAAAGATTTGTTTGTTAAAAAGGCTACTTTTCTCCCCCAAAAATGTAGAGCGTGAGCAAGTGGGAGGAGAAGTCCCTCCAGTGTTTTAAAAGCAGTTCACAAAGAAACTTTCTTACGCCCTGATGTTTTTCTCATCCAAGCTGAAAGCCCTGAAATATGGTGAACGTCATGTATTTCAGCATGAGTCACTCGGAGAGAACCAGCTGCGTCACCTTCCCTGGCAGTGCTGGCTGTGCTGGTGTGTACTGGGGACGGTGGGGATGGAGGGGACCTCTGGGTGCTCTTCCTCCAAGGATGGATAGAGATAAGTCCATTCAAGCAGGAGAGGAATGAGGACGGATTGCTGCAGACCCAGAGCTGGACTGCCACCCTCCCCTTCCTGGGGGCAACTGCCATTTCTGGGGATGTAGAGGGGTTGCCTTGGAGTAGCCATGAAGCTTTGAAGCTTCATGTTGTGAGCATAACCCGCAGGAACATCACAAATTCATCCTCAGATGAGTGTGCACACAGTGCCACAGGCAGTCAAGCGAGAACCACAGCACCCCAGCTCCAGCAGAGCCTGTGCCTGGTGTCCCCCCAGAGCAGCATCCACATCCAAAAAGACAAAGGAAGATCCTTATTACATCCTTCAATCCCCCAGCTTTCCACAGGGCTGGCAGAGCACCAGGTTTCATGGAGGGTTGGTTTTCATAAGATTTTGCTCCAGAGAGGATCTGTTTGCCTTTTGCAACCTGTGGGACAGCGGGCCAATGTCCTGGGACAGAGACTGGGGGAAGCCTGAGCTTTCCCAGACCTGGCACTCACACCCCACTCTCCTCCTCACTCCCTGGGTGGCTCTGGTATGGCACACCCTGTTTACTCCTCCCCTAAGCCAGTGCCATGTGGGAAGTAGGCAGAAGGGTCAGTGCCATCCCACAAATGTGGTCCCAAGCCGAGACCACTTGGGTGAACAGTCCCTGGAACACTCATCTGGCTGGGGACAGTGCCAGGAGATGGGGATGCTCCTCTCCAGCTGGAGCCCAGCACCCTGCCCAGAGGATGACCGGGATAAGTGTCCCCTGGCTGGACAGTGCCTGGGGGTGGCCTCAGGCTGCCTGTCCCTGAGCTGAGCCGGGGCACGGCCATGGCCAGGCGTGTGGCAGGCACAGCCTGCACACCCTCCCTGCCTCCCGGCCCCGCAGCAGCTGCAGCGCTGGAGAGGAGCCGGCCGGGCGTGCAGCACTTCGCCAGCAGCACAAGGTGCACAGCGGGGCCGGGATCCACCCAGCCCGTGGCAGAGGAGGAGGGTCCTTGGCAGACAAGGTGCTATTTTAAAATCCACAGCTGAGCCGGCTCCCTGCCCGACCTCAGCGCGTGTTCTGGCTACGGGCAAACAGCCTCGAGCCCAAACCCAGCCTCTAGTGGCCTCCATTTTCCCTGGCTCCATCTTCCCTGTCGCGCCTCAGTCCCGCTCCACCACTGCCTCCCGCGTGTCAGCTCGGCGCTGTGTCCCGTGGCTCCCCAGGGACCAGTCGGCCCCACTGGCACATGTCCCAGCGTGGAAAGGAAAATAAAGTTCGGATGTCACCTCCCCAGTCAAAAGTGGAAAAATCTTTCCCAAAAAACACACTTTTAATTCCTCACTGAGCGTAGCCAATGTTGGAGTCCCCAGCCCCACAGATTCACAGCCAAACAGGGAATTTTCCACCTACATCAAAGCAGAGCCATATGGTTTTGCAGGAACGGACATGGAGGTTGTGTCCTGTGCACCTGCCCGCCTGTCTTCTTGTTTTGGAAAACTGCAGTGACCACGAGGCACTGTGCAGGATACCGACATCCCCTGCTCCACACCATGTTGATTTTCAATCCCTCCTGCCTCCCCCAGCACCCAACATACTGTGAGGTGTAGGGAGCCTGGGGGCTTTCCCAGGAATGATGACCCTAAATCCATCTCCCCTCCCAGACACGACAAATGAATGAGGCCTGACTGAACTCATGGCACATGTGATCGTGAGGAGGCTGCTCTGCCCACAGCATGGGATAGGAAGAATTGAAAAGGGTGGAGAGGGGATCCCAGGGGTTTAGAGCTGTAAGTCTAGCTCGGCCCCACTGCTGCCCCCATGCCTGACCCTGCATCCCTCCTTCTGCTCTGGAAGGGAGGATGCTGGGGGGCAGGGGGAGTTTCTAAGGGGCTGAAGTGAGGTTCTGTGGCACTGTGGAGCTCTCTCCATGGAGCTGGGGGACTCCACAGGGCTCTTTGTTGGGCTGTTCCTGGGTCAGTGGGCAAGGGATCACAAGGGGAGAGCCCAGCCCTGCATCCCAGGCTTTCCCCAACACCAAGCCCTTTGCAGAGCCTGCCCTCACAAATTTACAGCCCAGGGGTGGGGGATAGGATCCATGTGGCAGCTCGCCCCCCACCCAAGTGGCCCAACCTCACTCTAAGAGCCCTTGGGTGGATTAAGGGAGCCCCTAAAATGACTTGAACCCGGCTTTGCCCCAGTAAGCCTGTTCCAATTCACTTGGTGCAAACGGGGCCACAGCAGGCACAGGGACCTGGGGGCACTCGGCCATGCCTGGTTACCTCCCCCACACCATCTCTGCCCTGGGAAGGGGCATCGCCTCCTCCAGCCCTCCGGTGTGGGTCAGGTGGCTGTACCTTCCCACTAGCCCAATCTGATGCACTTCAAAGCCGGGGCAGGAGCACGGGCCGCCTGCCCCGGGGACATTAGTGTCAGGCAGGGGGACAAGCAGGCAGCCCCGGCTGGCGGTGGGGATGGTAGGAGATTGCTCCGGGAATCTGCACTTCCCGTAAAGAGGCTGATTCCGGGAAGGAACCCCGGACCGGAGCCATCAGTGGGACCATTACGGGCCACTCCAGCCATCTGGAACTTGTAGTCTCCCGCCAGGTCTGCTTCCACCGACAGTGATGTGTGGGGATTCTTCTGTCCTCCGAGTACACAATTGCAGGGTTATTTGCATCTAAAATGGGAGCTGGGCGCTTTAGCGGCTCGTCTGCTCCTGATAGCGGCGCTGGGAGCCTGCTCGGACACTAAACCCGCTAATGCAATCAGCGGGGCCGGGGCTCTGCACATCAAAGATCCCCCGCTCCCTTATAGCAGCCTCCCGGCCACAAACCTCCCCTCGGCCACCTTTCATCACTGCCGGAGTGGCTGTCACTCCTCGCCTGGGGAGCCCTGCCTGGGGGAAGTCCAAGGAACAGGGATGATGAAGGGCCACCAGCCCTCCTTGAGTGCAGGATGGGGCCACTGCTGCACCCCTCTCATAGACTCATAGAACGATTTGGGTTGGAAGGGACCTTAAAGACCATCTAGTTCCAGCCTGCGTGCCATGGGCACCTTCCACTAGACCAGGCTGCTTAAAGCCCCATCCAGCCTGGTCACTCCAGCAGCCCACTGCTGTAGTTTCCTTCCCTGTAGGACTTCTTTTGTCCCTGTGCATGTTGTGGAGGAACACGGTCATGGACAGACTGGGGAGGGGGCCACAGCCCCCACCACTGACCTGAGGGAACCATGGGGCCAGCGCAGGACATGAGCACCCACAAACACTGTGACTCATTAATGGGGTTACGAATAACATCCGAAAGGAAACTGGCTGAGGCAGCCCTGGCCCACATTCTCTGCATCAGGGAGTGGCACCCACTTTATTCCACTGCAAGGTGTCCCTAGAGAAAGGACTGGCAGCCCTGGTGCCACGTACCAACAGGGAGAGTGCTGCTTGGCATCCACATAACAGGGTGCTGGATGCTGGAGGCTCAGCTGGGTGGTTCAGCCAGCACCTCAGGGTGTCCTGGCTGTGGCTGCTACATCCCCCAAGGCACGCTTGCAGACCAGCCAGCATCTCCTCCTCTTGGGAAAGTGCTTTCCTCCTTGCTCATCCTCTGCACCCCCCCGGGTCACCACAGAGAACCTTCCCTGGGAGTGGAAAGGACACTGCCCAAGGTGGCATCACTCTGCACCTGCAGGCAGGACAGACCTGAGCCATCCCTGAATCCGGAGGCATGCACTGGGTGCTCCCACGCCATGGGCTGGTGGCCCTACTCCTCCTGCTCAGGCAGACCCTTGAGCCCCCTTGGGTCACTGCATAATCCTTGCCACAGGCAGGTACTGGAGACCATGCCCTGCCTGCATGGGCTCCTGGCTACAGCTCTCCTAGGGTCTGTCTACGGCAGGGTCTAGGTCTACTAAAGGGACAGCACAGCGCTCCTGGAGGGACATGAGGACACCTACTCCGAGGCACAGGGGTGCTGGCTGCGCTGGCTCGGTGCCATCCAGGGCGCTGGCCCACAGCTCCTGGCCAGCAGTCACCGCTCATGGCAAACACAGCTGCTTCCCCATCCTCCTCCATACCCGGCTCGTGGCGCCAGCCACTCTTGCCATATGGTGCTGATGTGTACCCAGTGCCTGGGTACACACAGGGTGGCAGGAGCGCTTGCTCTGGGGTCTGCCTGGCCTCAGGGGGACACAGCACCCTCCAAATGTCTGCACCCTTTGGCAAGGAGAGGGGTGGTGGCCCTCAAGTGCCTGTACAGGGGATGGGGCCTCACCACTGGCTGAGCCATGTCTGATCTGGCCTGCTGGACATGGGGATAGGCTCCTGGCATGGTCAAGAGCCCCTCGTGCCACGTGCTGGGGGAGAGCTCTTGGGGCAAGGTGGTGTTTTTTCAGGGCTGCTGGTGGCTCGGTGCTCCCAGTGCAGCCAGCGGGATGCCGGGTGGCTGCGGCAGTCCCACCCTGGCAGGGAAAGCTGGCAGTGACTCACCACCCTCACCAGCCCTGCCTGCTGGGTGACTCCTCCTGCAACCCATCCCACTGCTACTGCCAGCCCCTGCTCCCTCCGTGGGCCCGGATCCTTTGGGGTGCTGGGAGGATGCTGGCAGGGCTGGCTGCCCCCCGTGGGGGATATCCCCTGAGCCTGGGGGACCCCACACCCCATGGCCAAGGCTACATCATTGGCACCCTGTTCATGTGCCCCGGCTTGGTGGTGCCAGATTCAGGACAGGGGGAAAAGAAAGTCATCCTCCACTCCTTTTTCCCTGTTTTTCCACCCTCTTGAGGGGAATCCCCAATCCCTTCCACATGGTCCCTCCATTCCCCTGCTCCCAACCAGTGTGTGGGACAGGGAGAGGGGGAGTCCTGTTGGGACTGTTCCCGTCCCCAGAGCAGTACCTGGGGCTGAGCGGAGCCCTGCTCAGCCAACACCTCACCCAGCTGCCCCAGGGCTTGTAGGATGTGCGCATCCTGGGGGAAGGATGCAGGCAACGTTTGCATGCATCCAGGGAGAACGGAAAGCCACGTGTCCCAGTTGTAAGTTGCCATTTTAGGAAAGGGGCTGTGGATCTGGGAGGGGTGAGGCAGTAGGCAGTGGTGGGGAGGGGACTGGCTTTGGAACCCTCCCTAGGAAGTTCGGTGGAGTTTAGCTCCCCTGCACAGCTGCTGTGCAAGTGCTGTGCTGTGCAGTCTCCTGTGGTGTGTGATGTGCTCTGCTCTTGCCGCATGCAGGGAGGCAGCAAGAGTCCAAGAGCAGCCCCTGAGCGTGCATGAGGCTCGGCCCCCACACTGATTGCAGCAGGGAGGATGTGGGATGATGCCCAGGGTCTGGCAGGAGCAGGCTGGGGGCTGGGGCCAAGCCCTGCCTGACCTAACTATCCTGCACAAGTCCTGCAGGCACCCAGCTCCCGGCCAGGACCCACAGGCTGCAGGAACACTGACTCAAAGACAAGGAATTGGTGGCCCCGGTGCTTTGCTTCTCCCTGCACTCCCATGGCTAAAGATGTGTTGTGTGAACCAGCACACGGAGCCAAGCACCCCAAAACCAGCGCTCCAGAGAAGTGTGGGGTGACAGCACAGGTGATGGTTGGGAGCTGCAAGAGAAGTTGTGGTTGGTGGGACCTGGTAGGGTGGGCAGTGAGGGGTGGGAAGTTGGACCCCAGCTCTGCTGGGTGGTGGTGATGGGGGGATTACAGGGTGGTTTGCGTTTTTGGGGGTCTCCCTGCAGCCCTGCTGGGAGGGTGGGTAGAGTGAGGGGAGGAGCAGAGGGATCAAAGAGGTGGGGGAGAAGAGAAGCTCGTGAGTTGTGGGTCATTATCTGCTATTAACATCTGTAATCTCCCAAGAGCAAACTGAGATTTACAGCCTGTTATTAGGCTGTTACTCAACCTGTTGTGCAACAGCTCAATTTAAAAAAAAAAAAAAAAACTGAATGTGATTAATAGCCTGCTAATAAGGGGGAAATCTCTTGTATTTAATTCAAACAGCCTCAGCCTCGGCACTCCAGGAAGGTATGGGCTCTCAGCCCAAGTTCCCAGGCTGGCTGCTGGGCTCCTGTTGGGATTCCCTCGGGAACAGACACGGGATAGAAGTCCTGGGGGGTCGGTGGGTGCTGCTCCCCACCATGGATCGGGACTCTGGGTTCCCAAAGGCAATGGGGTGCAATCGCCACCTCCTCCCAACAAAGGGGGTACCAAATTGTCCCTGGCCATTCTCTGTGGTCACCCTCTGGAAGAGGTGGAAACTCTGAGTCAGCTGCGGTTCTTATCCAAGCATCTCACCTTTTCTTCGGCCGTGACTCGCACCTGAGTCACTTTGACCCCACAGCTTCCTGCCCTCCCGCCTTTCACTGCCTGTGGTTCAGAGGGTGCTCTCTGCCCCCAGATGTTCCTAACCCAGCTACAACTTCACCTCCTGACTCTCACCCCCTCTTCCAGACATCCAAACCAGTCCTCGCTGTAAACACCTCCATGGTCTTGAGCACTGGGAGTGCTCCCTGGTTCCTGAACTCCTCTGCCTCTGGGTCTTTTTTTCTTCAAATTGTCCCTTCTTAGGAGAGGACAAGCAGGCAAGTGTCACATAGCTGTTCCCCTCAAATCCAATCTCTGGACACTATGTGCACCCCACCTGGACCCCAAGGACTTGTCCCATGTCCAAGATGGGGTCATCAGCACAGTCTTAATTAGAAGAGAAGATGCCAACAGACCCCCTTGCACTTTGCAGCCTGAATTCAGTCCCTGCCACTAAGTCAATGGCCTCATTAATTTAGTTTGACCCAGTGACTGAGCACCATGGTTAACTGGATTGCAGCCGGCCTCGTTCCTGTCCCTGCTCCTAGCCCAAGTCCTGCCTGTGATCCCGGAATGCCTCAGGAAAGCCGCCATTTGGGATCCACCTCCTGCAGCATTTTCCTCTCCCTGCGGCATTAAATCCCTTGGCCACTTCCCTTTGGACACGCACTGGCCCTGCCCAGAGGGACTCACAAGCTGTACCCTAGGTGAAAATTTTGGCCACCCAGGAGCTGCTGCCATCTCCATCCCTGGCTGAAGGCAACATCACCTGCAAATACCAGTGCTTCTGGTCTTGCCAGCAATAGCTGGTCTCCAGGGCCATTCTTTGTCTGTCCTGGGGTGGTTGGAGGCACCTGGGATCAGAGAACAGATCATGCCACCTCCAAATGACACCCAGGGAGGACTGAAGGGTCCCTAGGCAGCTTCGTCCAGCAGCTTGATGTCTGTTTGGGAGCAAATACACTTGGGGAGGGCTGGGCTGGGGTACCAGAGGGCAGTGTGGACACAAACAGCATCCATGCGCACCAGGGCAGTGGTACACCACAGGGGGGGACAAAAACATAGACCTGGGATCCCTATTCTCCACACCTGACCACCCGTCCAAGGCCAGGCAGCGTCAGTTCAGCCAGCCCACGTGCTGGTGCTCACCATTGGAGCTGCCACCCACCACCACCTCCAGCACAGGGCTGCAGTGGGCCGGGGCTTTGTTGGTGGCCCCTGGGCTCCCAAAGCATCCCGGCCGGTTGCTGCTGTGGGACGTGGGCAGCCGCACCATGCCAGCTTCCCGCAGGCTTGCTCAACCCTGCGGAGGAGGGGAGCTGAGCCCGTCCTGGCGGCCCACGCCGGTAATGAGGGCCCTGGCGGTGCCTTGTCAGCAGGCGCCCTCGCTGCCCCGGCCACGCATCCCTCACCCGGCGCGGCGCACGCGGCGCTGGAGCGCGGCCGCTGGCAGGCCCAGCCCTGCCTGCATCTCACGTGGCACTGCGGCCAGGCTGCATTTTCCACATTCTGCCCCGCTCTGAGTCATCGACACCTCTGCTGCCAAAACCTGTACCTGTGCCTGGCTGTGCCAGCAGCCTGTGCTGGCTCCAGTGGCTGCGCATGGCTCCACACGAGGCGATGAGCACCTATCTGTGTGTGTGTGCTCCAGGGCGCTCTCCCCTGCCTCAGAGATGAGTTTTCCACCCTTGACCCCAGGAGAACTGTGCATATGCTCCTGCCTTGCCCTGGGGAAGCTTTAGTGTTGGAGGTCCTGCATCCCATGGGAGCACCCACCTTTGTACCCTTTGCCCCAAGCATCCCAAGGAAGGGATTTGCATCCTCTGCCACCACTCCCCGGGTCCCCAGCTCCAGGCACTGCATCACTGACCTCCTGCTGCCTCCTGTCCCAGCTCACCGTGGTGCTTGACTCTTTCGAAGAGTGTAGCAGTGTTGCCAGCAACCTCACCCTGCTGGCAGCCAGCCTGCCCCAGCCCCGGCCCCTGCTCAGCTCCATGTGCACTGTCCCATGTCCCCATCCAGACATGCCAGCACTGCCAGCCCCCAGCCCTGGGCCTGGACTGGCATTTGCAAAAGTAGCCGTGACCAGGGCTCAAGCACATGGGGAAGCACTTGACTAGGGGCACTGGGTGCTGGCTGTGGGGACGGGGTGCAGAGGGAGAGATGTGTGGGGCTCCCACCCACAACCCCTGGCAGCACCTCGGGATGGCTCACTGTCAGCAAGGAGTGCACGTGCCTCTCCCATCACCTGTCTCTTCAATCCACTGTGGAGCCTGGCACAAGGATGCCAGGGATTGCCAAGACCCAGCACCAGAGCGATGTGTGACCCCCATCACTGACGTGATTCCCACCCCACCGTGGGGCCCTTGGCTCACACCAGTGCCCGTGTGTGCAGTGACTTTGCCGAGCCATGGCTGAGCCCAGGGCAGCGTGGCCGCACGGGTGGAGGAGTCTGGGTGATCAGCACACCATAGCACCCCACCAGCCTCACAGGGAGACAGCCCCAGGGGGAGCAGCCAGGAGGGGAATCAGCGTGCGTGCAGGATGTGCAGGAGTGTGGGGATGTGTGGCAGGAGTCTGTGTGGTCTGTGGATGTCCATGGTGGTGGGCCATGTGTCCATATCCCCATGTGGTGTGCAGGCACACGCTAGCCCAAACTGAGCCCATGTGGCCAGGGAAGGACTGGGGTGAAGGGGGCTGGTGAGTGGGTACACGGGGATGTGTGAAGGGTGTGGGGAATGTGGGGGGATACCTGCTGTGGGGTCTGGGCTCCCCCAGGCATCCTCATGGATATGAGGGGTGTGTATGTGATGCATGCGTGTGTAGGCATGTATATGGGTGTGCAGGGTGTGCATGCGTGTGAGGGGTGCACATGCCTTCCCAGGGGGGCATTTGCGTGGTGCAGATGTGTGTGTGGGATGCTGACGTGTGCACAGCAAGTCTGGAGGGGTGTGGGGAGGCCTGCACAGGCCTGTGGGAGCTATGTCCAGGCATGAGCCTCGCTCCTGGGGAGGGCAGCGTAGAGGGGGCACAGGAGCTGTGCGTGCGGGTGGTGTGTAAATGTGGCATGTGCCCTGCAAGGTGCACATGATGCCAGGTGTGTGTCTGCCCGCCTGTGCCACACGCAAACACGCGCCAGTGTCCGCGGCAGCAGCTCCCAGCGCTCAGCAGTGTGCCGGGGAGCACCGCTGGCTCATTCGGTGCCGGCAGCCAGCGAGCTCTCGTGCGAGCAGGTGGCTGGGGAACAGCCCTGAGCCCTTCCTGGTGCCTCTCCCCACAGCGGTGGCTCCAAGCCGTGACACAGGGGCCAGGCTGTCTCTTTCCGGCTGTTTCCCAGCCTGTCAGGCCAGTCATGTTGGGTCTTGCTGCGATTTCCCGGATGGTTGCTTGGCACCTTCCTCTTCCCCATCCGGATGGACAAGTTCCTGGAGCACCAAGCTGCGGCAACACATCTCCTTGGCTCCTGCCCTGCCTTTCCACCTCCGTGCCCTGGCTTCAGAATCCCTCCCCAGGGCTGGCCGGCTCCGTGCCTGGGTGGTTGGAGGGGGGCGGTGGGGCAGCGNCGCCGCGGCTGTAGGACGTGCCGGGAGGAGCAGCGCTGGTGGCCACGGGCACGGGAGAGGTGCCCGGGGCTGGGCAGGAGGGCAGAGGCTGCCCGGGGCCGGGAGCTGGGCTGGGCTGGCTCCAGTGAGCTCGGCTCTCCCTCCCGCTGTGCTGGATGGTACCGGCCGTATGGGGATGCTCAGCCTTGGGGAGAGGCCAGATCTCACGCGGCCCCTGGAAAATCCCTTCCTTGCCCGGAGCCATGCGCAGCTCCGTGCCGTGCCGGGGGTAAGGATGCAGTTTTGAGCAGAGGGTGTAGCCATGGCCACAGGCAGGCTCGGGGAAGCCGCTTGCCCTGCTGAGCCCTGCTGTGCCTTGCTGTCCCTGCAGCCTGCCTACGGTAACTCTGGCCATGCCACCACTCCTACCCTGGCAGCAGGCCAGCTCACATGCCTGCTCGCCCACCCCTCCTTCTGCACATGGGGAAACTGAAGCAGAGTGTGGCAGAAAAGACACGTTGGGTTAAGCTCCACTTAAGCTGTGGCGCTGAGCCATCAGCCCTGCCCAACCCCACACACTGCAAGAGCATCCTTTGGGGAGAGCTGGAATGTGCAGCTCGGACAATGTGGTAATGCCAGACCCATTTCAGTGTCCCCAACGGCCAGGGGACAGCCCTGGGCACATGCCCCCCAAGCCATGCTAGGCTGCGGTTCTGTGCCCTCCTGGCCACACCGGCTCTTGGCTGGGGCAGGGGAAGTGCAGGCCCTCAGGCACTCGGACCTGTTGCATTTATTCCCACAACCTGTGATTAGCATTGCTGCCAGGGTCTGTAATTACCCACAGCTCTTCCTGGCAGTAGCATGGTCCTGGTGGGGCCATCCCCCTGCAGGGAGCCAGAGGGACCCGCAGGGTAGAAGTCCCCTCTGGTACCCTGCCAGACCTAGGGGCTGCATTCCCGTCGGAGGGACAGAAGGGCTTCCTTCATCCGTGACGTTTCCAGGAGCCCCTTGGCTGTGGTGTCCCATCAGCCACTGCCCAGGGCACATGGGGCAGGAGGCAAATGAAGTGGGGATCACTGGCTCAGCCCAAGGTATGGAGGACTGGGGCTGACCAGCCCCACTGCTGAGTCAGGGTCTCCTCCCTGGCAAGCGAGGCCAGATCAAGCAGGGATAGAGCCCCTCAGTGCCCAGAGGGTGGGCTATTTAGCTCCACCCTCCATCCCTAATGAAGTCCCTCCCATCCCTGCCATAGGCATCTGGTTAATGAGCCCCTGCTGGGAATATGCTGGGAACCTTGTCCTTCTGCGGTTGTAACCCTTCCCAGCCCGGGCTCCTGCAGCGTGCCCTGTATCCTCTCCTGGCTGGCACCTGGAGGGTGAGGATGCACCAGCCGTAGGGACCCAGACTTCAGGGCTATTGACAAGACTGAGTGCCCTGGCAGAGCCAGAATATGTCCAGCTTTTGTGGTCCCATCCAGTCCCACAAGTATCCTGGGGAATGGCTTGGAGGAGGGCCATGCTGGAGAGACCCAAAGGACCTTGGGGACGCCACGGGGCAGTAGGGTGGAGGTGCAGGGATGAAGCTCTGGTAAGGGCCAGGCTGCACCCTTAGTGCATATCTGGGGTGCAGTTCTGCCACCGCAGCCAGCAGCAGGGGCCTGCTGTGGTGTAAGGAAGCCAGGTGCATTGCCCCAGAAGGGATGGCAGCAATTTACATCAGTGGAGGAACCTATTCCTGAGGGTGTCAGAGTCTGGCACACCTGTGCACAGGGCTGTACATCCCTGGCACACACACAGAGGGATGTGCAGATTCCCTGAAGCAGCATGTGGGCAGCACCTGCGACCCATGGCCTGGCTCCAGTGCCATCAGATCAGTGTCCAGAGCAAGGGTGCTGGGCACTAAGACCCGAACAAACCCACCACATTCCTGTTGTCCCCCACATTGTCCCACCAGAGCTTCACCCCATGAGTGATTCTTGCCTGGGGCCAGGACAGGTAGAGCAGGATCCCTGCTCTGGCCTGTCATTTTGTTTCTAATTGGATCCCCTGCTGTTCCCCTTCATCAGGGCTGAATGGGAGCTGGCTAATGAGGCAAATGTGATTAGCAGGGCAGGGGGCTGGCTCTGGGCACAGGAGGTTTCCCTGGGCCAGGTAATGACAGTCTTCTGTCCCCTCTGTTCCTGCCCCCAACAGAGGCAGGGGATGAGGATGCCCCGGGCAAAGAGTGGGTACCAAAGGGCTGAACTCAGCAAGTCCTGGCTGTTCCCACTCGTCTGTAGTGTCCTGCTAAGGGGATGCCTCAGCTCTAGAGCCTGGCTGGGGACCCAGGAGTCCTGGCTCCAGTTCAACTGCCCGGCCCCAGTGCGTCACCTGTGGGGACATCCCAGCACTGTCACTGGTCCCACCTGGGAAACTCATCCAGCCATCAGGTCCTGTCTTGGGACACATTTCTAGTGGCCAGGGTGTACCCAGGATGGGACAGATGCCTGGGCAGCAGGCTCCAACTCACTTCAGCCCTGGGCCAGAGCACCATGGGCTGCAGAGGCACATGGGACCAGCTGCCCCCCACGCTGGTCACCTGTGCAGGGGCCAGCATGAGGACACATCAGGCAGCACTGTTTGGGAGACACATTGAGGCCCATGGCTGCTGGGAGCCAGGAACAGGGGCTGGTTCTTGTGTGGGCTGAGCTGGGTGTTGTACTTGGAAGAGGCCAGGACAGAGCAGGGAGAGGAATAGGACTGGCTCCCACTCCTGTGGATGCTGAGGGTGCTCTCAGGCCTTGGGGGATGGAGGTGTGGGTCCCCACTTCAGCCAAGATCACATAGCCAATGCTTGGACATACTTCAGCCCTGGTGGGGTCTTGCACCCTGTGAGACTGCAAGGATGTGGGGAACCCAGGCTGGACATGGTGTGCAGAGGCAGGACCCTGCAGTGGGACCCTGGTGCAGCCAGCAAGTGGGGCAGGTGCCGTGCCTGCAACCTGGCAAGCAGGAGAGTGGAGAGGCAGACAGATTGTGTGCGACAGGCTGGGGATAATTCACTGCTCCTGAGGAGAGAAACCTTCCACCTGGAAAGGAATCTGCCCCCCTCCGCCCTCAGACCAGCAGGCTGCAGGGCCCAGAGGGGTGGGGAGGAGTGTGCAGGTGGGCTGCTGCACTGTGAGCCTGCACAGGCAGGGCAGGCAGCACCCTTCACCAGGCAGGGCACCCGCAGCGCTGCCGTATCTGCATGGGACCCTCTGCCCCACAGACACGAGTCCTGACTCTCTGATGGGATGCTGGGAAGGAAGCTGGGGCTGGTGCCAGCTGCTCACCCACCCTGCAGCTGAACACGCACACCCACCACAGCCAGCACTGCCCCTGTGCTGGGTGCCCGTGCTGGAACGAGCTGGAGGGTGCTTCCCGATCCCACCAGCTACTGGCCACCAACAGCCTGGAACCAGCAGTTCCCGTCCTGGTGTGCTGGTGGGGGCATGATCCTGGTGGGGCGCTTAGAGGCTCCAGCAAGGTGCGGTGTATGCACTACTTTGGAAAAAGGCTGTGCCAGGCAGAGCTGAGAGGGCTGGGAGCCAGAGCGGCTGGAGGGCTCACGGGGAGGGTATGGCCTGCGTGCCCCAGCCCATCACTGCTGTGTTAGGGAAGCCGGCTGCGTGGCAGGCCCTGGCATGAAGCAGCGTCTTTGCTGAACACCTCTCGTGTTTTAGCATCTCCCAGGAGAGGCAGCGTGTTCCTCTACAGTGTCCTGGCCTTAGGCTGCTGAGTACACCCTGACACGTGTGTGTGCGTGTGTGTACACCTATGTCTGAGCACGAGCATACTGCCTGTGCAAGTCACATATCTTCAGTCAGGGCTAATTAGGTAGTGAGCTGATCACCAAACGACCCTGAAAGCATTGGCTTTCTGGGGACAGCAAAGGAGACAAACGAGGATCAGTGAAGACACAGGTTCCCCCACAGCGTCCCTCTCAGCCACACCTGAGCCACAAGCAGCCTCACACCAGGGTCTCCTGGGGGAGGGTTTTCCCCACCTTCAGCCATGTACATCTGTTCCTGCTGTCCTTGTCCCCAGCTCCTTCTCAGCTCCTGTCTCCAGCAGGCTGAGATGATGAGGACAACATGCAAGCAAAGATGCTGGAGCAGGCTGCTAGTCTGGGGAAGGTTGGGCACCCATGAAGGTGGCTTTGGCTCCCCAGGGTGGACAGACACACCAGGGGGACACAGGGACACGCTGTTGAGGCAAGGGCACAGGTGGCCATGCCAGGCACCCTACCTGCAGCGGGCAGTACTGCAGCAGCGTGAGCGGTCCTCTGCCCAGCACTGTCACACTCCCCTGCCGGTCCCCGTGTCGCCTCGCCGTCCTGTCCCGCACAAACATTCCCTCACTCCCGGCCACGGTAAATATTGTTGCAGGGCAAACAGTGAATCAGCCCTCTTTGTTCGAGTGCTGCTGGCAGCCCCATCTTGTTCGACTGCTGTTTAATGACCCTCCAGTTGTGTACCCTGGAGGTACTCATTAACCTTGGGCTACAGATGGTGAGGAGGATGGATCTGAGCTAGCCAGGAACGGTTTGACAGTGCTGAGGACCAGCTCTGGGCAAATTCTGATGACCTTTTACCAGGAGCGGATGTGCCAGAGGTTTTCCCTCACACCTCTGTGAGGTGCAGCCAACCTGCTGACAGCTCAGCATACCCACAGGCTGATGTTCTTATCACAGCCCATGAATTCTATTTTCTTTTTTTTTCCTAATTCTCCTCCCCATGCCGTTGGTGGAGGAGTGGGAAGGGAAAGTGAACAAGCAGTTGTGTGGTACTTAGTTGCCAGCTGGGATTAAACCTTGACACCACCCCACTGTACAGCACAATGGGGCTTGACTTGAGCAGCATCCTCTTCAGAACATCCCCCTTCAGCTCAGTCCATGCTCCTGGCACAGCTGTGGGGTGCAGAGAAGCTGCTGGTTCTTGTAGAGGGATGCTCCAGCCCCTGTGTGCAACAGGAGGGTTTCAGAGACCTCATGGTGGGAGCTGTGGGTAGGAGGGCTGTGCAGCACAGCTTGGGCAGGTTGGTGAGCACCCTGGAAGTGAACAGCCGGACATCCTGAGACATGCAGGATGCAGGACAGGGGCTGGAAATGGGTAGACCAGGAGCAACTAGGACAAACATGGGTGCTGAGCCCATGGGAGTCCTCTGCCACCGCTGAGGGGCTGCTCCTGCCACTCTGCCTGGTCCTCACCTCCCATTCATGTGTTCCTGGCTCCCCCACAACACCTCGAACTCCACCCCACATTGTAGTCTGGTTCCTTCCCCCACTTTGGTCCAGGCCTCACCCCTAATGGTGGCAGTGGTGGTCCCATGGTGGTCAGTCCCCAAGGGGCAGTGCCAGCACAGCCCAGGGATTCTCCACCGGAGCTAGGCCCAGGATACCTTGGGGTCCCCAGGGCCCCAGCACTGGTGGCACAGGTCCCTACAGTGGTCCCCACACCAGCCACAGCAGGTGCCAGCATGCCAACGCCAGCCCTCTGTGTCCCCACACAAACCTGTTCCCAAGGCTCCAGGAAAACAGGGCTGGTGGCAGGTGACAGCACAGGGTCTGGGGCCATCCCCACTCCCACCAGCAAACTGCAGGAGCCAGCATCTCCGGAGGAGCAAGTGCCTGCTGGATCTTTACCACTGAGGGCCTGGTGGGCTCAGAGCAGGGCCATACTGTGGGGCAGAATCCTGTGCCCGTGTCCCTGTAGGGCTGTGCAGGACCCAGCTGTGCTGCTGCCAGAGGGGACAGCCTGGGGAGGACCACAGAGACAGTGCAGGGTGCCCAGCATGTTGGATCAGGGCTGCCAGGAAGGCCCCGATAAACATCTAGCCTCTGTTTATTTATGACCGAGGATATTTATACCGCAAAGTTCTTTAAATTTAGCTGGGGACACACCCAGGCACCATCCAGCGCTGACGGCCGTGGGGAGCTCCTGGTGCAGTCTGAGTTGGCACACCAGCTCAGGCAGTGGGTACAGCAGCGGGACCAGATGTGCCCCAGGACTGTCACCCCCAGGACTGACACCCACTGTGGGGTGCGAGGCACAGGAGCACGGCTGTGGGGACAGCAGCACTTCTCATAAGGACAGGATGAGGCTGCACCCCAGAGGGACAGGGCTCCCAAGGATGATGGCACAGGCTCCGTGCCCACAGAGTGAGGACCCCAGTGCCACCAGGGCAGGTCCACATCTCCTCTGACACAAACTGACACCTTCCCATCCCCGTGGTCAGTGCCATGTGAGCCTGGTTGTGGGGCCAGAAACAATCTTAGGGCTACATCCCGAAATTACAGCCCGGAGCTCAGCCGGGTGGGCTCGGAGCAGCCCGGGCCGTGGGGCTGGTACTGCCACCCCGACTCAGCCGGCCGTGCCCCTGCGCTCCTGTCCCTCCGGCCACCGGTGCCGGGCTTGCGGAGCGTCCCCCGCCGCCTCGGCGGTGTCTGCCTCCCTCTGCCGGCAGCGGGACGCCCGGCACTCCCCGCTGCCGCTCCCGGCTCCGGAGCTCCGGGGCTGGCGGTCCCTCCGCCCCCAGGCAGCACTGTCCCCTGCCGGCCAGGCCCGCTGCTTCCCCTTCCCCCAGCTTTGGGTGAAATGCGGCATTTTGCTCCCGCAGTTTCCGGCTGCTCCACGTGTCGCTCTGTCCTCGTTGCTACAGCATCGTCTGGAGAGAAGAGGTTTGGCATTTCCCGTGCCCGGCAGTGAAACACAGAGCAGCGTCCAGGCACTCGCAGACCTGGCTGTCCCATGTCCCATGTCGACCCTCTGTGCGGTGCCATGGGCACTCAGCCGAGCACCCTTTAGCACTTGCAGCCCTGTGCTGTGTGGACGTGCCACCATGCTCATCTTACCAGACTCCTTGCTGGTCTGCCCAGTGCCTTTAACAAGTTAATTCCTTGTCTTGGAAAGGGACTCAATAGTTTTGGACAGGCGAGGTCGAGTTTACACGAGGCAAAGGCAACGTGCATCAGGATCCCTACCCACTCAGTCTTTATTAATTAGATCCCATCTCAGACTCTGCTGTTTCTCCGGGACAAATGCGATGCCCACCAGCCTGTGATTGTCCTTGACAGCTAAGACAGCCAGCCCTGTGTCCTTCCATAAATGTGCTGCACTTCATTCTACTCTGACACCAAGCCTTTTACCTCCAGCTTGTCCTAAAATCCCTGCCTCAGAGATCAAAAGAAGTCCTAAACGACTCTGTCTCTGAGCAGTGGGAGCTTAGGGCTGGCCAGCCTTAACAGTGCCTGCCTGCCCATCTCTCCAGCATCTCACCCCCTGCCATGGGGACCATGTACCCGGCTGGTCCCCAGGCCTGGGCCATCCTTCTCAATCTTTTCCAGCTGTCCCCTCTGTCTGCTGCTTCCCTTACTGCTGCCAAGTCACATTAACAGCTGCAAAGCTGCACGGTGGAGCTTGCTGGGGTGAGTGTCCCTAGGACAGGCAGCTCTGCATGGCAGAGCCTGGCCTTGCCCGGAGGCTGCCTTTCCCTGTCTTCAGACGTTCCAGAGCTTGTTTTCAGACTTGGGGACACTTTCAGCAGGGATATCTGGATTTTATCTGCTGTGATATCTGGTTTTTTCTGCTCTCCCCCGCTCCAGCTTTACACGTGGAGCTCCTGCAAGCTCTCCACACGGAAGCATGAGCCGTTGTGGTTTTAGGGGTGATGGGTGCTTGGCAGCACCGGCACACACCAGGCGTGGGACACACCCCAGAGGGACACAACCCTTGTACCTGCCAGCAGCGGGGGCTAAGGGACCCACGCCGGGCTGTGCCCACCGCCTGTGGCGGGCAGTACTCCAGAGGGAGCCGTAGGAGCCAGGCAGGACCGGGGACCCGCTGCTTTGCCGGCGGCTGCAGTGAGCAGCAGCTGTCCGCAGAGGGAGCGCGGCTCCTTCCCGGCCCGCTTCTCCTCCTCCTCCTCCTCCTCTTCCTCCTCCTTCTGCCGGCAGCTCCCCTTTGGGCCCCGGCACCTCTGCCCCGAGTGTGAGTGCTCAGCATCTCCAGGTCCCCCGGGGTCCTCTGCGCGGAGCGGGGCGAGCTGCGGGACAGGAGGGCAGAGAGGTGACCGTCCCCGAGGAAGTCTGGGTCCCGGCTGAGCTCTGTCCAGGTAGCATGGCTGCCTCCATCTCTCGGGATATGTGCTGGGGAGATCCCACCCAGCCGCTTAGGGGGTCCCCAGCACTCAGGTCTGGACGTGCCTGCTGGCAGCAGCCGTAGAACCCTCTCATCTCTGCCGGCACCAGGAATTCTATTTAAAATTACCTGTCCCGGGGTCCATGGGCTCCAACCATGGAGCCCTCCAGCAGCCCCCTCCCACTCTGGGACTTCCACTCCTAACGCAGTCGGTGTCCTTTTTGCACCAGAAGGTGCTGGATTGCCATGATTCCAGTGAGAAAGTCCTTTAAATTTAGCTGGGGACACACCCAGGCACCATCCAGTGCTGACGGCTATGAGGAGCTCCTGGTGCACTCAGATTAAGTGACGTTTAAAATGCTATTTAATAGAGCTCACACTATAAAGTGACTACTATAGATAATCTTAGATCCCCTGACATGCAGGAGCCCTGAGTGGCCCAGCATTGAAGAAAACTCCAGTCCACACACAGCACACCATGCAGACCCTGTCGGTAGAAAAGGTTATTCCAGTTTAGTCATTTGAACTATTACAGAATCTCCTTAGAAGAAAACAGCTCTATTCAGTATTTTACTGCCAAAAGGAAAGATTCTGATATGAGAACTTCTTGCTGCTGTTTCAGATAAAGGCATAGATATGCACGTGGCAGGTACCAGGTATGAGCTCCCTGCAGACGCCTCTGTTACAGCCTGGTTTCTAACCTGGATGAGCTTAGCCCGGAGCCAAGGGATGCCCACAGCGTAGGTCTGGGCCTGTGCAGGCTTGCTGTTACATGGGTCACTAACTCCTGCCCAGGACCACAGCAGCACCCTGGCTGTGGCCTGTCAGAGCTGCAGGGGTGTTTCTTAGGGCTCCTGCCCTGACGATTCCATTGTGTGTCCCTCCCCCATGGGGTTGCTTGGCTGATTTCCCCGAAGGGAATTTCACCAGGGGTCAGAGGATGGGCAAGGAGAAACGTCATGGATTTGCCCGAAAGGGAACTGAAACCCCTGTGTCATTCAGGGTGGAGGACTGCGGGGTGAGCTGGGTGGACAGCACCTCGTCCTCCTCACTGCCCTTGAGGATGCAAAGGAGATGGCCTTGGGGCCTCTCTCCAGGGACTTGCACGACAGGCAAAGGTCTTATGGGGGCAAGTACTGGCTGCTGCTTTGCCAGGCTACAGCAGCCATTGTCCCTGGTCCCTCAATCCATTCTCTGTGGGACGGCCACTCCCCCAGGGATGCTGCCCAGCCCAGCCTCAGCAGCCAGGTGTGATTTATGCCCGGGTCCCTGCCTACCCACCACTCCCTGGGGACCAGCCCCGGGCAGGGCAGCAACACTTCACCCCCTTTTGCCAGGACCCAAGAGCCAGCTGGCCAGGCTGGGGAGAGGAAGGTGCCTGAGGCAAAAGGGGAACGGGATGGGCAAGGGGATGGGGGTTGGAGGATGGGGGATGGGGGGGTGTGCACCCTGCAGCATCTGGCTGGCTGCCAAGTTGCAACAGGAGCTGGCAGCATTTCTGCAAGCCCTGCTGAAGTTCCGGGCACCAGCTATCCCTGTTTGGGGGGCAAAGGTGGGCTTGACAAGGCCCAGGGCTGCAGCCACACACCCTCCCCGGGCAGAGTGCCCAAGGGTGCACCGGGGCATGGCAGGGAGACAGCCCCTGTGGTGGTGGTTGTCCCAGCCCAGGGTGCTCTGCAGCCCGTGGGTGGCAGGCTGAGCATTACAGCGATGGCTTCCAGCTGCTCCAGGTCCATGGGGAGCTGTCATGGGATAGCTCCCAGCGGCCAGGCAGCGGGGGGACCAGGGACAGCTATTTTGGGCAGCCCAAGGCACCCCAGCTGTCATGCTCTCTGCAGCACAGTGCACTGGGGCAGGGACCTGGGTGCTGCCCTCCTCAGCATTAGGAGAGGTGGACATGCTTCCCACGAGGGACCCAGCACCCTGTTGCCCCCCACACGTGGGGGAAAGCCACATTCCAGGGATGAGGCAGCCCAGGGCAGGGCTGACCTGGATGATGCTGAACCCATCCAGATGGCTCTGTGCCTCCCAGACAAGTGTGACCAGGGCAGAGGGAGGAACAACAGCCTCGGGACCTGAAGCCAAAGTATGAGCTCCCAGCAGTGAAATCCTTGTCTGTATCCAGGACTGTCCCCTCCAGCCACACGTAACTGTGGTGTTAAACACAAGCCCTGTGTTGTGAGCTGGGTGCTGTGTGTGCCGCCAAAGAAAGCTGCAGGGAAGGCACAATGGGGCAGTGTAGGGACCCGGCTTCAACCCCTGTGGCTGCTGTCCCCTGGGCATCCACACCCATCTCGCTGCCCATCCAAGCCAGAGTTTCCCCCAGGCTGTCTGGATGCTCTGTGAGGGAATTTTCCCAGGTCATTAACAGGCACGCAGGCACGGGAGTGGAAAGTCCCCAGGAGCTGTGGCTGCTGGGGATGCAGCTCCCTGTGACCAGGAGCAATGATGCCTGTGGCATTTCCTCTTGATGTCACTTGCCTGTCCTGGCACTTGCCCAGGCTGAGGGCACTCAGTGGAGCTGGAAAGGGTGTGAGCTGCTGGTAAAGCCTGGGGCAGGGCTGGGGGAAGGGCAGCCCTTGGCACAGCAGGATCCAGAGGGGTGCCAGAGCAGGAGCATGGCACTGCCCTCACAGCACTGCAAACACGCCGGATCTATGCTGGGGAGCAAGGCAGCTCTCCCGAGGTGGCTTCAAATTGCTGGAAATCAGGGACAATTTTGGGGGTTTTCCAAGAGATTTGATACCATCATGGGTGCTTTGGGGCAGGAGATGACATGCTGTCATAGAACAGTTCAGTTCCCCACAAGTCAGGCAGGATGGAGATGACATGCCAGAGAGAAAAGAAAGATGGGAAAGCTGGGAGGACAAAACACGAACTGATAGCTCTTCTGTGGAACTTCTGGTGCTCCTCTTGCAGCACCCTTCCTGATAATATGGGGCCAGCTGTGAAATCCCCAGAGTGGGCACAGCCAGCCCATTCCTCCCATCCTGAAGGCAGAGGTTGTTCCCGACCAGCTCACTTCTTTTCCAGGCTCCAGTGTCAGGTGGGAAGTTGGGGGGCCGGGATGAGGGCCACTCCAGAGTGTGTGGTCTTCCAGTCTCTGCAGCCCCTCAGGCAGCCTGATGCCCTTTGGGGCTGACCTGCAGCCTGGGGAGCTGGAAGCTGCCTCCAAGAAGATGGTTTAAAAGAAAACTGGTTGATTGTGGTGATGTACCATCATACCAAAGCTGACCCAGGTCATTAACAGGCACGCAGGCACGGGAGTGGAAAGTCCCCAGGAGCTGTGGCTGCTGGGGATGCAGCTCCCTGTGACCAGGAGCAATGATGCCTGTTCACTTCGCCCTGCCTCCTCCTACCCCAGGATACACATAAGCACTGGAGCTGTCATTCCATGTGGGGTGGGTAAGGAGCCCCCAGTTCTGCATGCAGCATCCCACCACAGGGAGACCTCAAGGCCAGGTCCAGATCCAGACCCAGCAGTCCTGGGACTCGTGGTGCTCAGGAAGTGCTTGGGACACAACCCCAGGGTCTGTCCCGGGGGGTGGAGAGCCAACCTCCATGTCAGGCACACAGCAGGGACACTGTTAAATCCTGCTGCATTTGATGCACACCTGAACTCAAGGACAAGCTCTGGACCCTGTCAGGGCTTTCAACCACTTGGGGATTACCACAAGCCCATGCTGCAGGCCTGGTGCATGGGAAATCTTCAGAGATCGCTGGTGTTTCAACCAGCCCATCCCTCTCGCAGGTGCTGGGAGCTGGCATTTCCTCCCCACCCTTCACCCCTCTGGATCCCTGCCCGCATTTGCCCATGGTTTCCCAGGCAACAGCACCCGTGGAGATAGGAGAGGCTGTGCTGCCTAGGCAGCGGTGCCACCCGCACGCTGACCCGTGTCCCCCACGGAGATGGCACTGACGCCAGGAGGTCGCTGCACCTGCCCGCAGAGGCGGAAGCTTCCAGCCTCACAGATTTGAATGGCTCTGGGGTAAGGGTGCTGTGGCATCAGCCCCACCACCGTGAGAGGGTTTGGGGGACAGCGTGACACCTGCCAGCCTAGGGGAGAGATAGTGAGGAAGGAAAGAGACAAGTGCTCCACGATGGGGAATGGGGGGATGATTGCTACCAGATGCGGGGAGAGGGCTGAGTGGGGCACAAGTACATGCTGGAGCACCTCTCCTAAACCCCTTTGGCACTGCAGCCTCCCACCCCACAGACCACATTTGGCCTCTGCTCCTGCTGCGGCTTTGGGAACCAGGAGAGCCTAGGAAGGTCCTGACTGGTGTGGTAGGACCATGACCAAAGCCATGGGTGCACAAAGCAGCTAGGCTCCTGGGAAGGAGGTGTTTGCACCCAGGTGTAGGGTGCTAGAAGATGCTGCAGCCTCTCAGAGGTTGCAGGGGATAAGGAGCAGCCCCTCGCTGACCCACCTAGGGCTGCAGGGCCCCTCCTCCTCTTCCCCCATTTGAGAGCACAGAGGAGATGCATAGAAAGTGAGAGAGATCCTAAGCAGGGTGTTTGAAAGCACGAGTTTCATCCATGGAAATCCATCCCTTAAGGATCAAGTCTGCAACTCCACAGCTGGCAGCTCCTCTCCAAAGCCCAGATCCTGGGGCAGGGATGAGGGTTGCAGCCGAGTTCTGGTTCCGACATAGGACGCTGGGGGTGGAATGCTGGGTTCAGAAGGCTGGGTGTGAGATGCTGGATTCAGGTTCTGGGTGCCGGATTTGGGCTGCAGGGTGGAGTGTGAGGCCACACACAGCCAGGAGCAAGGATGCTAGTGAGCAACCTGGCTCCTTGTGCAGAGCAGCCCTGTGTAGGTGCTGGGAGGTTGTGGGAGGACCCGAGCACCCACGGGTTTCGCTGCTGCCTTCCCCTTCCTGCTGTGGAGCCCTGACTCAGGCTTCACCACACTTTAAAAGCGAAAGCAGTGTCGGTGCCTGACTGCTGGAGCCATCTCCCATCCTGCCCCAGCACGCTGGTGAGACTGCTGCAGTGGGGCCTGGACAGACACACCTGGGGCACCGACCCCATCACTGCCCTCACCTCCACCCCATCCCTGCGAGGAGTTCCCTAACCAAGCAGCAACCCTCAGGGACAGCAAGGATCTGTGGAGAGACAGGTAAGGGTGCTTCCCAAGTTGGTTGGAACACTGGGACCTCAGCCCTGGGATGGTGTGCAGGGATGTGGAGGCAGAAAGGATTCTTAATGGGATGTGGGAAGGGCTGTGCTGTTGCTGCACTTGGGCTGCTGGGCTGCACCCCTGCCACGCTCCCCAACAGCTCCTTCCTGAAGACACAGGGTGCAGTGCCAAGGCCCCAAGGTGCAGGAACTGGAAGGAATTCAGGGAGCAGGGGAGGGTGCTGGAGAGCGGGCACCCATCCCAGCACGTTGGAAGCCCATCGGGAAGGAGAGGGGAGGAAAGGGAGGCCTCGGCGAGAGGCCAAGCAAGGGGTGGCCCCTGGCGCACTCGTCATGCATTACTGGAAACATCTGGCCTGAGATGTGGGGGCGTGCACTGGCTGCACACACATGTGTGCACATGCGCAGGGGTAAGGGGAAACATAGACACATATGTATTTATGGGTACCTGTGTGTCAGTACATGCACCCACACCTGTGTACACGCATGTTCCTGTGTGCCCACATACCCATACATGGGTACGTATGTGCCCACACATGTGCAGACACACATGCACAGGCATGGAGGTTGGCACACACGTGTAGATGCCCACAGACATGGATGCAAACGTGTACAACCACATGTGCACACACCCCTAACTACATAGGGACAAGAGTACAGACTGGCATGCACACGCGTGTGCGTACGTGTACTTGCTGCAGCACGCACAGGCATGGACACACAGGTGTGTGACCCACCCACGTGGAACAGACACCCACGCAATGCACACATGCACCACAGTAACAGTGACCTCAGGCATCTTGGCTGGAGCCCGCGGCCGTCCCGCTGCCCGGGATTGCCATGGCACCGTGCCCTGGCAGTGTGTGCCCGCTGCGTGTGGCGGTTCCTCTGTGTGTGAAAACGCGTGTGTGCGGGGACGCGTGTGTGCCCCGTGGGAGCCTCTGTGTGACCATACATCCCACAGATGTTCACACGTGCCACTTGCCCGTGCAAGCCTGCATATGCCCCTCCACGTCCGCATGCCTGTGGGTTGTATGTGGGATACCGGTGCCTGTGTGTGCCAAGTATGCCATGTGCGTGCCCAAGTGAGCCAAGCGCATCGTGTGCCCGTGCATGCCCATGTGTGCAGCGTGCCCGTGTGTGCCGTGCGTACCCGTGTGCCCACGCGTGTGCGTGTGTGCCATAGGTAGCCCGTGTGCCCGCCGTACGGCGTGCGCTCTCGCCCCCGCGGTGCCCGCGGTGTCCCCGGTGCGGCGGGGC
>VZRO01002130.1:22618-32865 GCA_013397915.1 Daphoenositta chrysoptera | reverse complement strand
GCCCGGCGGATGCTGGCGGAAGGAATAGCCTCGCAGGTGGCAGCGGCTGCATCGGTGCATCGGGCCGCCCGCCCGCCGGGAAGGGACGGGGACTCCCTCCTTCGGTCGGCCATCCGTGGCCTTCCGCTGGGTGCCGTGGGCTGCCTCTCCCCGCCGAGGTGTGACATCCTGTCTGGGAGCCCCTGTGGGTGCCCAGGTGTCCCCATTTCCCCGGTGCCACCCGTGCCGGCTTTAGGTACGAGCTGCGCTGCCCTCCGGTCTGTCATGGCACTCCGCAGCTCTGGGAGAGCCAGCCCGCGGCACCAGTGCTTTGCATCCTCGTCCGTGCTGGGTTGTCCCAGGGGATGCTGCAGCCTCAGGCATCCTTGCATCCGTCCCATTGCCACACCACCGCTGGCTTCGCACTCGGTCCTTGCCAGGCTGGGAGCCAACGCCAGCAGCATCTCTGTAGTCATGGAGGCTTATCAGCACTTGGCAGACCCCGAGGGGAGTGGCAGCCGTCCGGCCCCTTGGGCACTCCCCCTTGCCAGGACACGGGATGAGTTCCTGGTCTGAATTCAGGGCCGCAGGGCAGGCAGCTTTTGGCTGGCTGGCGGTAGGTGTGTGATGGGGAGGAGGTCTGGCAACCGAACCTGCACCTCCCACCTTTGAAAGGTCCCTGTGCCATGCGAGGAGCCAGGCTTGTGGCAGTGATGACATCTCAGTGCCCTTGGAAATGCAGCCACGGCTGAGGAGGGCATTGGCAGTAGGATGCAGCATCTGTGGTATCTGCTGGCAGCAGCTTGTGTGTGCTGGAGGGGTTGGGGGCTCACACCACGTCCCCTGGATTCCTGCCCCTTATCTACACTGCCCACGCTCCTTCTCTACGTCTTGAGGTCTTCTGCTGATTGCTCCAGAGTCATGGCAGCTTGGGGATAGGCCCTGGGGTGTTTGACTGCTGCTGGTGGTGGTCGGCGACCCTCGGTGCAGGTCAGGGGTCCTTCTTCAGCCGGCAAGGGTACTGAGCACTGGTGTGGGATCTGCAAACACCGGCGCTTGTTGCACAGACAATCAAACGGGTGTTTTGCAAGAGCGTCTGTCCCTTCCAGCGAGGTCAAGCCTCGGTGTTCCCCTGGGGCCTCCAGCAGCCCCAGGCTGGGGCAGGGGTGAGGGCTGGGGAGGCAGATGCCTGTGCCCGTGCACTGTCCAGCAGCACCTGGCGCCCGGCAGAGCCCAGCGGCTCGGCCCCCCTGCGCCGCACGTGCATGCGATGCACCGGGGCAGAAGGCAATCGTTTCCCATCTGTGTCCTGCGCGGCAGCTGAGCCCTGCGCTGGCCCCGCTCGGCGCCCAGTCCCAGCGCTGTCGTGTGCTGCAGCCACTTCAGCTTCATCTCTCGCTGGGGGAGAGCTCAAGGGGCCCCTGCTCCTGCCCGCGGCCCCTGACGCCCACCTGCCGGGGGGCCAGCAGCCAGCTGTCCGCAAGGTCGTCTGTCCACACCGGGTAAATCTTTAACTGCTTCTTGGGAAACACCTGGGAGCCGCCGCTCGTGTGGGTGCCAGGGGGCTCAGAGACGCTGGAGGGGCTGGGAGCCAGCAGGAAGAGACCCTGCCACCAGCCCACCCAGCCCCGGGCCCTGCGTCCTCCGCCAGGAGCCCTGCTACGCAGTGGGCAGGTAGAGGGGAGCGACTTGCCTGGCACAGCCCCCCGGGTCCGGGAGGGAGGGGGAGGCCTGGGGCGGGGATGTGCCCACCCCACCAGTCACATCTGTCTTGGTGTCTTCTCCTCTCTGCCCAGCTTGCTCTGACGGTGGATTGAAGGACACCAGTGCTGGTGCCGCAGCCAGCGTGACAGAGAGCGGGCAGGCAAGGGACCCTGCACTGGGCAGCCGGCACCGTGCTCCAGCCTCCAGGAATGGCCGATAAGTGCAGCGAGGGGCTGCTGGTAAGTGCAGGGGTGCGGGGAGCGGGCTGGTGTGCGCCACTGCCTCGGGGACCCAGAGCCTAGCACAGGGAGCGAGACACTGGGGCTCCTGTAGGACTTGGTGTGCCCTGCCAGGACCTCCAGCAGGGGTTGTGGCACCATGGTGCTCTCCCAGCATGATGATTTTTGGGCTGATGCTCTCTCTCCATGAGCCTGTTGCCTGTGGGGTTCTTCGGGTGTGGTGTCTCATTGTGCCTGGAGATGCTATCGCCTGTTTTCAGGCGCTCTGCCCGGCCTTATCACCCCCCCCAGCTCTCCAGGCAGGCGGCTCTCCAGCCTGCTGTCGGCAAAGGGTGTGGGTGTTCCTCCAAGCCAGGTGCCCCCAGAGGGGCACAGATTGTGGGTGCTTCCCCTTTGCCTTCCCCCAGTGGGCTCTCTGAGACTGGGCTGGTAGGATGGTGCACTGGCAGAGGCAGGTTTCTCTGGGCACTAGCGAAGTGCCTGGCCCTCCATCCTCACTAGTGGTGTGTTGCAGGGTGCTGTGAGCTGCCCTGCACTCGCCTGTGCCAGGGGTGGCTTTGGTGTTCGGGCAGATGTGGGATGTGCCCACTGCACGTCTCTGTTGGAAGGCTGCGATGGCCCCGTGCTTGTGGCAGCTCAGGTTCCTGTGACAGGCTGCTGTGCTGCATTGGGCAGGTGAGCCCAGGCTGGCCTTGGCTTTTTCCCTTTTTCCCAAAGGGTAGGAGCTGAACGCTGAGATTGACACGGTCACCGGGCCCTCCCCTTCCCGGGGGGCTTCCTGAAATAGCTGCACACTCCAGCTGGAGGGCTGGGAGCCAGGGTTTGCCTGGGAAGCCAAGAGCCAGGGGAGCAGCATGCTCCAGCAAGTGCTTCCAGCGCGCCCGCGCGCACGCTGTTCCTCTGCTTGTGTGTCCCAGCACGGCCCCGCCGGCTGTGCCTGCAGCAGGCAGCCCAGCACCCGTCCTGCCCCCAACAGAGAAGGGCTTGGGGCAGCTGGTGGGATAGGAAGGTAGATTTCTTCTGGAGAAGCTCTGGGCTGGTAACAGGGAGGTGCTGAGGATGTATCTGGGCGCAGTCAGGGGTCTGTCATGGGGACACACTTTTGCACATGGTGCTTGCCGTGACTCTGTGCTGCTGGTGTTTTCTTGCTATGGCCAGAGCAGTCAGCATCGCACTGGGGCGAGGGCTGAGCCTGACACCCGTGTCAGGGAGCCAGACGTTGGAGTGCCCACCCACTCCCAGTAAATCTTTAACCCGCTTCTCGAAAGTACCTGACCAGCCCACCCCAGGGCCAGGGTGTCAGGTGCAGCAGGGTCTGACACGTGCTGTGTTGGCTGCCCTGGCTCTCAGACCTCTTCCTGGGCCTACCCTCTGTGCAGGGTGCAAGGATACCCCTGCACAGAGCATTGCTGCTCTGGGGTCTGCGGGGAGAAGGGCAGGTCCCTGTGAGAGCATCCCTACTCCTGAACCATCCCCATTCCTGCATCCTGAGAGCCCAGGAGGAGCTGCAGTGAGCCAGGTTCTGACTACTGAGCTGCCTGAGTCCCTGGGAAAAGAACAGAATCTCCTTGGGCTGCCTCCAGGGCCCCGCCAGTAACCTCGCAAAGTTTGGTCCCTGCCTGTCCTCTCATCCCTGCCTGCAGGTGCAGCTCCCACCCCCGCCACCCCCAGTCCAGCCAGGCTCTCACCGTGCAACCCCTGCCCCGTGCTGTGTGCAGTGCCTGGGGCTGGACAAGTTTACAGTGCCCTGTGTGCCCCACCTGGGGAGGGACAGGGGTGATGGAGGCAGCAGCTGGGTGATGTGCAGCCGTGCCTCAATTTCCCCACCTGTCGGCTGGGGCCTGGAGAACAAGGGTGATGTGTACTGCTTTTGCAGGATCTGTGTTTTGGGTGCCCCTGTGAAGCTCCGAATGCTCACTCCAAAACAGGAGGTGGTTGGGAGGGGCTGTGCCGACCTTACTGCTCCCAAGCCCCAAAAATGCTCTGACTGCAGATACCCAGCGGAGTGCAGGACAGCTCCAGGGGCTGGATCAGTCCCTGTGTGGCTGGGCCGAGGACATCCCTGGGAGCCACAGGGGAGGGTCTGACTGCCTCTCCCTCCCAGGCCTTTAAGGACATTTTGTTTTGTTGTCCTTGGGGTGCTTTGTTTAGACTCCAACATTGCCAGTGACTCCTGACTCCCAGGGCTGCCTTGCTGGCACGGCTGGGCAGCCTTTGGCTGCAGCTTGCCCAGCTCAGGTAGGTTCCTGCTGTCACCCAAGACCACCCTGCCTACACACCGGGGTGCTGCTCCCACTGCACTGCAGGCGGGGTCAGGGTGGGGGGTCCCTGCCCGTTCCAGACACCCCCAGCGGCGCAGTGCCACTGACCAGCGGCAGGAGCTGCGGAAGTGGCTTTTGGCTGCGGGAGCCCTTCCCGGAATACCAAGGGGCAGTGATGGGGGGGCTGGCGGGGGATTTTTCTGCCTGAACGCCCCAGGAGAATCATGTCTGCCCTGGTAGAATGGGGCCGGAGAAAGGCAGCCCTGTCGGGAAGCACTCAGCTAGGGGATAGTGGCACCGGGACATGTCCCTGGGCATCATTCCTACCCCAGTCACCCTGCAGCCCTGTCAGGGGCCTGGAAGACCTGTGGATCATCCCCCGTGCACCCATTGCCCCTGTCTCTCTAGCCCAGTCCCAGTACCACCAGCCAGCCAGGGTGGGGATCAGAATGCCAGTGTAGGTGAGGGTCCTATGGCAGGCCCTTTGTTTCTAGCAGTGTCTCCATGAAGCTGGCTGTCCCCTCTGTCTGCTGGCTGGGCTGCCAGGGAAGTGCCACTTTGCTCCCACAGGGCAGGGCTGGCACAGGGTCTGGCATCCCCAGGGTGGGGCAGTGGATCCTGCTGTGCTGTGCTCAGGCTGCTCTAAGGGGTACAGGCTGCAGCGTGCTCAGGGCAAGACATCTGGTGGTGGCACACAGGTGGCCCAGGCAAAGTGATGCAGCTGAACTGGGGCATGGAGGGATGACCCCAAAGTGCCCACACACCTTGCGGGGGGCGTCTGGGCACAGAGCTGCCTGGCTGCACGTAGGGCAGGACTGGACTGGGGTCGCTGGGGCTGGCACGGCATGGGGTGGCTCTTGGCTTGCACTTGTCTTGGGGGGCACAGTTGGCTGCTGCCATCCCATGGGTGGTACATGTCCCAAGCTGCTGGGTGGCTGCTGCAGGAGGGGACAGGAACAAGCACTGGGTGCTGGCATGTGGGAGGTTGAGTGCCCACCCCGCACACGTGTGCTGTTCACGTGTGCGCCCGCGGCCGCTGCTGCCCGGACCCCAGATGGTCGCCCGAAAGCGCCAGCCCGTCCCCCCGCCCTCTGTGCACCATCATGCGTCGCTGGCGCCTTGGCCACACTCCCCAGCCGGGACGCAGGGCTGGGAGCAGCTGGGGCACCCCGAGCCTGGCTGCGGGGCACCCTCTGCCTGGCCTCCTGCGGGACACAGCACCCCACCAGGGTCCCACCCCGCGCTGGCAAAGGGGTGAGCGGGGAGGCTGTGGGGTGCCTGGGCAGTGAAGGGGTCGTGGCACAGCCCTCCTGCCAGCCAGATGGTCCCCCTCGGGGCAGTGACCTTGTAAGGGTTGCCATGGAGAACCCATGATGTCACCAAAAGTATGACGTTGAGTGAAGTAGCATGGCACCAGGCTGGGGATGTGCCAGCAGATAGGCTTGTCCCTCTGCCCCTATCCCCAAACAGGGCCATGCCCAGTCCCGGCAGCCCTTCAATGTCCGGGGTTGGGATTGGGCATGCAGGGCCAAGCTGCTACGTGGATGATGGGCACAGGGGCAGGAATGCGTGTGTGAGGCTCGAGATGTTGAGGCATGGAAATAGGGGGTCTCTGAGGGAATGTTGTCTTCTGCCATGCTCCAAGAGCAGCTCCTGGCCCTGACCAGACGGGCAGCGGTGCCCGCGGGGAGGGCAGTGCTGCCCACTGGAGCGTGCAGGGCTGCGAGCAGCTGGACCCCGCTAATGAGGCCTCATTAAGTGGGACAGGGCTGAGCCCGCTGTGCAGCCTGCTCTGCCTTGCCCTGCCTACACGAGCCAGGGAGGGCACCTGGCTCGTGGGGTGCAGCTCGTGGGGGGTATTAGAGGCACGGCAGTGCCTGCAGGGTGGGCCAGGCAGGGATGGTGCCAGGGCAGGTGGCATGGTGGGGCGCCGGTGCTGCGTCGGGGCGGGCGACAGGGGGCCGAGCCTGGCTGGGAGGCAAGTGGGGAGCAGTGCCAAGCGCTGGAGGCAGCGGGCGGGGGAAGGCGGGAGGGCGGGCGGCTGCTGCTGCGCCGGAGCCCGAGGTGCCAATGAAGCTGGGGACTCACGGAGCCGTCCAGCCTGGGCCCCCGGATGGCAGCTGCGAGCAGCCAGGCCCCCTCGGACCCTCTCAGCAGGTCAGTGGGCAGGTGAGAGCAGGGTCTGGGGGGGCAGAGTGGGGGGCGGGCCAGGCTGAATGGTGGCCATGCCAGTGCTGTCCCCCCACCACTCATGGCTCTCCAAAACCCTTTGTACTGTCTTCGGGGTGGTGGCTCTGCAGGGCTGAGCCGTGGCTGTAGATTTGTGCCGTGGCATGCTGGAGAGGTATCCCTAAGCCCCACAGCCTTTGATGTGGGGTGCTCCAGGGGAGGGAGGGCAGAGCATGGCACTAAACCCCTCCATGGGCTCAGTTGTGTTGGGAGCAAGGAGAGATTGCCTGACAGTTGTGTGTTTGTTATCCCTGGAATCCACTGATTTTGCAGAAGAGGTGCACAGCACTTGGATTGCAACTGAGTGCTGCAGGGGCAGAGTATAGCAAAGATCCTCCTTCTCCCCCCCTCCCCTCTTCCCCTTCATGGGCATCAGTGAGCAATGTCCAAGTTTGCCCTAGTCCCCCCACGGCGCCCCAGGGCAGTACTGGTGCTGCTGTGGCTGGCTCACAGAGCACACTCAGGAGCTGGACAGCCTTTTGCAATGAGGGGTGGTGAAGGCTGTGTAATACTCCTGGGAGGTCCTGGGTTTTGGGCGTGCCCCTCATCACTGCATTACCCTAGCCCTGGGACTGGCCCCAGCACCCACGGGTGGTGCTGCTGCCACCCAAGCCATGCCAGATGCCTTTTCCCCCACAACGTGCCTCTGCTACACTGGGACAGGGCAAACATGGGACTGGACACCAAAGAGAGAGGGTAGGGAGAGTTCGGATGTGCTGGTGAGGCTGGCAGAGCCAGTATGCGCAGGCTGGCAGGGCACAGCAACCTCTGATGCAGGGATGACACTTGTGGATTCATTACCCCATGTGCCAGGGACAGGGAGTGCACGGCCTGGTTATAGGGCCCACAGCACCTGGGATCAGTAGACGGACAGCAAGGGCACCCAGGACACCCCTTCTCTAAGTGACCCCATCTCTCCATCCCTTGGGACCCCCACCTCAGGCTGGGGTTCATCTGCCTCCAGCATCCTGCACCCCACTTTCTTGCCCTGGAAGAGCCACTATTGTGGCAAATGATGTAATTAGCATATTTTTCTATCTTCCAGCAGCCCCTGCCTTAAACAGCCATGATTTTGTTGCCATCACCATGGCAATGAGCAATGACATCAGGCTGATGACATCAGGGGTACTGGTACCCTGTGCTGGCATTGCAGGACGGCCCCCCAGTAGGAGGTTGGATGGAGAAATAGGGGTCCCTCACTGGTTTGTGGTGGGCTGGATAAGTTTGTGTCCCACAGAGTGCCTCTGCTGGGCTGGCATACCCCCATGTGGGCAGTTTGAATGGGGGAAAATAGAGGAGGGGGTTCGTGCTGGAGATGCCTCCCATGAGGACATCCCCCTCCAGTATCGACCCTGCCACCACCACAAGCTTCCCAGCCATAAATCAGGGCCCCTTAGGGAAGTGGGGGGCATCCGGGCACCCCAGCCAAGCTGTCATTGTGTGAGGCGATGCTGCTTAGCATGAGAAAGGCTTTGGTGCCAGGCGGGGTGATGGATGATGCCTGCTTTGCTGGGCTGGGGAAGTTTTGGCCATGGTGTGTGGGGGGTTCCCTGGGGAAGGGGGAGGAAGGATGCGCCGGGCACCCTGAACGTCCCCTTTTGCGATGTTTTGGACAGTCCCTTTTGGAACTTCCCTTCTGGAGACATTTGGGGTGCTTGTGGCATCCTTCCTCCTCCCTGATGTTATCACCCAAGCCAGGCATCCTTTGAAGCTGCATTGGATTACAGGCATGGAAAGTTTGGGGCCTGGGAGCAGGACCTGGTGCCCCCAGAGACTGCACTGTTGCTGGGTGGCAGCTTTCCCTTTGCATTCCAGCTCTGTCCCATTCCCACAGCAGGGAAAGGAGGGAGTTTCATCTTCCCAGATGTCTGGGTTCTCTCTGTCCACCCCCTTCTTTTACCATGTGGGGTTGGGAGGGTGGTTAATGAGTGTAAAGGACAGGGTGACCTTCCTAGATTTGGGGAGGGGGGGTTGCAGTGAGCTGATGGGTGAGCATGCAAGTGTTTGCGCACGTGTGCTCGCTTGTGCATGCATGGACACACATGTGGCCGCCCCCTTATTGGGGACAAGTGCACCAAAGCCCAGTGCTGCAGGAAAGGAGGAGGGAGCAGCAGAGGCCTGACGGTTTCATTGCACTGGTGCCAGCCAGCTCAAAGTTGGGGTGCTCCGTGAAGCTTGGGGGTGAAGCCAGGGTCACCTGAGCACAGCAATGGCGTGAAACAGGGATGAGGTCCCCTTTGGGCACCAGGGCTCCTGGCTGAGCCGGGGCCATGTAGTGTATCTGGTCCCCTCACCAGACCCTTTGTCAGGGAGGCTGGAGCATTGCCCCCGCTCCTGCTGTCTGTGCTGTTCATTAGGAGCCTCGTTAGTGCGAGCAGCTTAATCAGAGGCTTCCCGATCGGATCCGTCTGCTCGAGTGGGCAGTGTGCCCTGGCATGGGGACACTGCCAGTGTCCTGTCCCCCGCCTCGGAGACCCCCGAGTCCTGCTCTTGCACAGCACCCCACACTAAGAACCTCTGCTGGGAGGGAGGTCCCCCGCAGCCGGAGCTGCTGTGAGCTTGTTTCTGATGGACCCTTGGCTCACAGGGCCAGGTGTGGGCACCCGGGCTCCCGGCTGGGTGCGGCCGCGCGTTGCCCCTGCAGCCCTGCCCCGAGTGCCCTCCGATCCCCGGTCGCCCCTCCGGTGCAGCCCCTGTGCCCCCCCGCCGCCCGCGGCGCGTGCGGGCCCCGCTCGCAGCAGATGGCTTTGTTTGGCAGCGCCGTGCCGGAGTCGCTGGGCATCACGTCCCGGCTGCGCCGCCCTAATCGAATGATACGGTTAGGTGCACCGCGCCTGCTGCCCGCGCCCCGCCGGCCTGAGCAGATCCAAACTGACGGCTCCCATTTGTGGCCCACTCACTGCCGGCGTCAGCCATTGTGGGGGGCACACGGAGAGGGGGGCAGCTGGGGGAGAGGCGTGAGGTGGGCATGGGCACCGTGGTGGCGAGGCCAGCACTGTGGAGTTCCAACAGGCTCCTAGGGCTGTCGGCAGCCTGTGCTGCTCCTGTAGGAATATGGGTGCTGTGGGGCTATGGACTGGGAACCAGCACCCTCGCCCCATGCACCCATCCATCACCTGGCCTCACGTTGGGAGGGGAGGGCTTGGGGCACCCCTGCACTGCAAAATGCCATCTGCCCTCAGCCCAACCTGCCAGAGCTCCACAGCATCCGCACAGGACATTAGTACGACCCCAGGGCTGTGCTGGGACAGAGCCATGGGGTGATGGGTGCCATCCCTGCCAGGGTGATGGGCACTCATCTCTGTTGTTGTTGTCCTCCTTGGTGTGAGCTCACATTGTGTGGCAGTCTGCACAAAGCGCTCTTTCTTGCCCCCTTCTGCCCCCCAGTCCCCAGCAGTGAGGGACAACTGGGCACTGGGGCTGTCCACTCAGGGGACCCACTGCATGGGACCCCCTGTGAGCTGACCCAAGTATGGTGCCCTTGCTTGGTGCTCAGCCGGCAGCCAGACCCTGGCTGTGGCAGGGTGCTTTTTCCAGGGGGATACCCAGCCCCCTCCTGCTCTAGTCACTGCACCTCACTTCCCATCGAGAGGGGCTTCTGCTTCAACTTGGGGGTCCCACAGTTTTCCCCCCAGCCGTGGGCAGTGGCCACCCAGCAGGACCTCTCTTGCTGGGCGCAAGGAGGGGGGCACAGGAACAGAGGCCCCTTTGTGCTCCGGCGCCTGGACCTGCTTTGTATGAGTTGCAGGCTCTCCCTTCGCTGCAGCCGGGCTCTGGGCAGAGCCATTCACTGGGGGGGGGCCGACACTGCTGCCCTCCCCCTCCTTGGCACTGC
>VZRO01002130.1:9058-22593 GCA_013397915.1 Daphoenositta chrysoptera | reverse complement strand
CGGGGACAGGCGGGGGGGCGGGATGGGGAAGGATACCGGGGACCACCCAGCCCCGCTCGGCGGCTGTCACCCTTCCAATGGGCCCAGCGGGGGGGTCCCCAATTGACACATCCCACGGCATCTCTCTGCAGAACGGCGCCGTGCCCGGGGAGCAGGGCAAGCAGGAGAAGAGCGTCAAGCGTGGCAACTGGGGCAACCAGATCGAGTTTGTGCTGACCAGCGTGGGCTACGCCGTGGGCCTAGGCAACGTCTGGCGCTTCCCATACCTCTGCTACCGCAATGGGGGAGGTGGGTGTCAGGGGGCCAGGGGAGTGGGGTTCCTCTGGGCAGGTGTGGGGGTGTGCACCCCAGCCCTGCATGGTATTCTTGGGGTGGTGCAGGGCATGGGAAGCACAACTGTGCCTGGGGTCACTGCCCACTCATCCTCTGGTTCCTGCCCACCAGGTGCCTTCATGTTCCCCTACTTCATCATGCTGGTGTTCTGTGGCATCCCCCTCTTCTTCATGGAGCTCTCCTTCGGGCAGTTTGCCAGCCAGGGCTGCCTTGGCGTCTGGAGGGTCAGCCCCATGTTCAAAGGTAAGGAGCTGCCTGTCCCCACTGGCACACGCCAGCACGGGACACCTGCTGTCACAGTGCCCAGCAGCTGGTGTGACCCCCACGCACCATGGGGCGCACGCACACCTCTGGCACATCGCACGGCCCGGTGCAGGCACCCGCGGCTCGTGCAGCCCTGCACACGCATGCCCTGCGCAGGGATCACGCTCTGCATTGCACGGGTCCCCAGCGCCCATGCCCACCCTGGCCACGCTGCCCTGCACGGCCCGCCTGGCATCCCCTGCACGCATTACACGTGGCCCTGCACACGCGTCGCATCTCCTGCGCAAACCCCGGCTCCGCGCTGGCATCCACTGCGGGCATTACACACACATCCCTGCATATGCCACACGTGTCCCCAGCGCGTCACTCTCGCAGAGGCTGCTCGGGCGCCCTGAACGCACTGTGGCATGTCCAGCTGTGGGCATGCTTCTGCCGTTGTCTCCCTGGATTGCAGGCAGTGGGTGCTGTGCCCGCGTGCTTGCCCTGCCATGGCTGGACCCTGCTCCAGGTGCATCTCCTGGCTTTCCGGTGTGCTCCCATGCTGCTGGCTCCCCTGGCCAGTGCCGGCAGGCTGCCTGCCAGGTGACATGCCCACGATGTCAGGTCTGAGTGCAAGCAGCCCATGCACACGCTCGTGTGCTCTGCACAGTGGCACGCTGAGCCCAGGGTGCACTTCCCTGTGCTCGTGTGGCCTGTCACATGCCACCAGGTAACTGCAGGCCTAAAGTCACTGTAGCCAGGAGTGACCCCCACCCAGTTGTTCTCTTGGGCTGCAGACCCCAAGGGTTTGCCTGCAGCCTGTGTGCATTGCCTTGTGTCCCAGGGGACCCTCAGCACCACCCCGGGCTTGTTTGGAGGTAGAGGATCCCATGCGCAGTGCTCCTCACAGCTGTGCCACAGCCAGGCGCTGAGCTGCAGCGCGGCTGCAAGGCTGCTGGCAGGACCACATGCAGCCCACTCCTGCCATGCCACAACCCCTGGTGCTGTGCGCCGTGCCCGTGCCGTGCCGCCGCACCCTGCCGCTCACCCCTCCCCGGTGCTGTTCCCAGGCGTGGGCTACGGGATGATGGTGGTGTCCACATACATCGGGATCTACTACAACGTGGTGATCTGTATTGCCTTCTACTACTTCTTTGTGTCCATGACGCGCGTGCTGCCCTGGACGTACTGCAGCAACCCCTGGAACACGCCCGACTGCGTGGGGGTGCTGGACGGGAACCTCTCCAGCCGTGCTGCCCTCAACCTCACCCATCTCCTCAACACCACCCAGAAGCGCACCAGCCCCAGCGAGGAGTACTGGAGGTACCAGGGCCTGCGATCGGGGATGGGGGAGGTGGTGATGGTGGGGCTCCGCTGACGCTGCTGCCCCCTCCCCATACAGGAGGTATGTGCTGAACCTGTCGGATGACATCGGGAACTTGGGCGAGGTGCGGCTGCCCCTCCTCGGCTGCCTCGGTGTCTCCTGGGTCGTTGTCTTCCTCTGCCTCATCAAGGGCGTGAAATCCTCGGGGAAGGTACCTGTGTGTTCCCTCTCCAGGCCCCTCCCTGTGGGTGTGGACATACCTTCAGGGTAGATGGCCATGTCTCCTTTAGGCATAGCCCCTCCCCTACTGGGAATGAACCTCCCATTGTGGACATGTCCCCGTCCCTTCTGGGCACAGCTCCTCCTCTTTTGGCATTGTCCCCGCCCTCTGTACATGCTCCTCCCACTCTGGGAAAGGCCACGCCCATGTGACCTGGCCACACCCTTTCTGGACATAGCTCCTCCCATGTGGCCATGGCCCCACCTCCTTGACAATAAGCCCTTCTCTCCTGGTCTATCACTCCCCACTCTGGACCATAACCCCAGCCCATAGCCACACCTTAGCCACCTGCCTGTGTCCCCGCCCCTGCCCCCATCCCCGCCTCACTGCGGTGCTGCCCCACAGGTGGTGTATTTCACGGCCACCTTCCCCTATGTGGTGCTCACCATCCTCTTCGTGCGCGGCATCACCCTGGAAGGGGCCCTCACTGGCATCATGTACTACCTGACACCCCAGTGGGACAAGATCCTCAATGCCAAGGTGAGCAGGGACAAAGGGTGGCGGGCAGCCAGGGCTGAGCAGGGCCGGGGGCACAGCATTGACCATCCCACTGCCACAGGTGTGGGGTGACGCGGCCTCGCAGATCTTCTACTCGCTGGGCTGTGCCTGGGGCGGGCTCATCACCATGGCCTCCTACAACAAGTTCAACAACAACTGCTACCGGTGAGTGCCCCACCACGGCCCCCAGCCCTGCCACTGCCTCGTGCCTACTGCCGGCCCTGACTCCTCTTCCCACAGGGACAGCATCATCATCAGCATCACCAACTGTGCTACCAGCGTCTATGCTGGCTTCGTCATCTTCTCCATCCTGGGCTTCATGGCCAACCACCTGGGTGTGGATGTCTCCAAGGTGGCTGACCATGGGCCAGGCCTGGCCTTTGTCGCCTATCCTGAGGCTCTCACCTTGCTCCCCATCTCGCCACTGTGGTCCATTCTCTTCTTCTTTATGCTCATCCTCCTGGGGCTGGGTACACAGGTAGGTCATGGTGGGGCCAGCATGTTCACACGGGGTGGCATGGTGGGGCCAGGGTGGTGACATGCTGCCCCCTCTGCCCCATACGCAGTTCTGCCTGCTGGAGACTCTGGTCACGGCCATTGTGGATGAGGTGGGCAACGAGTGGATCATCCGCAAAAAGACCTTTGTAACGCTGGGAGTGGCTGTGGCTGGCTTCCTGCTGGGCGTCCCGCTCACCACGCAGGTGGGCCAGGGTGGGACTGTTGCCACGGGGTGCCATTGCCATGGCCACCTTCATCAGCCACATCCACTTTGTTGCCACCGTGCTGGTAGTGACAGCCAGGGCCTGGTCTTGTCCCGCCAACACTGGTGACATACCCAGAACTGAGTGTCTCCATGCTGACTCTGGCATCAGGCATTGCCATGCCAGCTGTGGTGGCAGTACCCGAGCTCCGTGTTGCCGGCACAGTTGGAATTGCTGTGCCGTTGCCCTGCCGGCAGCGGTGGTACTGCAGGGGCAGCTGTGCCAATGGGTCTGTCTTCCAGGCGGGCATCTACTGGCTCCTGCTGATGGACAACTACGCCGCCAGCTTCTCCCTGGTGGTCATCTCCTGCATCATGTGCGTGGCCATCATGTACATCTATGGTAGGTGCGCCGGCCGCCAGCCAATCGGGCGGTAGGGCTGGCCCAGCCAGCCAATGGGGAAGGGCCCGCCCCGGCATCTGGCCAATCAGCGGTTAGCTCTGTGCCCCATCGAGCTGCGGCCTGGGGAGGCCGGCGGGCCCGGCCATGATGGCGCTGGGGCTGGGGCCGCTGAGGGGGCTCGGGTCGTCACCAGGGCTGATGGTCGCGTTTCTCCCCAGGGCACCGCAACTACTTCAAGGACATTGAGATGATGCTGGGCTTTCCTCCCCCACTCTTCTTCCAGATCTGCTGGCGCTTCATCTCGCCTGCCATCATATTTGTGAGCATCGCAACCACGGGGCGTTGGGCTGTGGGAGGAGGGGGCAAGGAGCTCACCTGGACATGGCACCCCCTGGAGAGGAGGGTGCTGGGCTCAGGAGAGCAGGAGCAGGGCAGAGCAGGGAAGTTGTGGGGGCACAGAGCAAGCTGGTTGTGTCCCACTGGCTGATCCTGCCTATCCCTTCCCAGTTCATCCTGGTCTTCACAGTGATCCAGTACCGGCCCATCTCCTACAATGAGTATGTCTACCCTACTTGGGCCATAAGCATCGGCTTCCTCATGGCACTGTCTTCTGTCATCTGCATCCCCATCTACGCCATCTACAAAGTGTGCCGTTCTGAGGGGGACACACTGCTCGAGGTGGGTGGCCAGGGGCTACACCCCTTTGTCTGTGTCCCACGTGGAGCTGCCAGCAAGGCTGTCCTTCACCTCGCTGGAGATGTCAGCAGTGGCTGCGTGCAGGCAGCATGCATAGGGCACCACGTTTCTGTGCACCCTGGAAGCTGCTGGCATGTTGGTGCAGACTGCAGCAGGGGAGCACGGTAGGTGCTAATCTTGTCTCCATCCTCTCCCTTTCTCTCCAGCGCTTGAAAAATGCTACCAAGGCAAGCAAGGACTGGGGCCCAGCGCTGCCAGAGCACCGCAGTGGGCGCTACGCCCCGGCGTTCAGCCCTTCCACCGAGTCCCACCTGGAGGTGCAGCCCCTGCAGCCAGAGAAGGGCCAGAGCGAGGCGGCGGCTGCATCCCCCGTGCAGGGCAGCAATGGCTCAGCCCACAGCCAGGACTCCAGACTGTGACCCCCCACAATCCCCGCACCCCTCTAACCCCTCTCGCACCTTCCGCTGGCGGAGCCTGGCTCCGGGCCGCACCGGACCACGGGGGCTCTCAGCACCCATCCCCGAGACCCCCCCACCTCCTCGCCGGTTAACCCCTCCCGCCCCCGCCCCCGTGGCGTTCGTTAACCCTCGTGTTTACGGTAACCTTTGTGCTCGACGCTGGGACAAGAGAGGAGGGGGCACAGCCCCGGGGGGGCCGGGAGCCAGAGGCACTTTGCAGGGGCCTTGACCTGGGGGTATGCACAGGAGGGGGGGGTGGGATGCTCCCGGGCTCCCATCCCCCCCTCCCTAGGCCAGGCAGCCTGCCCTGCCATGGGGCACCCTCCTGACCTTCCCGTGGGGAGGACAGGGGGTGGGACCAGGGTTGGGCACGCCAGGACTGCCCGCAGCCTGTGTGTGCACAAGGCCATCGTGGCAGGGGTTGGCACTGCAGGGACCCCCAGCCTGGGTGGGCACCCACTGTGGCTCAGAGCCTACTGGGTCTCACAGGTGGTCGTGCCCAGGGGTGGTGCCAGGCACCAGGCCAGCACAGGGCAATGGGGTAAGCATGGTGCTTGCACTGGCAGGGGGATCTGACGGCACAAGACACAAGCACTTAGAGCACACGTGTGTTCACGTGTGTGTCCCTCACAGACACAGCATGGGCACACATGTGGCGTACGTGGGCACGCACATATGCACGGTACACCGGGGCTGTGCAGGCAGTGAGCTGGTATGCTCCCCTCCATGCACCCCTCCACCCTGTGGCCCCACTGGGGGCTGTGGGTGCCCTTCTGGGTGGCCAGGCATTGCCTACAAAGCTGGGCACAGCCACAAGCAGCGTGGGCACAGCCCAGTGCTGCTGCCTGCCCCACGGTGGGGCAGGAGGCTGGGGAGTACTTAAGCCTGGCCGGGGGGTAACCAGACAGGGATGAGGTCCAGCTCTCCCTGGCAGCCCCAGCACTGGCAGGGGATGACCCTCCATGGTGCTAAGGGGGAGCAGGATGGACCGGCCTCCCCCAGCTGCTGCTTAGCAAGAGGTACCAGCGGAGACACGAAGGGCTGCACCAGCCCACTCGCTCCGAGCCATCTGGGGATGCTCAGTCCCCAACCAGTATTAGTGGAACAGGATGCACTGGCAAAGGCCGGGCGGTTTTAAATCTGTCTTCCAGCTCCAGCCAAAGGGCTTGGAGCTCTTTGATTTGGGGTGGATGGGATGAGACCCTTCCCACCCCGCTTGCTCGCCTCCCAGCCAGCACCCCGTGCTCCCCGTGTTGCAGCCCCGAGGCTGGCGCAGGGACATGGCACAGCTCGGCACGGTGGCGGGAGGCGGCGGGCGGCGAGCCCCAGCAGGATGTTCCAGCTCCCCGTCCCGAGCCCCCCGTCGTGCCGCGGCGAGGGGCGCAGGTTCCCGCATGGTGCCCGTGCCCTGCCCCTCGAGTCACGCCGCTACTCTTCACCTCTAATTGTTAGCAATAACGCGCGCGTCCCTGGGCAGCGCTGCCTGTGCCAGTGTCTCTGGGCAGCGCTGCCTGTGCCAGTGTCTCTCCTGGTGTAGAGTTCTAAAGTATCCTAGATTTTAATGAGATTTATATTCCTGAGGCTGTGTCCTGCTGTACCCTTCTTTGGGAAGCATGTAGCGGGAGGGAGGGGTTGAAGACTGGGGGACCACATTTAATGGGTGCAGCTCTTATCCCCTGATGCCTGGTATTGGCACTGAACAGCAAGGCTGGGTCCTGGGGAATTCTCCTTTGCCCTACTTGCATGTACAAAACCAGCTGGAGGTAAAGCAGAGGATGGAGGACAGGGCCTTATCTGCTAGGGGAGAACATTGTCCCCAAATGGATGGGAGGGCAGCAAACGTCCATGGGACAGGGAGGGCAGCTGGCTTTGCCCCGTGCACTTTGCCCTAGCTGGGGCTGGGCACCTTTTTAGGCCCCCTTGCATTGCTGAGTGAGCTGGGGGGGCCCCACAGGTGGACAGGGTGAGGCACGGGCTCTGCCTCCCAGCCAGCAGCTGGAGGTGGCAGACAGGACTTCCCATCTATACTCCACAATCCCACTTCCTCATCAGATGGTGCCTTCTCCCACCCCCACCCAGCCCCACAAACCCTGCCAACTTTTCAAACTTTTATTAAATACAAAACCCCCGGTCTCTATGACCGAACGCTGCATTCAACGTACGCTGAAAAAAGGGTCAGACATTCAAATGTACAAAAGTCGCCGGTGCCCCCCAGCCCTGGCGAGCTGCCCCACTCCCAACCCCACTGCTCCCAGCCCCCTGTGGAGCGTCAGGGGTGCTGGGGCTCCCAGTCCCATGGAGGGGCACAGGGCTCCCGCCCTGCATGGTCCCAGCCTCTCCTGCCTGCAGCCCCCCTGCCCCTGGCCTGGAAGGGGGAAGGCAGACAAGGGGAGACCTCAAGGGGAGGATTCCCTCCCTGCTAGAGGGGGGCTGCACCAGCCCCCACCAAGAGGGGCCAGGGGTTCAAATGAGCCCTATTTCCCCCACCAAAGGGGGGAGGGCAGGTGAGGGCAGGCGCAGGCAGGGGCTGCACACACACACACAGCACCTGCCTTTGGGGAAGGGGGATGGGATACAGCTGCCATCCCCCCAGCCCTGGGAAAACTGAGGCACAGCGAGGGGCATTCGCTAATCAGAGGTCTCTGTTTGGCAGAGCTGAGACGGGGCCCGGCTCTAAGCACCAGACTAAAGCAGAGGAAGACAGCAAGCCACGTCTGTGTGCCCAGCAGCACGGGCAGTGCCCGGCCAGGGCAGCAACCTCGCCCTGATCCTGCCTGCCTTGGGGGCCCAGGCTGCTCCCATCCCCAGCTGGGGCAGCAGTGGCTCCAGCGCTGGTAAAGGGGGAAGCCTGCACCCCACTTGTCACAGCGCTGGTGGGGACCCTCCAGCTCTCACAGAGCAGTAGGATTTCAACCTCCCCGCCCAGGGTGCAGGCAGGAGCTGGCATGGACTGGGGGCTCCTTGCCAGGCCTGGGGTCGCCCCCTCCCTCTGTGCCAGGAGCCACTCGCAGGGCAGCCGGGCTCATCCACCAACACACCACGTATGGGGCAGGGGTCCTGCAAACACACTCGTGGGGATGGGGGGACAGAGAAATCCTGGGGACCAAAGGACCGGCTTGGGGGCAGCCGTCTCCAGAAGGCAGCAGAGTAGGCAGAAAACATCCCTGTCCAGTTCTGGCTCTTGAGGTGGGGCAAACCCGCCATGCCCAGCCAGCCTGGGCACAGGGGGTCCCGCTGACAGGAGCGCTAGCCGCGGGCCAGGCGGGGCGGTGGCCTGCCGATCTCCACCGTGATGTTGGTGTACATGGGCTGGCGGGAGATCTCCACCAGCCGGTACTGCAGCGAGCTGATCCCGTCCCGCTTCATCGTCATTTTGGTGTTCTGGATCTTGGTGAATCTGGTGGAAAGAAGAGCAGGAAGAGGATGGGGGGATCTCTTGCTGTAGTGCCAGCAGTGCTGGACCTCTGTGGGGGTGAGCAGCCAAATGATTGCCCAGTGTCCCAACTGCCCCAGCCCTGCGGCTCACTCACCTCTGCGGGTTGGGCTCGTTGTGTTTGTCGCGTTCATGCTTAATCATGCGGTACCTCCCAATGCGGATGTCGGGCCTCGACACCTTCATGCCATTCAGGGAGATGCTGGGGGCCAGGAGCAGGGTGGTATCAGTGTGTGGGCACCAGGGTGGGACATTCCCCAGCCCAGAGACCTCCAGGGTCAAACCCCAGGCAAAATAAACCTGTCCCTGGTTAAACAAAGCTGTGCCAAGCCAAGATGAGCAAAGCCAGGCCCCGCCCAGGCCAGTGTCACGACCTCGGGTGCCACATGCCCCACGGCAGTGTGCCCAAAGCACCACTCCCGTCCAAGGACTGGCAGCTGCATTCAGCCTGTGCTGCACACAGGCAGCCATCCATGTGCAGCCATCCATCCTTCCCTCCCTCCCTCCCTCTTTCCCTGTGCGGCCCCTGCCCTTTACATTCCCTGAATGCCGCTGCCTAGCCCTTTCCTTGGAGCCCTCCCCTCAGATCAAGGGCTGCCTGAAGCTCTTCCAGAGCTCCACACACTTCTTGTCCCCCACCCCGAGCCCACGTTCTGTGGAAATCACAACTGTGCCATGCGCCCAGGGCTCCCACAAGGGTGTTTTGCTCGTCTGGCCATTACAGGCTGGTTACAGCCCACTGGCTGCACACTGCTCCCCTGGGCAGCACCGTGGGGGAACTGTCCAGCTCTGGCACCCAGCGCAGGGCGTGGGGGATTGGGCTCTGCTCTGCACGCAGCTGTACTGCTGCCTGCCGGCTGCCGGCAGCAATGACTGCGTGGCTGCTGCACGGCCACCACTGAGATGCTTCCAAGTTTTTAATCTCAGCCCTGGACACATCCAAGTTTAGCATCCCAGCCCTTGTATGGAGCAGAGCCCACAGGCACAGCACCCTGCGGGTGCAGCACATACCACACTGCAGGGCTTCACCCACAAGGGAGGCAGAGGGGTGTCCTGCAGCCCCCCAGCACCCTGGGAGAGGCCAGTTCCATCCATGAGGGTCATCAACCCTGAAGCTGGAGTGTAATTCAATCCTTCCCTGACATGTGGCATGGCCCATGCACATCCCTCACAAAACCAGGAACACCGGTGCTGTAAGAGTGCTACGTCAGTGCTCGGTGGGGAGCCTGGTACACCCCAACCAGTCAGTGCTAGTGAGGGGTTGGGCACCTACCGATTAAAGATGTCATCGTCCTCTCCTCCCCAGCCCCAGTACTCATTGGGAAAGCCATTGATCTTCAGGAACTGGGACTTGCTCAGCCCAGAGACACCGCCAAAGTAGCCGGCATAGGGCAGCCTGCAGGTTGACAGCAAATAGGTCAGCCCCAGGGACAGGCAAAGATGGAGGTGAGCCCAATGGGGACCCCCAGGTATAAGCACTGACCCTTTACTGAGTCACCCTCCTACCCAGGGTGCCCTCTCCCATCTCAGGTCCACAGTTCGAGCCATCGACCTCATGCCTGCCCCAGATGACAATTGAGGGTGATTGCCCTGATGTCATCCCAGAGAGATATTCCAGCCCTGCCTGGGGAGAAACACCCCAGCTCCCCAGGGCACCCACCTGAACCCAAACTTGTCCATGCCAACAGCAAAGTGCCGTGGCTGCTCGTAGCAGCGATAGAGGTTGCGATCGTCCATGGGGATGAGGTCCACGTCGCTGAAAATGAAGCAGTCATACTCCTCATCGTCCTTGAGTGCCTCCATGAATCCCACGTTGAGCAGCTTGGCCCGGTTGAAGGTGTCTTCACCAAACTGCAGGGCAGAGCTCAGCAATGCCTGCTCGTCCATGCCACCCCACCAGCCCCTTGCCCCTGCCCCCCTCACCTGGTTGATGATGTAGATACCATAAGCCACCTTCTGCCGGCGCAGGATGGGGTGCAGGTAGTGCAGCCAGTACTTGAGGTGGTGCTCGCGGTGCCGGAAGGGGATGAGGATGGCCACCTTCTGCCGGGGCAGGCAGTCTGGGGGGGTGTACTTGCCGCCCTGGCGCACATCAGGGTTCTCCCGCTGCACTCGCTCCATGCTCATGGGAGAGCTGAACTCGATGAGCAGGCGCCCAACTGTGAGAGGGAGGGCAGGGTGATGCCCACAGGACAGGACATGGTCAGGGTCATGGTCACCTGCTGCTTCTGCCCAAAGTGGTAAAGCAAACAGTGAGGGGGACCTGCAAGGGGGACCGGCACTGCCGAGGGCAGAGAGCGCCCAAAACCTTTCCTAAACAGGGGCAGAGAGACTGGGCTAACAAAGCCTGAAACCAGCTGTCCTGATACAGTTCCAGGCTGGAGTTTCTCTACTACTTCATGAGGAAGCCATGCCCAGGGCCCGGGGGATAAGCCATGGCCACCCACCTCAGCCCTATGTTCGGAGTCAGAGCCCAAATTCATCCCCAACGCTCACCCCGCATGTCTCACCTAAGCCTGGAGGTGTCTCCTGGCAGGGCTGCAAGGGCTTCTCAGTGGCGGACTGGTTGGTGCTGGGCTTGGTGCTGGGGGATGGGGCCTCGGCACCCGCTGGCCCGTAGCTGGGAACGGTGCCGTTGGGGCGGGACGAGTTGGAGAAGGGGTGGGCGCGCGAGGCGTTCCTGGCGTTGAAACGGCTGAAGAAGTCCAGGTGCTGCGCGTAGACGTCAAAATAGAGGATCATGATGATGACGAAGTGGAGCAGGCAGAGCAGCAGCACAGCCTTGCAAATCCTTTCCAGGGTCACCCCCAAGAGCAGCCTGGTCATCTTCTGGGCACGGGCAGGCGGACATGTGCGCTAGGCGGGGCAGGGGGCGGCTCCAGCCACGGTCCTGATCCTGCCAAGACACCTCACACTCAGGACACCACGAGCCTGAGCCCCCAGCCCAGCCCAAGTGACACTGGGACAGCAGGAGCAGCAGAGGCCCGATGCAGAGGTGTAGGGCTTGCAGGTTGGTATGCCAGAGAGCACTCCAGGGGGGAATGCTGTGTCTGGATCCCTGTTCTGAAGGCACAACCATGAAGATACCAGAGGTCCTCAGCCCCACATAGCAAGTCCCCTCCTTGCTTTCCTAGGCCAATACCAGAACAGGACAGACCCACTCCCCTTCCCTTTTTCCCACCCACAGAGAGGATGGGGACACCTCCACGCATGCCACAAAGAGCCTCCATGGAGGTTGGGCCCTTGAGGAAGGCCACGCTCTCCAAAAACATGGCCAACCTGGGATGTCCCAGGGGCACCACCAGCCAGCCCCTTCTGAGGCATCCCACCTCCCTGTTCCCCATCCTGCTCCCTCCCCACAGAACTACACCCCAGCAGCAGCACCAGAGCGGGGCAGCAGTCAGAGTCATGCCGGCAGGGGCCCTCCTCGAGGCACCCAGCAGCTGAGCAGCTGCAGGGCAGACACCGAGCCGAGCCAAGCCGAGCAGGACACCCCAGCCCCCCCGAGTCAGGGTTCCCTGCCACTTCCACGGGGTCTGGCTTACAGGATCAGCGGCGCAGATCCTCTCCCCTCCTGCTGCTGGTGAGGCCCCCTGGAACATTGGGACTGCTGGGAGTCAGGGTCCCCTTATCTCCCACACGACACCTGGAGCCCTGCCAGAAAGCCAGCTGGGAGAGTCACTAGAGAGTCCAGACAAGTCAAACCATCTGGCCTTTCCCAGCCCTGCCACTGCCAGGGCTCAGGCTGCAGCACAGCCATGCACCCCAGCTCCTGCCCTGATCCCTGCCCTGCTAGTCCTTGCTTTCAGGGAAGCTGCTAGGACACGGCAAGACAATCACAAAGGACAGGCACCAGGGTTCACAAGGCCCTGGGGACCTCGGGACAGGCCAGAGCTGCTGCATGGTCCCTGGGGGGACCTTGGTGGCTGGGGATCTGCACCAGGATCCCAGCAGGAGTGCAGGTAGCACCCAACAGTGCTGGCAATCAGCCACTGGCAGCTGCCAGCCCTGTCCAGTGGGGCCCCCAGGGAGCCACAGGGCACTGAGTCAGCAGTGATGGCCACACAGGGTGGGTGTGGGGATCAGAGCTGAGGTGTGAAGTAGGATCCTTCACCCAACCCTGCTCTGGTGTGTCCTCTCCAAGTCACAGAACAGACCCTGGCAGGCAGACCCCAGGCAGGGAGGTGCTGGAAAGGGCTCTGAGCCCAATGCCCCAGCTATGTCCACCCTCTCTCTGCAGGATGCAGAGCAGTATCTCTGTGGGAAGGGGTGTCCTGCCATGTGTCAGCAGCCCAAACCCACATGCAGTTTCTTTCTAGAAAGTAGCCCTCTGAAGCAGCTGGCTTAGCTGTTATCGCCCAAACTTTCACTCGATCACAGTGCCTTGTCACCCTGCACAGCCCTTGACATGGGGACCCGCCTGCCCCCAGCATCTGCCAGAAACCCTCCACAAAAACCTGCACACCATATGGAGTGGTGGTGCCTCAACAGCTAGACAGGGAGGCGACAGGGAAAAATCAGAGCTGGTTTTAGGGGTCCTCTGGCAGAGCGGTCCACGAGGCAAGTAGAGAGTGACACTCAGCAAGAACAAAAGCAAAGCACTCCATCAAACAGCGGCCACAGGACACCACGAACATGAGTGGGCTTAGAAATAACTGCTAAGGAGGGGGTTATGAAATATGATGTCATCTCCCCCCACCGCAGCATCTGTCCAGGGTGTGAGAGGCCAAAAGCAGCCTGGGGCTGGGAAGCTGGTCCCCAGGGTTTAACGCCGGTGCAGTGTGTGCCATTGGGCTGGTGATGCTCGTTCTGGAGGCGATGCTCAACCCCATGGACTCAATCCTTCTTCCCACAAGACATCCCAGGGCTGGGAGAAGGGAGACACGGTGGGAGTCGACGGCCCCGATGCCCTAAAGGTGGCCACCTCCCGGCCAAAAGTGGGGCGAGGGGCCGCATTCAGCACAACTAACACTCCCCCGCCCCCTAATTTTTCCCAGTCCCCGACACATGCAAAAACTTATTAAAAAAAATGAGAAACAACCTCAAAATCAGGCTTCTTCCCGAGCCGGGGAGGTGCCGCCCATGAGTGACCGGGATCGCATCCCGCGGGTCGCATCCCGGCCTCCCCCGCCCGGCCAGGCCTGCCCGCGCCGCTCCACTCACCGCG
>VZRO01002129.1:0-38102 GCA_013397915.1 Daphoenositta chrysoptera | reverse complement strand
TGTTATTCCATATATGCATTGTTTTGAGTTATTTTAGAGACAAAGGCAATCAGCGATCCGCACAATGAGAAACATAATGGAGAGAACTTGGCTGGTGCAAATAGAAAAAAGGGGGGAATTGTTGTAAGGTGTTAGAATCCTGTAACGGGCCCCAGCCAAGTTCACTGCAAGAATTCATCAAGGTTACAGAACTGTAAGCTATTCTAATTTGGGAGAGAAGCAGTTTGGAGAACAAGATAACAAGACAGCAAGAAAGTAAACAAAGAAGGACTTCACCATCTCGGACTGTAACCTATCAGGGTCTCTGAAGAGTGCATGCAAGGCGTGGACAAAGCGGGGGGTCCAATCAGGTCGTGCGTGACCGCGTGAACAGCTACTGCAGAAATGCATAAGAGTATTGTAATGTAAACAATAAAGGGTCTCTTGCGCAATCATATTGGTTCGTGGTACAAGGGTCCTGTGAGCTCCCGCACCACTGGCCCTCAAAGACCCCACAGGTGACATTGGTCCTTGCAATCTCCCCTGAGCTGAAGGCTGTAACCCCCTGAGCCATGCCTGGCTGAGTTGGGGTGGGGTGGACAGGGATGCACTGCCTCTGGGTGCTATTCTAGGTGGGTGAGTGGGCAGGCAGCAGCACCCACTGCACTGGGGTGGGATGAAGTGCCTTAAGAACCCTCCTAAAATGCCTGGGTGGGGTGTGTTATTGTAAGGTCTCTTAGGGGATGCGAGCAAACACTTGCAGACACCTCCCTGGTACCAGGTGTTTGTGGATGTGGTACTGACTCTCTTGAGAGGTCATTCACGTGAACACCTTTCCTCAACAGGTTTCCTCACTGGTTGCACCTGCTCTCCATGTCTGCCCTGTCCCGTGAGTGCTGCGGGATGTTCCACTCTGCTTGGGAGAGAAATTGCCCCATTTGCCTGTGGGTACCAAGGCTGCAGGGAGGCATGCCCACACCTAAGAGTTTCATCTGTCTGTCCCAAGCCAGCAGGGACTGTGAGAGGCTCGGTGTCACTCCTCTTGCAGTGAGGTCCTTGAGCCCTGTGATGCCAGCAAGTGACTCTGGCTCCTAGGGAAATGCAGTCCTGACCCCAGCTTTGTGGTTTCCAGGGTCTGGCCAGGGCAGAACAAATACCATCGGATTTGTTGTGGACATGACCACAAGCCAGCCAGGTTTTCTGGCCTGCACATGGCTGCCAGACTTATCCTGGGAAACTCTGCAAAAAGTTGTCCAGTTTTGAAGCTATGTGTTCAAGTTGATTGGGAGGACGATCTACATGCCTTTCTGTGTGCATGTGTGAGCTCTGCTATCTTTGATGGGACATGGGCTTCCTTTTTCTCCTTTATTAGGAGCCTTGGGGTCACTTTACCCCCATGTGCACAGTTGCTTATTTTTATGCAATATGTAAGCACATGTTCATATATGCACAAGCACGCATGTACTGTTTTTTCCCCATGCCTTGGTGCTTTCTGCAATTAGTACCAATAATTCAGTGGTGTTTCAACTTCCGTACGTAGCTGATCAAAACCTCTCCAAGCCCACTCAACTGCTAAGGAAAGACACATGAGCTTAGTGAAAATATGAATGGTTTATTTTCATTTCATACACATCTGCAGCTCCCACACATTACACCAGTGTTTCAGGGTTACTCAGCACTTTGTAAAGCCATTCTGGCCAGGTTTTGTTAGTCTGTGTGGAACAGTTCAGTCTCAGCACAAATATTTCTGGAATGTGGTTAATAAAGGCAATTTTTAGGGGAAAAAAAACCCAGAAAGTGACAGTTGAAGGGTACAGCTTACCACGTTCTGACAAAAGTGCTACTGAACAGGAGAATTTGAATGCTGAATGGGAGAATTTGCCACTGGGCATTGAGGTGCCCTAGAGCATCAGTGGGTGCACTGGCCAGTGCCACAAGCTAAGAGATGATCATGTGTAACAAGCGAGGAGGTCTCAGACTTGCATTTGTGTCTGTTTAGAAAATTCAAGTGAGTCAAAAGCTGCCCAGGTTTCTGTTGTGCGTCTCTGAATTGAGTTAGTCTTGCAATTGCCAGTGCCCAGAACTTAGGTGAAGCAGAAAAAGGTAGTTCTTGTTGCTGTGAAGGCAGTGGAAGGGAATGGGGACTGTTGGCTCCCTTCTGAGCTAAGCTTCTTTGCTCAGGATCGAGTTCCTGGACTCTGATTCCTCCATCTGCTGGTGCTTTCTGAAATGAGAGGGGGACAGCTGATGGATGCTCTGTGGCAGAGACCTTGTGGGAGTGCAAGACAGCATCTGGCAGGGCCAAAGCAAGAGCTTTGCTGCTCAGTGCAGAAATCCCCTGGGTATTTCCTCCCCTCCTTTCTCACTTCTGCTCTGTGGGACAGATAGGGACTCACCTTTGTCTCCACACCCAAAGCACTGACACAGCAGCTACAGCCATGGCTGCAAGCAGCCCAGCCATGAGCCCTGTGATCAGCACCACTTCTGAGTTCCCTGGGAAACATAAGGAGAAGCTGCCATGAACTTTCTGGGGTTTGCTCCATCTTTCAGGGCAGGGTGGCTCAGGAACCCCATCTCATCCCCCGTGGGCGGCACCTACCCCATGGGATGAGAAGGCTGCGGGTGCCCAGGCTGTGGTGGCGCACACGGCAGACGTAGCTGTGCCCATCACGGGGGGCCACAGCCAGGACGCTGCGGAGCTGGTAGGTGAGGTCAGCGTTGGGCAGGATGGTGCTGGTGTTGAGCACCGGGCCTGGAGGCACCTCCTGGCCATCCCGCAGCCAGGCCACACTGATGGGACGGGGGTAGAAGCCAGTGACGTGGCAAACAAGCAGCAGCTGGTCTAGGCTGGGGGTGCGGGTGAAGACCGTGGCCACAGGCAGCTCTGGGGAATGAGAGCAAAGGGGTGGGGCAAGCTGGAGTGGGGCAAGCCCTGGTGGGGCATGGCTTAGCCCCAGTGGGGGGGGCTTTGGGGTGGCTGTTGCAGGGTCACGGTGGTCTCACCTTGTCTCTCCAGAGCTGCCCTCCCATAGCGCAGTAACACCTCCATCTCATCGACACATGTATCATTGAAGATAATTTCCACCAGCTCACTCAAGGAGGTGTAGTTCTGGAGAAATGACTGGACATACCGTGACAAGTTGGTGTCCTGGGAGAGGGTCCAGGTGACATTCTCTGTGTCCAAGTGGAGGAAATCCTGTCCATTGTAACCCACATAGGCAAAGGCCCGGGAGGTTCTGTTGGGGTAGAGTTCGCAGCCTGCCATGCACTGAACCACAAAGGGGTCTGGTGGGGCAGAGAAGAGAGAGAGGTTGCATGATGGGCTGGGATTGCCTTCCTGAAGACACGGTCAGTGTCTCCTGTACAATGCGAGCACTATCACATCCCTCCCCATTTCCCAGCTGCTGTTCAGAAAGGGGATGAAGTGAAGACTGGGCACTCACAGGGGATGTCCCTTTGCACGGCCCCTTCATTGATCAGATGGATGAACTGCTGCAGATAGATCTTAAGCACGTTCTCAATGGCATCCCAGTCACTGCGGGGCAGGGCTGGGTGCACCCAGGGCTGGTAGAAGCGGATGGACCACGTGTGTTTATTAAGAGAACCGAGTTCGATGTCTTCCAGCAGGCCCAGCCCTTCCATGTCCACAAACGAGGTGTTTTGGAAGGTGGTGGTCTGGAGCAGCCGGACAGTGAAGCTCCCTACATGAGACAAGGGTTGACAGGGAGGAGATGGGACCAAGAGAAGAGGGCTGAGGAAAGTGGAGGGGCTGAGGGATGGGTCCTTGAGGTCGCAGAGATCTGTGGGCCCCCCATAAGCCCCTTACACCCTTTGCAGCCCCAGTTCCCATCCCCTGCACCCACCTGGTGTGGGTACATCCCTGCCAGGGAGGAGATGTAGAGCCGGGGACAAGGAGGAGCAAGAAAGCAAGTGCCCGAGGTGGGTGGGGAGCAGGAAGCCTCTCCCCTATAGAGTCCCATGGAGGTAGATGTGTATGAGCCCACTTACCCTCCAGGTTTGCCCATGTCCCAGAGAGGAGGAAGAGGTAGAGGAGGAGGGAGAAAAGGCAGCAGCAAGGGGACCGCATGGTTCCAGCAGTGAGGCCCAGAGTGTGCTGCAGAGGGTGCAGCAGCAGGAAGAAGAGACTGCTGAGAGATGTGGCCTCAGATGTCTCCTCAGACTGGCTCTGCCTGGGCATCTCTGCTGGTGCTAATAGCCCTGGCAGCCAATGGCGCTGGCACTGAGGTTTAGGGGAGGGCTCTGAGGTTCCCACTGGGAGTGAGCTGGGGCATCCTGAGTATGGCTGTGAGTGCTGGGGGAATTTGATTGTGAGCAAGGTCATCCCATTGCTTGCAGGAGCGGTCCCTCATGGCTGCAGCAGCACCTTGACAATCAGGGTGATGTGGGTGAACTTACTCTTCTTTTCTACCCCCCTTTCAGGTGGACGTGTTACTTGGCCATGCGCTGCATCCATTGTCCTGATAGGAATGTCCCTTACTTGGGCCTGGCATATCTGGCCCTGCATAGAACAGACATTGCCACCTGCTTGCTCTGTGCTGCGAGGTGGGTTCGCAACAATGTGGCCGTCTTTCCCACAGCGCAGGCAAACCCTATTCCCACCACAGGGCCTCATGTCCGGGCTCTCTGTGCCCCTAGGCTGTGCACCAGTCTCATGCCTCTTTGTCACCTCCCAACCATCCCACAACCAGGCCACTCTGATGGGCGACAGGTATATAAGCCAGTGATGTGGCAAACCTGCGGGAGAGCTGGGCCATGGCCTTGGAAAGTTCTAAGGGGTGAGAGTGATGGAGAAAAGTTGATGGTAATATCCCTTGACCCCTCAGCGCTGCCAGTCTGATCCTGGGCAAGGGACTTCCCAGGGTTGAGGTGATGAGCAGTTCCAGCCTGGACCATAGCTGTGGGGTCAGGGATGGCTGCAGGAACGGCTGGAGGAAGCAGTCCTCCAGGAGCTCTTCTTGGGATGTGAGAAGTGAAGGGACTAGAGCAGCTATAGTGTGGTGGTCGCCAAGGGGAAAGATGGGCCGCAGGGCCTGGAAAGGACTGTTTCCCATTGACATTAATCTGACTCCTGGAGCAGTGGCACTCAGCTGGATGGGATCTTCAAGCTGGGATGGAACCCCACCATCAGGCCCGTTCCAGGGAGTTGCAGTGGCTTTGCAGCTTCCCCCTTTCCATGGAGCTCTATCTATGCCATGGAGCCTGGGAGCTGCCTCTCTGCTTCCCTGCACCTCACAGTGTTGGGAAGCCCGAACTCTGCCCTAAATGCCCCCACAGGGGAGGGCCTGAGGATCAGCTGCAGCCTGGCAACTCCCCTTTCCTTCCCAGCAGCTTTGGCGAGGAATTCAGTCCCCCTCCCCAAGAGACCCCCATGCATGGGAGCAGAAATGGTGGGAGCCATCCCCCTGCTCTGTCCAAATTGGGACCAGTGTCCAGTGCTGGAGGGACAATGGGGTGACCAGAGCCAGCCTCACCCCATGATGTCCCATAACCATTGCTCCTCCATCACCTGCAGTTTCTCTTCCCCTTTCCAGGGGGGTGCCCACGTTGAGGGTGAAGGCAGAGCTGAAACCACAGCCAAGGGGAAGTCTGAGGTGGAGTGCCCTGATAACAACCAAACGCAATAGAGGCAGGGGTATCCACGTTGGTACATGACCCTTCTAAGCACAACTGGGACCAGGTGTCACTGCTCCATGTTGCCATTTTTGGTGTCTCCAGGTGTAGGGACATGGGGAAGGCCCATATGGGGCTGCTGCAGGCTGAGCTCCAGCACCCCATGACCCTGAGTCAGACACGGGGACAAAAGGACACCAAACCCCTTCCCTTCCACGGAGCTGTCCCAGAAAGAAATAGGGATGCTGTGGTGGCCTGGTAGGCCCAGAAATGGCCCCAACTTCCCCAGCAGCATGACACAGGGGATGTCCGCCTATGCCACCACAAAGTTCACATCCCTCCCACTAGTCCTAGACCCATAGGAGAGTGTTTGGCTGTCAGGATGGCAAAGCACAGCCACGGGGCAGCCAGGGAGGGAAAGGACAAGGAGACTTTTGTCTCTGCAGTCCTGTGAGGCAATCACTTGTCCCCACGGTCTCCCCCAAGATGACTGTTGGTCACTTCTTGCCGAGCAGCTGAGAGGCCATTTGCAGTCCTCTGTCCTGTGCAGGTGCATGTGACAAAACGCAAATAACAAGCAGTCCCCTGTAGGTCCAGATGAGGTCCAGCATACACAATCCACTTACATCTATTCATACTTCATTTCTCCTTACTGATGGAAATAATCACTAGATACAAAATTGTTAAATCCCACAAAATCCACAGGAACAAAGACAAACTCAGAACGGAGGGGTGCTCCCCCCTTTCAAGATGGCATTTTCCACAGGCAACCACGTGTAGGGGGACAAAAGGAAAATGGAGTCAGCCTTCCTTCCTGATTATCTGTCTGGCGGCAACAACTCCAATCAGCAAAGGCAGCTGGCACACTCTGGCAGGTGATACTCACTCAGCAAAGGGCTAGAACTCATGGAGAGATTTTGCCTTTGTTGTGGCAGAAAACAGCAAGGCAAAGCAAGGCAAGGCAAAGCAGCTGGGCTGGGGTGACTTGGTGCCTTCTTGCCTTAGCTGGGCACTGCTGGCAAGCTATGGGCAAATCACACTGGAGCAGGGCTCTCTGTTCTTTCTGGCACAGTGATGTTGATAGGCACTCCTGGAATTTGCCTTGAGGCAGTCCAAGATGCAAGAGAGGAACAAAGGGAGGGGGAAAAAGAAAAACCAACAAAAAACCCCAAAGCAAAGATTCTGCCTTGAGCAAAGACCACAAGGCAAGAGAGGTCTGCCTCTGCCTGAGAGACTCTGACTTTTAAAAGGAACCCCAGCGACACCTGGCCCTTGCACCTTGATTTCCAGCCATGACACCGGATCTTAAAGAGACAGTAACAATTTTGGGCACAGATATACACGGACTAGAATAACATCTTGGGTTACTCAGGACACATGCTCATTTGAAGAAGACCAATTTGGCTTGAGACCTGCCCTTTCCCAGGCTCAGCTTCCCCTCAGACTTCTCTCCTCCTGCTCGTTTACAGCTGCAACTCCCACTCGATGCCACCAGCCAAGCACCAAGAGGTGCAGGGTACAGGGTCTGTGCACAGCATGGCCTCAGAATCACAGAATCACTAGGTTGGAGGAGACCTTCAAGATTGTCGAGTCCAACCCTTGCCCTAACACCTCAGCTAAACCGTGGTAGCGAGTGCCACATCCAATCCTTTTTTAAACACATCCAGGGATGATGACTCCACCACCTCCCTGGGCGGACCATTCCAGTACTTTATCACTCTTTCTGTAAAAAACTTTTTCCTAATATCCAACCTGTATTTTCCTTGGTGCAGCTTAAGACCGTATCCTCTCATTCTGTCGGTTGCTGCCTGGAGAAAGAGACCGACCCCCACCTGACTACAACCATGTTTCAGGGAGTTATAGTGATAAGGTCACCTCTGAGTCGTCTTTTCTCCAGGCTAAACAACCCCAGCTCCCTCAGTTGTTCCTCATAGGACTTGTGTTCCAAGCCCCTAACCAGCCTCGTCACCCTCCTCTGGACACGCTCGAGTGTCTCAACGTCCTTCCTCAGCTGAGGGGCCCAGAACTGGATGCCCAGGTAGTCTCTCAGTAATATCCCGTAGCCGGGCCCCAGGGAGGCAGCAGATCTCCCCGTGGAATGGGTTCGGTTGACACACAGGGCCCTCCGTTCCCCTCAGAAGGAGTCACCTACTACAACTACCCTTCTTTTCTTTTTAATGTTAGAGGTGGTGATCTGTTTGACAGATGAAGTGTAATTGGGAGGCTCACTGGACAGATCATTCTCTTCTACATCATCTGGATAATCTTCTAGATCCAGAGCCTCACACCTATTCTGAAGTGGCAGCTGGGTAGGCGATGGCGGTCGGGGGAATTTTTATTACCTCCTCGAGCAGGGATCCATTTCCATTCCCCTTCAGTCCACCAGGTGTCCTCCTATTGCCTGACAGAGGGAGGCATAGAAGTCCTCTGACTCCTGGTGGGCCTCCCTCAAGGATGGAAGGGCAGAACTCCACCAATCTATTTCCCTTTCACTTTCCCTAATACTCCTTAGCCTTTCTACTTCGTCCCTAAGCTCAGCCACCAGCGAAAGTAGATCATTCACCTGTTCGCACCGCAGGCATGCTTTTTCTACAATGCCCCCTGGTACTGCTGATAAGCTCAAACACTCCACACAGGAATGGGTTTGGACAGACGCATCCTTTTTGGAAGGTTCTATTTGGCTCCATACACTTGTAGTACCTGCAGTTTTTGATTGTGTAAAAACCATTACTAATAGCAAAACAAAAACCCAGTACCAACCAACCAAGCAACCAACCAAGCACAACAATCGACAAACTAAAAACCCCATTAGCAGGGGGAAAGCTGCAACCCTGCCTGCTCGCCCTGCCTGCATGAACTGCTGCTCAAAATGCCGCGCCACGCCCGTTTGCCCGCTCCTGTTCGCCGCGCTCCCTAGAAGCCTCTTTTTATCACCCCGCAGCCTTTGAGAGGAACCCCCACGTGACTCATGAGAACTCGCTTTGCCTGTGCTCTCATCTGGTTTCTCTGCAGATTGCAGCCCCTTCAGGGGTGGGAGGGGGCGGCCCTGGCCCGCAGGTGACCCCCATATCCCGCCGCTCACCCACCCCCTCAGGGGGATAGGGGAGAGAGTCAAAAAGGCAAATGTGAGAAAACACTCACGGATCAAGATACAGTTTAACAAGGGAAAGAAACTCTCTCAGGAAAACAATTCATCACATCACACCGTGGCCAAGGCTGGCACAGAACTCTGGAGGGTATTGAGCCCAAGCCCTTGCCCAAGCAGAGTCACCTACAGCCAGCTGCCCAGGACCACATTTAAGTACCCCCAGGGTGGGAGACCCCAACACCTCCCTGGGCAACCTCTGCCACAGCTCGGTAACTCTCACAGAGAAGAAGCATTTCCTGATGGGCAGTGGAACTTCCCCTGTCACAGGTCACTCTTTCTGCCTCTTGGGCCTGCCCTTGGGCACCCATGCCAAGAGCTGGGCTCCGGCCTCTCATCTCTCTCCCTCCAGGAATTTGAACATTCATAAAATGGCCCCTTGAGCCTTTACTTCTCCAGGCTCCACATTCCCAGCTCTTGGTAAAGGTCCTTTTTTATGCTAAGATCGGAGAAGTGGGATGCTGTCTTCTGACATAACCAGTGATAAATACCAACTCAGGGATAACTGCTCTTACTTAAGGCTTGTTATCAACCCTTCATCCATTTGCTGCTCCCCCACACTGTGCATCTCATTGCACAGTCCTCCAGCAGAAGGGCTTGAATTGGTACACTCAGCCTTGACCTATGTTTGTGGGAAAGGACTATGGAGAAGAACACAAATGGAACCAGTTTCATAACTGTCCCCTTCTTCTTGGAGGGAAAGCAACGTTCCATTGCTGAGGGTAGTCCAGGCCAGAACAGGTCAGTATGGGCAGTGGATACCTGTTGGCCAGGGTGGAATAAGCCAAAGGGCCCAGGCGGTGCACTATCTGACTTACAGCATAGTCTTGTCCTGCCAGGCAAGCTACCACTGAGACACAGTTAAACAGCTGTGTACTGTTCCTGGTACAGTACCAACCCCTCAGTGTTCTGCGCGAGACGGGCACGGGGCAGGTATGTGCTCAAGGGGTCCCAGCTCAGGGGGTGGTTCAAGAATGATAGATCACTTAAAAAGCATAAGTGCGGCAGCAAAAAGCTGCCCGAGCATGGCCTTGGCATGTCCAAAATCTTCAATTCCAGCCTCATTCCATTACATATTGAATGCATAAATAATTACCCAAGTTGTAATGTAGTGGCAATATCTAATGCAAAATATTATCCGTAATTTTGACCTTTTTAATGCTGTGAAGCATAATACTGGAGTCTATCTAGCATTACAAACTTCAGCTTGTTCTTGGAGGGAAAGAGTCTCTTCTGCATGGGTAAGTCCGATCAAAGTAACACACAGTTCCAAGCTGATGCTTGTTTTATTAGAATACCACATAATGTGAAATTCATAAATTATGACACTTAAAGATCAAAATCTTAAAGTTTCTCGCTCTAACTCAAAACCTCTAAGCTGTGAAGAAAAACCCAACATTTTGTTCTAACCCAACATCTTCAGAACGGTACTTTGAAAATATTAGCGAAGTAGAATTTAATTTAAAGCATTTAACAGCTGAGACAAGCAATGTGAAAAGCTGAATTACAGAGGAAAGAGTGCCAACATTCATACTATGAGTCTACCTTTCCACAACAATTAGTACTTCCAGGTTAGTTTTTTCCACCAAAAAGATGTTGCAGTGGCGAAAGGATGATGCTGGGGAAACAATAACAACAAAAAGAGCACATTAGACTTTAAATACTTCTCTGAAAATAGGGGAAAAAACCAATCTAATTTCTATCCAACAGAAAGACACAATGCCAGTACAAAACAATACAGAGGGAAACTGAAAAAATAAGGGAAACAATGGATAACTTGTGCACTAATGTTCCGGTCTCAGTCATTAAAGGAATGGCACACATTACAAATAACAAGGAACTTTATTTTTTAAAAAACTAACAAAAAACCAACCAACCAAACAGCAGCTGCCAATGTCCAACCGGTGCCATGCACTGATGGACGGCACTCACATGATCCAGCCTCGGCAGCATGAGAGAACTCCTTCAGGCAGCCAGCAGGTGTCTGCACAGTGACACCGATGTCCATTTAAAATGCTGCCTTTGGGAGTCAGAGTTAAAAAGTCCAGATTTGCTCAGTGGCCAAATAAAGGTCACATGCACCTTAATGAGGCCAAAAGTCCATCCGGGAAAGCCCTTTTAGCGGGCATGTCTCAGCTGAGAAAAGCCACTTTGTATAAGGGCTGTGATGGAGGTTCAGTGACCCTGTCTCATTAGTTTTTCCCAAAGACAGCTCAGAAGAGGAACTTTTAGTGGGAATGCTGCCCCTTAGCATGAGATAAAATGACATCCCTTTTTTTGCCTTGGGAGACTTTGGTTTAACCACAGAAGAGATGTCTCCATCCTTCAAAATGATGGAGAAACACCTGGAACTGCCAGAACCAGCCTTTGACACAGGCTTGGACAGAGCCAGGACCGCATCTGCTCATGGGTGCAGGATTAGTACCTTCTCCAGAACTTTGAAAGACCTCTTTGTTCAGACTTCATGTTTCCTTTCTTTCCTGTTTGGTCCATTTGCTGCAGCAGCTGCAACGCACCCTCAGCCTGACTGGCCACACTTTTTTGTTGAAGGGCAAATTCCGCAGGTTCCCCTGTAAGAAACAGCAGCAAGAACAAAACCACAACCTTGCTCTCTACACACTCCCTGCATACCCAGTAAAATGAAACCCAGTGGAATCCAGGAATTCCTTACTCACAGAAACTCACTTGGTCACAGCCTTTAGTAAGTGATGCTGGGCTACACTCAAGCTCTTTTGCTTTGGAGGAATTCTAAAAGGAAAAGGAACCCAAGAACTGTTATATAATGCTAAATTCTATTGTACAGAGATTTTTGTTCGCTCGCTTCCTTAAAGTACTAAAAAGCAAGGTCTACGCTCTTCATTGCGTGGTTTCATTTGGGGATTTTTTCCGCTACTACGAGGGCTTTCTTCACCAAGGTATTTTTATACCTCCCTCCCCAGGACATAACATAAAGGCATAATTCATTTAGAAGTCTTTAGCATACCAGATAGTGAACTAATAGTAGCTACGGAATAGGCAGAGACTTCAAAACACATGGAAAGAAGAGCTGTGGGAAACAACAGCCCCTGGACAGTGCAGGCCCCTGGACATTAGCCCTTCTAAGATATAGTTCCGGGACACAGACTTAACTTGGAAGGGACAAAAATGAAAAGTGCCAGAAGCAAGAGGTGGACCAGAAATACCCATTAGGAAGGTGGTCAGCAACACAAAGTACCTCAAAAAACAAGATAAGCATATAAAACCACAACAAAATCAGCAGGTAAGCTTCCGTAAGAGAGTAAACCCTAAAAGAAAGACAGGTCCCGATGGTGTTTCCCTTGCACCAATCTCAGAACCATTTAGGTTGGAAAAGCCCCGTAAGATTGAGTCCAGCCGCTAACCCAGCACTGCCAAGGCCATCATTAAGCCACGTCCCCAAATACCACATCTAAGCTCAGGGTAATGCAAAATTCCAAACCTTTGATGGCCCAAGATTTTTGCAGTTTAATTGGAGAGCATTAGCTAAGTTAAGAAAATTCTCTGGAGTGACAGGCAGGTTTGCTGCAGAGCATTAGCTAAGTTAGGAATATTCTCTGGAAAGGCATGCAAGTTTGACCACATTCATCCCAACCAGATGTCACCATCACAGGCCTGGGAGACATTTGGATGATAACTGAAAATGCAATCCATCGAATAGTCACGTGCCTGTGGCACTTCTATGCTCCTCATTCCGAATCCAGTGCCAACGGCCCAAAGTCAATCCCACATGTACTATGTAGACAGATTTTATTCCTGTATAACGAGACCTTTCCCTTCCTGAGAAGCATTATAAAGTATCATGTGGATTTGAAACCGAAGCCATACACTGTTGATAAACTGAGCAAGAGCCTTGGAAGAACGACCAGAAAAACTCCGATAAAGTACAGGAGCTACTGACGTGTTTTTATCCTACACCTAATCTTTCTTCTCATCCCGAATTAAAAGAAAAAACCAAACAAAACCCAAATGGAAAGCATGTCAGGGAACTACATGGCTCTCATCTTCTAGAAATGCATGTTAGGAAGAAGATTTCTGCCCATGATTTCACACAGTACGCATGACACCTGGTCTGGTGTTCATCAACAGAACAGTTTGTGTCCGGACATCGCTCTCAGTGCCTCGACCAGTGCAATTTCAAGGACAAGCCACGATGGCACAAGCAGCCATTCTGGAGAAGGTTCTTCTCGCCTGAGCTGGTATTTGCTGAGCCGATTTGTGCATCACAGTTCCAGTTTACCCAGAAAGCGCTCAAGACATGCCCTCCCACATTAGTTAACACGAGAGGAACTTACACCAATCTCCGCCACCTGCCACATTATTTTTCAGGGTCCAACCTGCTAACCTGGAGCTGCAGCTTTGACTCTGATGTTTTGAAAACAGTACAAGCAACAGAGGAATTCTGGAGACACCGATTATAGCAAAGTGGGGAATAAAAAAGCATCTTTCAGAAAATGACCTATATCTCACCAACAGAGTGCTTGGAGTACCTGAGGAAAGAAGCCAGAGAGGGTACGTGTAGAGACCTGTCACTAATACCACAAATGTAAGCAGAGAGGGGAAAAAAAGTGATACAAGTTTTAACAACAAATAAACCTGCTTGTTTTAGAGAAGTTATTCTCTACTGCATGCTACCAGTGGGTTACCAGGCAGTCTTCTTCCTATCCTAAAAATCCAACAAACCTGTCAAAAAACCCATTCTAAAAGAAGGTTTTGGGCTTCCTTTGTGGGCAAACCCAAGAAAAATGTTTTCGCCTCCTTGGAAAAAACTCTCTTCCAAGGAGTTAGAGAGGGGGAAAAGACCAGGAAGGTGGTAGTGTGTCAGGGATTTAAATTAAATTTAGAATGGGTATCCAGAAAATAGATGAAGTACATTTGGGAGGATGTGCAAGAGCCAGGAGGACACGGGTGTTAGGGTGTGCCTAAGAGCAGCTCTATCAGAGCAGCCTTGGAGCCTGTGGGATAAAAGAAAAAGAATCTTCTCCTCCTAACAAGGTCTTTGGAGAACAGTAGCTTTAGAGAGCAACAGCCTATCCCTCGGGACAATCCTGTCACAAATCCGCCTTCCGGTGCTACAGTGAGAAAAGGCACAGCACCATTTCAGGAACAGGGTGATGCCCACATGGCCATCAGCAGAGAGAAGGACACCAGTGGAGAGTGGCACATGGTCACAGCAAAGCCAGTGTCAAGATGCCAGCACCCACCGTGGGCCCTTTGTGGAGCTCTCCATAAAGGGGCATCTGAGATGACAGAGGACTGGAGTACTGGATAAAAGGCAGGGCATCCTTGAGGCTCAGCTCTCGGGCTGAGCTTACCCCCAAGCTTGTGGCTCAACAGTCAGAAAAGTTTGTGCCATCTCAAAAAAAATATAACTCATCCCTTTGCTAAGTCCGGTGAGGAGTCAAAAAACGTCAAAAATGATGAGGGTGATGCAGGGAAAAAGGGGACAAATTACCTGCGGGCATTTTTATGCTTGCCACTGTAAGGGTCCAGGACTAAAAAGGTGCTGTCGTCTCTTTCTGAATATTCTGTAGCTTACCTTTTCAAATCCATGCTCCACTTTACTCATCTGGTGAACACAGTCAGCTCCAGTTCTAAAGATAAGTAAGTAAAAGCTGAGTTTACAGTAGGTCACAAAAAGGAAGCAATCTTGTAAATGGCTACTCCAAGTATTTCACTAGAAACCAGGACTTTAGTACCTCTACTCAACAAGATATATACCCTTAATCTATATTTGTACCCATGTTTCAAAGTTTTCCTTAAAAATAAAAATATGCACTCATTCTGTTTTTCTACTAAGACAAGCAATTAAAGAGAAAAAGTGTTACATGAAAAGGGGGATGAGCAGATAGCTGAGAAAGCCTGCGAATCCTAAAAGGTTACAAGGGCAGGTAGCAAAGAATCACAGAAAGAGCTGGCAAGACTTGGTCACAGAGCATTAAAATGGCAGAGGGAACTCCGTATGGGGAAGTATGAAGGGACGCATGTGCAGAGAAACCATCCGGGCTTCACTTGAAGTGATCAATATCACTGGGAGTGTCACTTGGAGATTCAGATTTCTCAACACTCAGTAGCACCCCAAGAAAACCCAAATCCCCCAAGAGAATTTAGGAGCAAAAAAGCTTGTCCAAAGAGAAGACAAAGAGCTGGTCTCACTACAGCAGACACACTCCTTCCTGGGGCAGGGAAGATGCTCAGCCCAAATGAGCTCTTCAGTCCAACAGTGTAACTGGAAAAAAAATCACAAAAGGCTTGAAGATAGTGCTCACCAATTTGATTTTGGATTCAAGCATACACTTAAGAATTACGGATGGTTCTAATCATAACCGCTGCAGCAAGATACAGTACCTAGAGAGAACTGCCAGACTGGATCCTGAAATAGCCCCTTTTGACCTTGTATTTTATCAATCTACAACTTGTGTCTTGGCTAAAATAAATCAAAAAGCATTCTGAATCCTGGGCTTATTCCTCCCTCATTTCCAACAGTTGTACCATGACTAGGAACAGGCAAGAGGGGTGGGGGTGGGATTAAAGGACTACATTTGTATGAGCAGGAAAAGAACTGGCTTCAGACTTTGTTAATATCTCTGCGTGAAACACATTTGGGAATTGGGTAGGATATAAGGCAACAAGGTAGATGACTGGATACAGTCCATACATGGGAGGGGAAAGGTACGCATAAATACTTCCAACCACCGATGGATCCAGGACTGTTTGTCACATACTTGTCAGGATTCAGAACAGGTATAGACTTTCTTCTCTTAAAAAAATACTCTCTATAAAGAAAGAAGCCTGACAGCCCGTAACTAATGCTGGGTCTCTGAGAGTAGTCAAGAACTAAGCCCAAGGTTAGCCGTGAGCCAGCCCCGTACCCTCACACTGAAGGTGTCCAACAACACCCTGAGCTGAATTAGGAAGAGCTCTGACAAATCACCGCCCTCAAGCAGCGATCTCTCCCCTCTGCTCAAGGCCGCCGAGGCCCTTCTGTGTGCCCTGTCTGGACTGGAAACCCCAGTACATGACTGGGACTTGCTGGGGTGAACTGAGCAAACAGCCATGATGCAAACACAATGATGGGATCAAGGAATGTTTTTTTAAGTGAAGAGGCTCCAAGAGATGAGGCCATTCAGCCTGGAGAAGGCTCGGGTGGGATCTTACCAATGTACACCTGATGGGAGGGAACGAAGAACAGGGAGCCAGGCTCTCCTCAACCCTCGTCTTCTGGCAGGACAAGAGGCAAAGGACACAAATTGCAAAACACGAAATTAAATTTGAACATGAGAAAAACCTTTCTGACTAGAACTGTGGTCATACACTGCAACTGGCTCTCCAGAGTTGTGGCAGTTCCACCCTCAGAGTCTACTCAAGACCTGAGGGAACTTGCTTAGGGCAACCCTGCATGAGCAGTAGGGGTTGGACTCGATGGTATCAAAGGACCTGTCCAACCTCAACCATTCTGTAAAATCTAAAGATAGAGATCTACTTGGGAATCACCATGAGAAGTTTAGCTACTGAAGAAAGAAATGGTAACGTTGTGTGAAAATACTCATGTGTACGCAGAACATGAGCAATTTCATGAGACTTTAAAGCACTTGAAAAAGAGCAAGTTCCAATGTGTTTTGCCACCAGCCTCGAGCCAAGAGGACAGCGTTCATCAGCTGGCTCAAGGGAGCATGCCAGGAGGCAGGCGCAAAACCTGTTTCAGTTCTTCCCTTGCCGTCCCAGGCTCAGGTGTGCAAGCCAGTGCACTGTTCTATCTGGCCACTGAGCCATCACCTTACTGTGACTCAAAAGGGGATGTGAACACGGAGGAGTTAAACAGGCAGAGAGCTCTGGTCAACAGCATGGGAACTTGGAAAGTACAGGACCACTTTTTTCCCAATATGAGCAATGATGCTTAGATTCCATTACCTATGGAACAGAAGGAAGAAGAAAAATGGGGCAAACAATTGCACAGAAATTAAACACAAGGAAGGTACAAGAGACATTTAAAAATACTAATATGTGTCCTGGGAGACTCCTTTGGAGTCAACTGACCTGTCCATACATGATTGTTGGCATGAGTTCTCAGCTCTGACTTCCACTCTTCTCCTCTTCACCACTTCTTTCACTGCCGTACTTTCTGACATTTCATTTCTTCTCTTGACCTTCAAAACATTGCAAATTCAGGATTGGTAGCAGCTGATTTTGACTTTTATACTTTAGAACAAACTTCATAGTTAATATACATTCATATTTTGAAAAAATTGTTTCTGCTTAAACACTGAAAACGTAAAAAGGATTCAGAACTAAAATAAGCACTGGGAAGTCAGCCAGAGAATTATGCTCAATAGCTTTAAACAAAATTATTTCTTTCTAGGACATCCTATTTCCTCTGTTTTCAGAGGACCGCCAAGGAATGTAAGTAGCAGGAATGCAGAGATAGAAAAATTCCTTGGGGGAATTTGGACATTTCCTTGGAGGAATTTGGATTTCAATTATTCTTCAGTAATTCACTCCATCTTCAGAAACTTAGCATATTGAAAATACACCTACCCTGAGCTCTCATTACACAAAAACTTCTCAAGTAAGCTCAACTTTGCTGTGTATGACATACACAGTACCTAGGGAACTACTTAATTACTCAGCAATATCAACCTCACAGACTTTTCCAGTGAAGAAAACACTGGACAGCTCACTCGGTCAGGCTTGCAGAAAATTCATGGAACTGAAGGCAGCACGCTCTCGGGTCCTGATGCAGGACCACATTCCAAGCCCAGCAGAACTGCAGGAAGAACTTCTCTACCCTTGGATGGTTCTAGGTGAGAATTCAGTGCCACCTTACACTGATCGAATACCTCTGAGAGGTAGGAGAACTCTACCATTGCCTAAGTACATATATTCTGCTTCTCAAGTATACTTAGAATATAAATGAAACAACTAAACAAAACCAAATGCACAACTTACAAGCTCATCACAGCCCTTCTTTACTTCTTCACCTGCAACAGAGGTATAAAACTTGGTGAATATTTAAACTGGACTTTCTTTAACCAACGGAAAAGTACATTTTTGCACTGCACTTCCTCTTCCGGGAGCAAGACTACTGTGAAACAGTCTGGATCTGCACATGATACACTGAAATAGGAAACCTTCAAATACAGTTCCTTCTGAACAGAATTCCTGGCTATGAACACCAGGTATCAATGGGATGGGACAGTTGCTCGTCTTGAACAAGTCAAAGGTGTCTTCAGAAGAGAAGGGCCTGAAGAACAGTTAGCATCTCGCTGTGCTTTGGGCACCAGACGGAAAATGCAAAGACATCTGGAACACAGCCTCTAGAGAATACTGGCCAGCTATAGGAAGTATGGGATTCGCACATATTTCCCTGAAGACACATCCCTACCAACAGAAATTTGAGACATCACGTCTGAAAGTAACAGTGCCTTACACTGTTCCTAATTTTAGAATAGGAATGCCGTACAGCTATCTGGAGAGGGCAATTAAATACCGAAGCAAGTGTACAGGGAAGTGAGTGAACTCTCCATGGTTAGAAGATTTTACACCCAAACATGGGATAGTTGATAGGTGAAAGCAAATAGGTGAGACTAAGAAATTACTAGCCGGCCATTTTACAAAGATCAGATTATCTGCTAAGCAGTCATAAAAAAACCCCAGTAACTTTTTTCAGAGCCTGATAATCAGAACAGGAAATAGTAAGAATATTCAGTTTTCACAACAGGGGAGTTTAAATGTAGAGTCCCACAGAGGCCTTAGCTGTGGCATGAGGTTGTTCAGAGAATTCACAGAAAACTTGGAAAACTAGTCACTATTGAGGTGAAAATGTCTTCTAATTATACACAAGACATTATTACTATGATTACTATCATTACTTTTTTACAATAATCCATTATTTCTTTCGGAAAATAGCAACAAAGACTGTGATGTCCAATGTCAACAAATGTAGTCAAGCATGAGGAAGAAAAGCATCCATTCCATATATGTTCCATATTCCATACTCCATTCCACGTACGTGCTGGCTCCAGTGACTGACACTAAAAAATGAAGGTTGGGAGCCACTGGGCATTGCTTCATAAAAATACCAGCTAAAGGGTCAGCAGTAGTTGGAAAGACAAAGGGAAATTCAGGCAATTTAGAAAAGAAAATTTTAGAAAATTTGTTTTTAGAAGAGCAATTTGAGACAATAAAGGACACCCTGTTATGCTCTTGTTTTAACTCACAGTACAGTCATGCCACGTGCACTTTTGCTCTCTCCGATTCGGATACAGTAGTCAAAGGGAAAGAGAAAAACAAGACATAGATCATAGATGTTTCCAGAAATTATCCAAACATAACCACAGTGACTTACCACAAGATAAGTTTTGCTGAAATGAGTTCAGTTCTAGATACAACGTGCAAATGTAGGGATAAGGCACGAGATGGACATTCTCATGTTTGAATTTCATCTTTGATACTCGCTCCCATTTACTCAAATCTGAGAAGAATGGTAAGACTTAAAAACACAACACTAACATTTCAAAGGAGCATGAGTCCTGACAATGTCTTTTAAAGCTTCTAAAGTCACAGCACACATGTGCACAAGGGAGCAAATACAACCCGTTACTATGAACTTGGGAAACCGCACCAGTAACACACCACAGGAAACACTTATCCGGATGACACTGCCCCCATCAGTCACCTGTATTAACACTGTTCTGTTCCCTTAACTGTGTTTGCTTTCAGTCCTGACACCCTCCTGCAAAAAAAATGCCAGGCTCTTCCAAACCTACGAATAAGAAAAACCCTCAGAAGTCTTCCTAATTAAAAAGGAATTATATTAAACTTTTATTTAAAAATTGAAAAGGATTGGGATTCATAGAAGCAGCATCAGTAAATTTACTTGACAGTTCAAAATGGGGGGAAAAAGATAATTGACATGACAACCACCACAGCTTACAGCCATTCCTTTGTGTGGGTGCAGTTCTGACATCCAGGAGCTTCCACCTGGAAGAACAAACAGTACCAGACTTAAGTCTCCTCACACACCTCCCATCTCAGGGAGAAACAGGTGAAACGAATACTGTTAGTCCATGTTTGCTAGCAGAAACTAACATCCCAGGGACAGAAGATGATGAAACATTGATACGATCAGTTCCTTTAAGGAAAGAAATTGCCTGTTTTTTCGCTTGAAGGACTCATAGCTTAATAAAGAGTCACTATACAGACAAGAGCCCGACACGCCAACTGCAAGACAACTCCTCATGCCAGGCCTCTGAGCTCACAGCTCCCTGCCAGGCCCAGCGCCGGCCGAGCATCTGGATGGATTCGCAAGTTCTAGAAATACATTTGTGAACCTAACGCTCCTCAACGCACAGGCAAAACCAGCTGAGCTTTAGAGAAGCAAACCAATAATGTTGGTTGGGTTGGGTGTCTCCTGTATAATGATGCTCTTGGCTACCTTCTCTTCCTGACAGTATATTCCAGACAGGAGTAAGTTGCTGTCGTATGTACCTGCTTCAGATAGAGAAAGAAGACGGCCTCAATCCTGCCTGCTATCAGGAGGCATAATGCAGTCTTCTAAGACAGGAGGGGAATGCCTTGGAGCTGTTCATTACTCCCAGGCACTCAGAATCACAGGACATGATGCCAGATCCGATCCAAAAGCTGACACACCTTTAGGACTGGAAAACCCTAACATCTAACTGAGTTACTTTTCTCTTCAACAAGAGCCTCAGGAGAGTAACTTCTTAACCCATTACACTACAGTGACTGCAACAGAAATATTAATGATTACAATTTCTTTAATCAAATAATTGTCGATTTAAATTAATAATCTGCAGAATATGTAGCAGACACGGCTAAATTTTGTCCAGTTGCACAAGCCAGAAGAAAAAAATGAAGGCCAGTCTTCGTGCATTCTGATGAAAAAACACCTAGAAAGCAGAGGAACCTGTAGTGCAGCAGCTAGCTAAAATAATCCAATCTCAAATGCCTCAGCACTTACATATCAAAAGTGAAATTCCAGGAAACTACACTCCTCAAAACCCGTGCATGCCAATATTCAAGTATCAGCTTCCGTGTGACTATGCCACGCAATTGCACAGAGCTTTTAAAGCACTGTCCGTGGACAGCAGGCCAGGCTGACAGCAGCTCAATGCCTCCGCAAACTTTAGAGAAGACAGAAAAGATCTGCTGACCGGTCCCGTAGGAACGAGGGGGATAAGCACAGTAAGGTGAATACTGTATGGATGACATTTGCTACACATTTGTTTCTAGGCTTCAAAGATGTATGCTGAAGAGGAGACCAGGTGACCGGGTGACAATCCTGCAGGCTTTGTGTGTTCAAAAACCTGTCTGGACTTCCAATTATCCCAGATCAACTACTGCTCCTAGTAAAGCTCACTCTGTGAGGTGCTTTTTGCTTCTCTCAGCCATTTCTGTGGAGACATGAACACAGACTCACACTTGCTCCCACCCTCCATCCCCAAGGGCTCACGATGGTTTAATCTTTGAGGGACCTCACAAGAACAGTGCCGTGAGTTTCCCTGCCCACAGGCCAGCATCGCTGGGCCTGTAAGGAGTGTATTATGTTCTACGAACCTTTGGGAACAATGCACCACGTGCGCTTGCAAGCACATGAGGTGGGTTTCCTGGCACTTTATATATGCCTTCATTTGCTCTGGCTAAACCTAATTTGGAACGCAGGGACGTTTGGATGAAAACACCACAAAACACTCCTGTCACATCAGTTCTCTGGTGAAGGCAACACCTGAGGTGTTCCCAATGTCAAACTGCAAGATCGAAGTAGTCCTTCTCCAGCTAAAAATCTGCACACTCCTCCACATAAATGTTGAATTATGCAATGCCCAACAGATACAAGTCATCAAATCTTTTCTTTTATGAGTAGGAAAGAAAGGATACATGGAAAGACAGTGAAGTGGTCTGTAGAAAATGGATGTAAGTCATCAAGATTTCCAAGGATTACTCGAATCACTTCCTGGAGAAGCCAAAAAAACAAATGAAAAATATTAAAAACATAGTCACAATTCCACTGTCAAGTACACTTTCAAGGCTCGGGAAAAAATTAACATTCCTTTACAAATGCATCAATCATGGAAGACCAGGTTCTAGATATTCTGCTTTTCCTCCTCCCCTTCTTCTCTCTGCTCCCTCCCATCATTTTAGAGTGCACTGCACTGACAGACTCATAGAAATTTAGGTGAATGAGTATCTTAATCTTGAATTAACATAGAAGAATCACTATGGAAAGTGGAGGTGTGCTTTTAAATTTAAGAAGTTTTAAGTTTAAAAAGTGTCTTTTTTTTTTCCCCAGCAAAAGACATAGCATTTACCAGTCGAAAAAGAAACATATTCCTCTTTCTCTGATTATTAACCCAAATCAATTACTAGAGAACTGCAGTTAAGCCCCAAAAAACTCCTCCTCTAGAAACACAAAACTTCTTCTAGTAATACCTTTCAGTATTTTCAAAAGTGAAAAAAAATTGTAATTCTTCCTATCAATTAAAATCAGCACATTTTCTTCACTAATATTTTTAATGCTATTACTGTACGGCGAGCATTTTTAAAAATTAAGTAATAAGAAGGGGCATTTTTAAGCAGGCAGTATAGTTATCTCAATTTCTCAGTAATGGCAGGGGTTTCTTCTGTCTCAGGAAGAAGATGAAAACAACAGACCTCATCATTTATGACCATCAAATTGTGCACAAACACAAAGCAATGGCATCATTAAATGAACACCCATTGGTTCCACAGTCGCAAGGAAAGCATGTGTAATTTAGCATTAGATTAGTCTCCATCGAGCCAGCTCGCCAGTACTGCTATAGCTCCTGAAAAACCAAGAGGGTTTAACAGCTAGTTTAACTCTTGAAAGTGGCGGTCAGGTTTGCAGCTGAGACCGAAAGCCTGGGAAAGAGCTCCCGCAAGAATGATTCTGAAGAGGAATCAGACAGGAACTGGGTGCAACTAGCTCAACAAACAGGAGTTTCAATTAGTCCAATTTTAACAGTCAGTAGCTTCTTTGGAACATTTCGAACAAAAGCATGACTCCTCTACTCTAAATTTTGCCTGTTGAGGAACATTTTTCATTTACGTCATTTTTTTTCACCCTCAGACTGTCCAGGGAAGTTTACCATTAATCACACTTGAAATGCTGCATTTGACAAAATGTTCTCAGTCCCATAATAAGTGTATGATTTGTTCAGCCTAACACCCATTCAAGGTCCTATGGACCTGCCTCAGCTCCTACCTCTGACTCCTCGGCAGCACTTTCAGCGAGATTGAGATTGGGAGTGCTGTGAAACAAAGAGAGAGTTGGAACCATCCCAGTCAAAATGCAATGAAGCTACATTTCACATAAGAGTTTAAACAGCAACAAAACATAATTCCCACTGAATAGGAAAAAATACTTAGCAGGCAGAATTCGTAATCTATTACTCTTAAAAAACATCACTTATTCACAAAGATTGTTTCTTGTGAACTTCCTACCCGCTTGTGTTTTGTGTGTCTGAGAATACAACAGATGAGCGATCAGATCTCTTCAATCGATCCTCAGTAACCCTCAGGATGGCTTTTTTGACACAGCGCCCTGAAAACAATTCCTCTCTCTTCCTGTATCATGGTGCCATTATGCTTAAGGGACCGCAAGGAGGAACTAGCAGCACGCGTCTGTTAATCCCCTCCTGCACAAGCCTGCAGAGGAATGGCCCTTCACAGCACTGGAGCTAGGCCCTGTGATGCTGGGAGTTGTGTACTGCCTACCTCAAACTGTTCCCAAATAGTAACTATGGCTTCCGGAAGCCATTTTCTAGTAAGCCGTTTGCTGCCAGGTATCGGCCAATAATCAAACACACAGGGAGAGAGAAGGTCTTAAAGAAAGTCTGAACCCATTAAAAAGTAAACAAATTACATAAAGGTCACTCAGAAATAAGTAAATAAAGCAGACTACAAGGAATCCTGGCATGCGAGTACTCTCTGGTCTATGGTCCAGCAGGCAGCCATGATCGCATCTTCCCCATTCAGGGGCCAGAACACAGTCAGACACGAGAAGTCCCTCTTCAAAAAGGCTCTCCCCTGGCTCTATAAGGAACGACTAGATGAAAGGAATTACTTAGCGCCAAAGCAGATGGACATATACCACCCATGCACGTCTTATGCTGCAGTCATGAATCATCAGGGAAACAAAAGCACTGTTCTGGAAAGGATAATGCCCCGGTGGCAAGGAAATGAGGGCAGAAAGTGATGCTGGAAGAAGGCAAGGCACTACCCAGGCACTAATGACAAGGATGTCACACCTGCTATCTGACTGCAGGGGATTCACTGGTTAGGTTGGGATCAAGGGCATGAGAGGGACTGAAGAGGAGGGCATGATTTTAAGCCTGGACTGTAGTGAAGAACAAATGGAGTAATTTTCAAACCTTTAAAGAAGGGAAGAACCTTTACTGTTACCTGGTTTTCTCTGGGGATTTAGGAGACCTTAAGCAAATATGGCCTCACTCTATCAAAAGCCTGCAGACAGGTAGGTAATCAGGTCTATGGTCAGCTGGTATCAGCTTTTGCAACTTTCACTGTTCTTTGGAGAACCTGTCCCGATTGGTCACCATCTTATTGCGGGCAAAAAAGGAGTTTCACTTCCCAGATCTACAGGTGACATATGACACTGCTTTGGGCTTAAGGCTACGCACACATCCTTCCCCTCTCTTATGAATTGCGAGTGAATCCAGATGCTTTGAAGAAGTAGCCCCTATTCACCACAACCATGATACGATGGGCAAAATTTTCAGGAGTTTCCCTGTAAAAGGAGTTGCTTTTGCCATGTTTGATCATTTTGATACGAATACTGACTTGAGCTCGCTGCCAATCCCACAAGTTATCAGGAAACACAAAAGGCGCTGCAGAAGTCCCGTGTCCCACTCCCTCCAGTATAATAATGAACGCATGAACTGATGTTGCAATGCACACAAACTGTGAGGCACATGGACAATGACAGAATCCCAACTTCAAACCAATGCAGAGCTCTCCTTACCATCAGGAGATAAAACACCCGCATGCCGTTCGATGACAGACCCACACTCTGGCAACGCCTTCCAAAGGGAATTTTGCTGGTGGAAAAAGCTTAGTCACAGACAAGAGCAACACTTTCAAGGAACTTCTGAACACTTTGACACCACAAGACAGACAACACCCACTCCTCTCCAAAATCAACACCAAAAATAAAACAAGAAGAAAGGTTGATCCTCCTGGATCTGACACTATTCCAGCAAAATGCTAATAAAAAAAAGAAACAACTGTGTTCATCCTAAAATAAAGTCAGCAGCAGAATTTCAAAGAGCCAGCCTACTTCTACAAAGGAAAAAGGAGACACATGTGGCATGACATTAAATGTAGCTTCAAGCCCAGAGACTTCCTAACTGGTAGGATGTCCATAGAACATTCTTGTCCATTCTCGTGCAGTAACAATAGCTACCGACAGAGTGAACCAAGGTGCTGGGAACATCCATTTAAGTGCAATTGCAAAAGGACATTCACACGCACTCACAAAATCGCTCTATAAGTGGATGCTCGAGCCGCTGCCTATGGCATTTTAGTCCTGCTGGAACTTCACCGGCGTGACGACGGGTTTTGGGGTGGCACAACACTCTTCCATTTCTCTAATGCAGAGATACTTGATAGTCCAAAAGGGATCTCAGTCCTAGATCCTTTCCAGGCTTCCTACCATCTGAAAAGAGATTTAACCTCGACAGTTTAAAAGACTTTCCAAAAGTCTTTGAAGGTATCCACTTTGAGCTGCGGCCGATCACAGGCTTGAAGGGTGCACACAGGGAGCAGAGCCAGATTATGCTGAGTCACTGCTTTGGGCTTTCTTAATACTATTTAGCAATACTATCATTATTGATTATTTATCAGATGCTGAGACAGCCATGAATCACAAACTCGCAGAATAAGTTTGAGCACTACAGCTCTCCTTCAGCAGGACACAAGCTATAAGCACCCAGTTTGAAACACTACACTTATACCTAAGAAGCCCATCTCCTCCAGGATTCTCAGTCCCCTCTCAAACTAAAAGCTCCAGAGTTCCTTGTATAAGCTGATACAAGGTATACAAGGTACGTACAAGCTGATACAAGGTGTATTGCCCACTCACAAAAGCACTTGCCCATCATCTCCGCGTCTGATTGGCAGATGTGAGCTGATTGCTCACGGCAACAGTCTCTGGGAAAATCTTTTTTTCACCTCTAATAGATCATCCTCTTTACTTGTTCTACATCTTCCCCATTTGAGCAGACTGCTCAGTGCTTTAGTTACTTTGCCGGCTACTAACTAGAAGTTCCTATTTAAGGCTTAGCACACCCGCTACCTCTCACAGATGCCCTGCTCATTGGCTCCCACATTCCCAAAGGCTGTTTGCTTTTCTCTTCTTGCATGACGGCAGACTCTCCTTTCTCTCTCATTTCTCAGGCTTGCCCCTACAGTGCCTTCTAGAAACGGAAAGAAGTAGTTACCCTAAAAGTCCTGCTCAGCTCCTATGCCTGTGTAAGAGGCATGCTGTTGTTTCAAAACAACAGGACAGGCTTGTTGCAAACCCATCTGAAATAGTAGTACTGAAAAAAGGAAAGAGAACCTCAAGAAAAAAAATCACAAGACCACAACGAACATCTACTGCCAGCAGCCTATAAGAGCTTCAAAAGGCTCTTCCTACACCCAAACTGTGGTGCCAGATTGCACAGCCAGCGAAAGTCACATTGCTAATGGCAAGAAGTAAGTACATACACTGAGTTCAGAGCTCCAAGGCCACGCTGGTTTTGACCAGGATAGAAGTCAATTTTCTCTGTAGCAGGTTGCATGTGCTTGCATTTTGGATTTGTGCTGAAAACAGTGTTGATAACACACGGATGCTTTAGTTACTGCCAAGCAATACTTATCCAGCATCAAAGGCTTTTCTGCTCCTCACACATCCCACCAGTGAGCAGGCTGGGAGTGCACATGAAGTTGGGAGGGAACAAGGATGGTACAGTTAACCCCAACTGACCCAAGGGATATTCCAGACCCTAGGATGTAATGTTCAGGAATAAAACACAAGGAAGAACAATATGGGGGAACACCGTGACGGGTGTTTTCCCAAGCAACCATTATGCATGACAGAGCCCTGTTTTCTGAAGATTAAACACCTGCCTGTCCATGAAAGGCAGTAAATGAACTCAACTCATTATTCTCCTTTGCTTACATATCTTTCTTTTGCTTTACTTATTGAAAGAATTGTCTTTATCTTACGCCGCAAGTTTTACTTTTACACTTTTACCCTTCCAGTTCTCTCCCTCACTCCACTGCAGAGGAAGCTGCCACATGAGGCTCAGTTGCCAGACAGCATTAAAACATTATAAAGGCTCTAAAGTTTCTCAAACACTTGCAGAATTTCAAAATACCGTCTATAAAAACTGACTCTCTTCCACCAAAGCACAAAATTCACACAAGATAGTGAAACAGGAGTGTTTGCTACAGCTTGAATTACTCAGCATGTGAAAGTGCAGCAGCAACTTTTAAATGGCCACTTTCTTGGTCAGTGAAAAATAGGCAGGAAATGAGTAGCCCCCAAGATCTGAAATTAAGGTCTCGTATAAACTCACTGCCACATGCGGTCAACAAACTGCAGGCCGACTTCTTGGCTTTAACACACGTACCTGCTGAAGTTGCCATACCGGATTTTAAATTTGTACACAAGGCTGCCAGCGTGAAGAAATCTTGTTTCGGGCAACGGATAGGTGAACGGTTTCAACGACATCTCTCTCTCTCCCTGAATGCCAGACTAGGAAAGCAAAAGAGTTAAAGGTTAATTCCTAAAACCCCTCACCACATCTCATTCTGTCATATGAAAAGTTTACATGCAGTTTTTCTTCCAGAGGACATCTGCAGAGAGAACTCTCCTACCAGTCGGCAAATGCCTGATCTGAGTGTCCCTTCCAACAGCGCCGTGTTTTTGAGCGCGATCCGAGGACAAATCTGAAGCAGATGGCCACGTCGTCTTCAGCTGCGCTGCCCCGAACTGTCTCTGACGAGGTCCCCAGAGCTTTACAGGCCTCGTACCCCAGGGCTGGCAAACCCCCCGCCTCCTCCCGGAGAGCCCTGTGAGGCCCGCGACCGGCACCGGCTGTGGGAGAGACCCCGGCTGCGGCGGATCCCCGCAACCCCAGCTAGTCCGGCCCTCAAGAACTCGTTCCTCCCCACGCCCACCGCACGTCCCCGGTGTCCCCGGCCGCCGCCGCAGCCACCAGCGGCGGACACAGCCCGGCTGACCGCGGGATGGGGCGGAGAGCCCAGGCCGGCTGGGGCAAGGCCGGGCCCCACTGCGGACGCCGGCCCAGCGTCTGGCCTGCCAGACGCGAAGTACCGCCGCCTTCCCGGGCTCGGGCTGCGGCCTGAAATGCCTCCGGCCAGTTCCGGCGCCTACCGGCCACCCTCCGCTCCACGTCCACCGGCCCCCCCGCGCCCACCAAGCCTTCGCCTCGGGCGGGGCCGGGCCGGGGCTGCGGACAGAGCGCTGCCGAGCGGAGCCGAGTGGCGCTCAGCCGAGCACAGCCGAACCGAGCCGAACGGAGCCGAACCAAGGCTAGCCTAGCCGAATCTAGCGGAGCCCAGCCTAATTCAGCCGAGCCCAGTTGAGCACAGCTGCAGGTGAGGAGGGGGGACATAGCCCAGAGCGGGTCCGCAGTTCTGCAGCCCCTTTCTTCTGAGGGGTAGTGGGACAGGACGTGCCGGTGGCGGGTGCCGGAGTTGCCCGCGGCTGGGCCGATGAGGTGGCATCTCAGATGAGGCAGAGGCTCCAGGAGACACTAGACCTGCTGCGAGAGGGGGTAGGGGTCGATCCTTAGCCACTAGGCACCTCTTTCTTTTCCCTTTCTGAACCACACAGCTCCCTGCTCCACTTTTGCTGCGGACCCAGTTGTCCTCCCTTTATAGCTGGAACATTTTATGTGCTACATCTCTTTAAGAATGACCGGCACTAAAAGATCTTTCTTTTTGCCACAGTATTGATATCCAGGGACCGATATAGCATCCCTCCCCATCCGGTCAGTCAGATGAAGTCCAGTTCAGCAGCTGCATGATGGTGCCCCTCAGCATTGGTAAAGACATGATGTAGAGAATAATTCAGCAGCTGCAGAACAATTTTGAATTGATTTTCACTGTCTTTTGTTTTTTTAAAAAAGCAAAATAAGCTTAGGGAGTCAGGAAGTAAATTGATTTCATGCACAAGCAAGACATTGGTAACTATGGGGAAATGATGTTCAAGAAAGCTGATAACACAGCGGAGAACGCAGCTTCACTAACAACTCTAGCCTTCACTAACAACGCTAAGCCAAGCATTCTGGGGTGCATCTCAGCAAGAAGGGCCATGTCCCGTTGGAGTTGCTCTTCAGTAGCAAATGGGAGGCTCTAAGTTGGTTCTAGAACAGTAGAACAGCACCCTCAGGAATACTGCACTACTGCCAGATAAAGTGACCTCAAAAGCTGGAGATGGAATTTAATTTTTTTTTTTTTAATTAAGTGTCTTATCACTACTGTGCTTCCTGATGTCCTCTGGTCATACCTGGAACATTCTATGTACCTCCCTCTCTTAGCCATACTAGAGAAAATGCTGAGGGGAGAAGGCCTGCAGATGCAGTTCACGATGTCTAACCCACAGCCACTTTTAATGATGTATGCCTGTCTTTCCAACATTTTCATGTCCAAGAAGACAAATACATTTCATACACTACATTCTTGTGTTCAATATTCCATTGATAGGAATAAACAAGGAGAAAAACTGGTTCCATTCCCCTTCTCTAAGAAAATTATCATATTGTTTCTTGCAGCTGTACTCTATAGAATTGAGATATTTCATATGTGCCATGCAAAACTATTCAAATTAATGCCTAAGATGTTTAAGCACTTAAGAATTTTATTCCAAATTGTGGTTCAAAATAATTCCAGTAAGCAGCTAGACTCACCTTCAAATATTTTTGGTTAATGTAAAACACACAGTAAGCCCTTAAGGTAAGTTTTGGTTACAGGAAATTGGCTGGGATTGGTTTTTTTTGACAGTGACATGGAAATGCTGTCCAGTGAGCGATTACAATATCTCTGAGTCCCAGTCACTCCTGAGGAGAATCTGTGCTAAGGTGGGGAAAGGTACTTAGGCATTCCGAATATTTGTTTGTATGTGCTCTGAAAAATGTATTAAAATCAACTTGAATGTAATATTTGAAAAACAGTGAATATTGCCAATGTGATAATTTTACAGTGCGATCGTAGTTTTAATGTTAAAAAAATTTTGTTGTTTTTCAGTACTTTTTAGGGGAGTATTATGAATATCCTCTAGACAGGTAGTAACACCTTGCTCTGCCTCAGTAAGGTAGGAAAACCCTGTGTTCTTCAGTCACACTTGCTTTCAGGGGCCTACTGTGTTAGAAGAATAATTTGTTTCTTTTCAATATTTGTTAGACCATCCAAAATTTTTTCTTCCTTCTCCTGCTGTTACAGTCCTAGATGTAACTCATTTGAATGTGTTACCAGTAATTTTTCTGGTTTATCTTTCCCTTCTACAGGATTTCTATGGAGGAAAAAAGCCTCAGATGGGGAATGCTTGAAGATCTGCCAGAAACATTTCAACATTGGGCAGAAACGCTCGGACAAAAACTATTGTCGTACCAAAGGCAGGCAGATGGTTACTGTAATTTCTGTCTGAGAGGTAAATTCATTTAGGTAAGGCTTTTAATTTCTTGTGTATGCAATTTTTCAGTATGTAAGCTGAAAAGACCAAGAATTATGTCTTTGTCTTAATCCATATCATAATCCATAGTCAAAATACTAAAATATATGTAGCAGACTAGAGCACCTATTTGGAAGAAGTTAGAAGTGAAGCCAGACTTTTGCAAATATTTGTCCTTGTACTATGTACACTTTAGAAACTGGATACATTAAAATTATATTTTAGCAACTGTACGGTATGATAATTTGCTGTATTCACAGAATATGTAAAAGCAATTACCACATAGATTTTCAATACATCTTGGTATTTGATAAAGTTCCATGTTATATATGCAAGAATATAATTTTTAATGTTAATGCCATTGTGTTGTCACTATTGTTTTATTTTGAGGAGCAATAGATTAAAATAGTCATTTATCAGGGGTTTTACAGTCCTGAGCTATAATTTAACCAGAAGTGTGGTAATTACAGATAGATCCCAAGCTGCATGTTATCGGCTTATTATTAGTCTTCTTTGAATAGCAGAATATAAGATATGCTTGGTTTGTTATATATTGCTGTTCAAAACATCCTAGTATTAAATATAGATAATAATGTTATTACCACCACACTAGCCGTGGACATCATCAGACCTAAAATAAATACAGACTTTATGCTCATCATAATTTATGCATTAAAAACTGTAAAGTTGCTAATTTTTGAATATAGAGGAAGATAATATTGATTTGTATATAACTTGATTTTCAAATAAATGTATTTCTATTATATACAAGATTTTAGAATATAAGAAATTACACAGTATTTGGAAATACAAATACAACTTTTGTATATATAAATTAAAAAATAAAAGGCTGGGAAAATGTAAGAAAATAGGATCTATATGAAAGAAATAAAAATTGTGCGCATTTACCACTCCGTCCCGCTCGCTTCCTCTCATTTTCTCATGCTGGCCCAGTATCCTCCCCGATACTCTTTCCCTGTTACTCTGTCCTTTTATCTGTTTGTCCTTCTTACTTGCTCTGTCCTTCTCTCTGTCCTCCATGCCTCTCTCAGGATCCCTCTTCCTTTTTTATTCTGTTGCTCTTTCCTGCTCTCTGTGCCATTGTTTCTCACTGTATCTTTCTGTCCCATTCCCTGCCCCTATTATTTTTTAATAGCACTGTCGTTCTGCCCATCCCATTTTATTTTCTTCATCTCCATCCTTACCCTGTCCTTATTTTCCTTTGTCCTACTCCCACTCCCTCTTTCTGCCTCTCCGCTCTCCCCTGTGCTTGCAGATGGCATTCCCCAAGGGGCAGGTGGTGCTGCCTTCAAGTGACGTGGTTTAGTGGTGGACTTGGCAGCACTGCGTTAATGGTTGGACATTGATGATCTCAAACTTCTATTCCAACCTAAGTGATTCTATGGTTCTTTATCTCTGTCCTGCCCCCCTCTCTTGCTGTTCTTCTCTGCTTTTTCTCGTCCCCATCTTTTCTGTCATTCTCTATCCCATTCCCAGCCTTGTGCTTTCCCTGTACACTCCCACCACCAAGCCAGCCTCCTCTTCCTCTTCCCCTCCCTCTTTCTCTTCTCTTGTTGTGGGCCCCGCTGCTCATGATTGGCGGACTTCGCCTCTGTCCAGCAGCCCATTGCTCCGGGAGCTGACCAACCGTCAGTTCCCTTCCAGTCCAACAAGTGCCGCTTCAGAAAAAAATGGCTGAGGTATCCCAGGGCCGCGGGCAGCGTCAGGGCCCCCAAAGTGACGGAGCGGACTAGCTGAAGGAACTTGTTATATGTGCAACGGAATAAACCTTTACAGCTGCCTTTGCCCTCCCTTTGCGCTGCGCAAGGGGCTATGAGGGAGTCCTGGGCAGGAGGTGATGCGGAGCGGTGATCAGGCGATGGCTCCGTGTTCTTTCTGGGCCCAGCTGTGGGGCCTGATGATTTCTCTAGTTTTGTACTCACGGTTCTTAGACAGATTTTTTATGTCTCTAGGTCACGTTGTTTGTTTTGTTTGTGTGCAGCATCTTTCTCCATGCATCTGTGTCCGTGTTGGAGCTCTTCTGCCTGCCACAGCAGTGAGAAGCAGGAGAGGGATAACTATAAAATTGTTTATTTTTTATTTTACTCTTCAGATTTTCATGCTTGACTTTCAGCTGTATTGACCAAGCAAGTGAGCCATGCAGCAGGGTTGGGGGGGGCCGGAGCTGTTGCGGTGGGTCTGTGAGTGCAGATTCCCATCACAGTACAGCCGTGTCTTCTAGCCTCGCACAGTGATATCCCTGCTGTAGCATCAATAGGGAAGGGATGAGACATCCAGCACCGGCTAAAGCGCAGGAACAGAGGAAGAACAAGGCAGAGAAGAGCCCGAGTGGGAGACAAGGCACTGTCCTCTGACACACCGCCTCTTTGCTGTGGGGCAGCTGCCAGCCTGTGAGACAGGAGCTGGGGAGGGGCTTCGACCGTTTGGGGGGCTGCCCTCCCTTTATTTTTTTGGTAGAGACTCCTTTTGGAGGAGGGATGTACATACGTAAATGGCATTGTGCTGCTAGTTTGATTTGTTTTGGGCCTTTTTTGGGGGCGAGTAAAAAGGGAGGGAGTTGGAGTCTGGGGGGCGATGATGTAATTTGGGGCACTCCGGTGTCATTGGGAGAGTGAAGATGCAGCGGAGGAGAAGGTGAGTAGGGTATGAGAGGGGTTAGGTGGGGTCCTCCCAAAAAAGGGAGGTTACAGCCCAAAAATGTTTGGAAGTTTAAGGGGTGCATTTGTGCAAAAAAATACAAAAAACTATAGCGTTTCTTAGCTTTTTATATATATAAATAATAATTTTTGTTAAAATTGATTTCAAAATACAACCCCACATCTACAGTATTATATACAGGATCTTGGAGGATAAGAAATTCTAAATATAGATATATGGGGTTTAAAAATGCAAATATAACTTTTGTATCTATAAATTAATAAGCGGCTTGAAAATGGATGAGAATACCTCTACGAAGGCAATAGAAATAGCTCTGAGTATTCAGAGCTTTTTTCTGTCTCAGTGTAATATGGTCTGACATCTTGGCTGGGACTTAAATCACCGCTTCAACCTGGTGATAAGTACCACGTACTGAAGCCGCCTGGTGAGGAAATGACACATTCAAAATGGCATTTAAATTTTGATTTAAATTAGAGACTCCTGGAAAAGCAAAGGTGAGGTGGGATTACCTGCAGCCCCAGGGGACTGTGGTGAAGGTGATAAAGAAGCGGACAGCAAACAGCTTCTGCTGCTTCTCGCTCCAGCAAGGGGAACATCCCTGGAATTTCATGTCCAGAGTCTCTTCCAAGCCCCACAGGTGAACAAACAGATACTCCAAGACTGATCTCCTTTGTCCTTCCAGCAGCACAGACCCACCAGGAGGAACTGCAATCCAAGGACACGTGTCAACACACGTCTTCCCGCTCGCCACTCTCCACATTTTCCCTTTCCAGTGGGATGCAGGTGCCGCCCCCCAGAGGCAGGAAAACTACCTTGCAATCCAGTACAAAACCTACCTGGAAAGCCCAGGATGCCAGGAGCCAGCAGCCATTTCTCCTGGATTTCCCGCTGACGGGCATTTTAAGATCCCAGATATGCAATCCCCAATTCCCTCAGGATTTGTTCCCTGAAGCTTTTCAGGGTTCATTTAACAAACTAAAGGTTTTGGTGATTTCATAATCAAAGCAGCAATAAATCTGTGAAAAAGAAACTCTAGCCAGCTAAAAGTGATCTCTGCTGATGACTCATCAAAACACCTCATTAAAAAGGAGCTAGGATCGATTCAATACTCACAAACCTATCTTACCAAGATCAGTGTTCTCTGCCCACCGAGGACACGGAAACCAGCAGGGACATTTCTCCCACTCTCCGGCAGAGACCTCCTCCCCTCCACCCTAGGGAACCGCAGCCACTCAGGGAACACCAACTTAGTCCTGGGCTGGGGACAAGAGAGGGACAAGGAAAATTTTAAGTCATTCCAACCTCAACGGTGTCCAGACCTGAGAGAAAGCACTTCCCACAACACTCTTGGAATTTTCTTCCCTGTCCCTTTCAGCTTCGGAAGGTTTCTCTGGGAACCTGAATCATCAATGCAGTTCAGAAGCTGCGCATCCCTAAAGCATTCCCTCGGGAACACGAAGCTTCCCTCGTGCATTTCATTTCTTTATCCCCAATATTCTCCCCAACTACCCACAATCTAGAAAGAAAAAATGGAAAAGAAGGAAGATTAATTAATTCTGACACAAGGAACATTGATTATCCGAACACACTTCCAGGTGAGAAAACATTTCTGGCACTGTACCAAATCCGCTTTATATTAAATATTAATTCTTTTTAAATTGCATTAAGAATTTTAGGGGCATGAGGCTTGGAATTCTCAAAAACTGCTTGGCTTTATTACTTCAAGGACTTTCACACCCAGGGAACTGAGTGGTCCCAGATATAAACACTACATTTTATACAAATCTGATATAAATTTGATTTGGCTGCCGGCGTTAGAGCTATTTCCACACACAGACACACGAGGCTGCTCCGAGTTGTCATTTCAGCGGCTCCGGAGACACGAACACCACCTACGTGTCCCGCCTGGCTCGGCTCAGGCCGGAGTCCATCCAGCACTCACCGAGAGCTGCTGGGAGCTGAAATTCTCCCTGCTCCCCCTGCTTGGGAAACCCTGCCTCCAGCTCCTGCTCCCCCCCACCTCTCACCTAATGGGAAACAGAAGCTGCATCCTGCCGGGTGCTCCCGGCTCTGGGCAGATGCCGCCCCTCGGGCAGGGGGGTGGCAAAGGCAGCTCCAATCACCGTTCTTCCTCGATGATTCTGTGTTTTCCTGCATTTGCCTGGGCCAGGCAGGGGGGAGCAGCGGGAGCGTGGGGAGGTGCCGGGAGCTTTTCGTCAGAAAAAATGATAGAACACGAAGTTTAAAAATATCAGAAAACCAGGTTTAAAAATCCCACTTTCAAAATACCAGAATGTGAAGTTCAGACATACCAAAGTAACCCAGTTTCAAAATAGTAGAATACCAAGTCCCAAATGACCAAGGTAATCCAGTTTTACAATGCCAGAAAACCAAGTTTCAAAATACCAAAGTAACCTAGCTTCAAAATACCAGAATACCAACTTCCAACATACCAAAATAATTCCATTTCAAAATACCAGAATATTAAGTTCCAAAATATTAAAATGTCCCAATTTCAAAATATCAAATTCCAAAATACCAATTTTCAGATGTCCTATACGGGCAGGATTCCCAAACCCAAAAGAATGCATAATTGTCAAAATGGGATCTGTGCTACCAAAACAGATATTTTCTGTTCTGAAGAGCTTTCCCCCAATGACCATCAATACTTGTATTTATTTTGATAGTTTAGCCAGAGGTAATAAGAATTTTACTGTAAAAGCAAACACACGCAGTAGTTTTCTGCTTAGTTTGCATCTGTGAGAACCTGCATTTGGGCTGGAGAGCTGCGGTGGGGAACAAAGGATGGAGTAAATCTGCTCCCTGGATGGGCAGGGAAAGACTGAGTAGCAGGCAAAGGGAGTATTAATAAACTACATCAATATTTCACTGAAATTCAGGGCAGACAGGCGACGGGGGTGCTCAGGTTTGGTACAGGCCTGTCAGGATTAGCAGTCAAAAACCCGGCTGAACTTCCGGCCCCTCAAGGGATGCGTCAAACACTTCTGCAGAAATACAGTTCAGTAACGACTGCGGAGGAAAAATTACTGGTAATCACTTACGATCTGTGGGAAATTTCCACGGTACTTACAAAGATAGGACATAGGGAATTTCAGAGGCAGAATCCCAATTTTGGCCACAGGCACTCGGAAGAGAAGGCCGGTCCTTTTCCATGGAAAGGAAAGGCCAGAACCCTGGCGTTTCAGGGGCAGACAATGGCCCATGTAGGGGAGGGAACAACTAGCAGGTCCTATGAAAATTTAAGCCATATTTACGGCGAAATCTTTCTTACCCACTGTGACAATCAGAGTGAAGGCACAAGCATTTTAAAGTAATACTTGTAGAAACTACAAAGCATATACAAATATCAATCAAAATAACTAAAACTATTAAATCATTTGGTACTTCAATAGTACTAAATGAGGTTTTAATGCTACATGAATAAGGTTAAATTTATTCTCTTGAGGTTTTTAGAGAAAATGGTTATTGCCAGATTTACACATTTTTTAAAATCTAATTTTGTAAATTTGAAATATAATTTATGTACCAAACATAAATGTTAGGAAGCAGTAATTATACCAATTAATTTTTTCATGGTCATATTTAATTTTGAAATTCATGAGATCATCTCATTGAGTATATCTTCTTGATTCTTTTGCATTTCACAAAAGATTCTAGTGTCCTTTTCAACTTCTTTCAGAACAGTTTGTATTTTCAGAGTTTGATCTATAGATACACAGCAATTGTTTTTGGTAATTGTGGAAGCCAAAAGTAAATCCAAACCTATTTGATTTTGTTCAATTACCTCTGAAAGGTTGATACATCTTGTTTTTAAGGCACTGATTGTATCATCAGGTTTTGTTGATTTATGGATACTTGGGTTGCTGCTCCTTCTAGGAAGGCGTATCACCGTAGCTGGAGTGAGATTTTAGAGACTCTGTTTGGTATGGAGGTCTCACAATTTGAATAATTCCATGAAATATATATGGAGGACTGAGAACAAACTAGTAATCGCAGTTTGTTATCAGTGTCACAGTTTACATTAGCTTTATATGTGAACTTCCCTTTCCAAGGGTCAGGTAACATTTGCTGTACATATGTTTAGGAAAAACAACATTGTTAGTTTTTGTTGGGATGGCTGATTAGCCATGTTGTGTTGTTGCAAACATTGATTTGCAAGCATAAAAATGTAGACAATACCATAATTAACATTTCTGGTTACAGCAGATTCATTAGTTACTGTGCAGTCCAGTATTGCTTTTCTGGGTCCAGAGCTGGCTTCATTCATTTACAGAAGTCCAGGAATTTCAGGAGTTTTCACAGTCGTGTGGGTAGATAACAGTCCTTTCACTGTTGCTTGAACGGTTTTTTGTTCCACGTTTGGATACGCACCTAGCTTTTGTCTAGCAAGGGTATACTTAGACATTCAAGGTTATTGGAGAAATCAGAACAGCAGACCGAACTTAAGTGATAATAGATATGTTTCCTACAGAGAGCTATGGCAGCGGCTCCATCTCTGGCTCCTAGCTGCAAACTCAGCGCTGCGCTCACTGCCATCACAGATGGGAGCAGTGGAGGAGCAGTTTGTGAGGCTTTATTGAGAAATTTGCTTTGTTTCAGAGCAAAGCTGAACTTGCACAGTGGCAAGCGTGTCACTTTGTACAGTTGAAGACAGGGGGACTGGAAAAACAGTCACTGAGTCTTGAAGATAGTAGGCTTTGTATCAGCATGCCTGCTTTTAGTGGTAATTACTTGTAATTCTTGGATGGTTTAGAGGTTCAATATAGCTTATTTGCCAAGGTGACCGGAGTGTTTTGTTATCTTTTGATATGCAGGTTGGTTCAAGGTTTGGATGGTTTTATCTAAGTTTCAACTGGCACTGGGAACACTGTATAGAAGTATTTTACACACCTTCTT
>VZRO01002123.1:489108-531446 GCA_013397915.1 Daphoenositta chrysoptera | reverse complement strand
GACACAGGGACACAGGGACACAGGGACAAAGGGACAGTGTCCCCCCCCAGCAGGGACACAGGGACACAGGGACACAGGGACACAGGGACAGTGCCCCCGGCGCGGTGCCCGGGGCCGTGCGCGGGCTGCTGGCACCATCTAGTGGGGTTTGTGCGGGGCCCGGCCGTGCCGCCGCCTCCGTGTCCCTGCCCTGTCCCCGGGGCTCTCCCCGGCCCTGTGCCCTCAGCCCGACACGCCGGGTTTGTGCTGGTTTGTGCCCCACATGCCCCCGTGGTGCCCCCCGGTGCCAGGGGGACGGTGGGTTTGGGGGCACGGGGGGTGCCCGCAGAGCTGGGGCCCCCCTGTCCGGGCTCAGCATCGCCCTGGCCTCACCCCGTTCACCCCGGGGCTCCCTCGTGGGGGTTCGAGGGGTCGGCGGGGGACACTGGGCAGTGGGGTGACATCTGGGGGATGGGCTCTGGACCTTCCCCAGCACAGCCCGGACTGGGGGGTCACTCAGGGTCCCCCCTACACTTGCTCTTCCACACCCACTCGGATGTTCCCTGCTCTAAATGCCTTTAGCAGAAGTTGGGGGTGCCAGCCTGGGCCTGGGGGCACAGCGGGGGGCTGGGGCTGCCCCGCACCCTTTTTGTTGCTGGGTAGTGGCAGAATGAAGGGTGTGTGACATTAACTCCTTTTCCCTTCTTTTCTTTCCCTTTTTCTTCCTCTTCTCCTTCTTTCTCCTTCTCCTTCTTTCTCCTTCTCCTCTTTCTCCTCCTTCCTCTCCCTCATCTCCCCTTTTCTTTGCAAGCAGTTCAAAGCACAGTCGCCAGGTGAGGGGCAGTGCTGGGGTCACAGCAGATCCCAATTCCCACCTGAGGGATGTTGGGATCCAGGACTCCCATCCCGGGGAGAGCTGCCCCGCTAAGGTCACCCCACAGCCCGAGGGAAGGCTCCATCAGCAGCCAGAAAAGCTTGAGATTTATTTATCTGTGGGTTTGTTAGGCCGGGAGGAGCTGGGGAGGCCCAGCTCTGTCCCTCTTAGCCCATTTCCCCTCCTGTCCACAGGGGAAAGGGTCCCAAATCCGGGGTCCCTTCCCTGCTCCCCTTGGCCTGTGGCTGCCAGGGGACCACAGGGGACCAAGGCTGATGGCCCAAAGTGGGATGAGTTCAGCAGTGGTCATAGGAAAGGGAACAAAGGAAAAACAAGGTGCAAAACCCCAACCTTCTCTTTCTCAGCATCCAAACTCTTACACCAGCATGAGTTAGTGAAATAAAATAAGTGCCTTCCTACTCTTCCAAGAAAACCCAGGAGATGACAGGTTTTTTTTTCAGAGCCTGTATAATAGAGCTGGCTGCTGACGGCTGTGGAAAGCCAGCCAAAACCCAGCGCTTCCGCCCGAGGATTTGTCTCTCCGGGCAGCACCGAGCATCCCCCGCCCCGGGAAGCAGCTCCCTGGGATGCTGTGCCGGCCTCGCACCGCCCCCGGGGCGGTGGGAGGGCAGTGGGGATGCAGGGTGGGGCTGGCACCGAGGGGTGACCCCGCACTGCCTGTCCTGCGCTGCCTGGGCGCTGCCAGCACCACAGAATTCCCCTTTCCATCAGCATTTTAACTCTCCTGCCTGCCCCAAGCACGGCATCAGCCCACCCTGCCCAGGGATGGAAGAGTTCCTGCAGGGGCTGGGTGCTGCTGTTCGGGCAGGGCCAGCTCCTGCTCCAGCAGGAGAGACTCGGGGAGACTCGGGAATGGCAGTTCAGGATCCTTCACCTGGGCTGACTGGGAATTTCCAGGCGGACTGGGAATTTGCAGGCTCGCTGGCAAGCCAAGGTTGCAAATGGAGACACCCAGAGAACAGGGAGCCTTCAGCTTTGTGGGGAGGCAGGGGGTGCAGGTGAGAAAAAATCAGGTGAAATTTATTCCAGAAATTTTACTTTATCTCACAAAAATCCACATTAAAAAAAAAAGCCAAACAAAGCCAAACCACACATCTCAACTGGACTGACAGCTCTCCCAGAGGAGCTGTTTGCTGCAGCCCTGGCCTGTGCTGTTTTCACTTGCTTCAAGCAGGGGCTGAGGCTCAGGTTTATTTAAGTGCCATTTTATTTAATTGCCATTTCAGCGAGGGGCACTGGCCACAAAGGCAGCTCCCCCAGGTCTGCAGGCACGGCCCAGCTGAGCAGCAAAGCCACCTCCTTGCACAACACCTTCTCGAGGGCTGCTGCACTCAGTGAGGCCCTGAGCAGCAGAAAGCTGGTCCATTATGATGTGCTGGCATAGAAATATTGCCCACATGTTAAAGCCTGAAGTAGGTCAGGCAGCCATCTGGTCTTGCTGACAGACCTCCGTGACCGTGGTTAAAGATTCTCATTTACAGAAGCTTCACAGCTTGGATCAAATGTGAAAGACTGACCAGGAACATGTCGCAGCCTCTGCTGCAGCTCCAGGAGTTAGAAAACCCACAGTTTGACGTTTATTGGCTCCTGTTTTAAAAATAGCTGAAGCTTAGTCTATGTATACTAATTAAAAACCTTCATTTCCTGAGTGTGACTGTCTCGGCCTCCTGCCCAAGGTGGGGACAGCCAAGGAGCCCCTCCCTCACCCAGCACTGGCAGACCTGAATCCAGCACATAAAAAAACCTGGAAGCTTTGCAGCAGATGAATGAAATAAAGAGACTGCCCACTTTTTCCTTTATTTTTTTTCCAAACAGTTCACATTTATTGATAACAATAAAAAAATCTTTTAAAGACTATCTGTATTTTATTACCAAGAATGAGGTATTATGTATACAAAACATTTACAGAATCTGATATGCAGTTCATGAGGAGGGACAGGGAAGTGAAGGACACTGATAAGGAAAGGTGCCAACAGAAGAGTCATTGGCAGAGAGAAGAGCAGTATCACACAAAAAATGACCAGGGTATGGGAAATTAATTAGTTAGACTGCAGTGATCGAGTCATATTGCCACAGCACTTTGCTCAGAGGAAGATTAACTATTGTTTTTCTGGAATTTTATCTCCCCAGCTGTTTGTGCTGTCATGTGCTTTGAGCTCTAAAAGATGTGTTAAGATCAACAGCAGGAAAAACCCAAAGTGCCACTTTTGAGCCAGCTCAAGTGAAAAACAAAAATACAGATCTTCGGACTCGAAAAGGGACTGCAACTCAAAAAGGTCTACAAAGCCAGACACCTGGACAGATGTGGAGTGTTGAACGGAGCAGATTCTTTACAGCTGTCAGCAAAATCGCCATCTGAGAGAGAGGGAGAGAGAGGGAGAGAAAGGGGACCATCTTCAGCCCTTACAGCCTGGTGAATGGGAAGAAATGCCACGAGTGTCAGCAGGTGAACCTCGGTGCTGGGAATATTGGTTCCTGGTGTCAGGAACTCGGGCAGAGCAGCCCTGGAGCCACAGCCCGTGCAGGCTGCTGGGCAGACACTGGGTGGGAGCTGTGACACCCAAGCAGGGCCCTGTCTCACACAACAGCCCACTCTGGCAGCCTAAGTAACAGCCTAACCTCCATCTTCAGCTTCTGAGTCCTAAAAAAGCTCCAGAAGAGACCAGTTTGGTTCAGTTTAAGGAGGCTGGTCTCTGAGCCCCTCTGTTACTAAAATATCTGTCAGCTCTGCCACGTGCCACAGCCAGAACGGGGCTGCAGCAGACTGCAGCCTTAAAAAAACTTTGCACTGAGTTCAGAACCAGTTTTCCTCAGGCAGGGGATCCAGAATCTTGAGCCAGTTCTGCTTTCCAAGTGCAACACCTCCTCCACCACTGACCCAAGCCAGAGCTTATCCCACTTCCTAGCAGGGACTGCAGCCTGCACAGGAGCTCCTTGTGCCTGCATGGACAATTTAGCTCTGTGAGGGTAAGGAAAGACCAGGCAGGGTCTAACTCTGCAAATCCTGCTGCATTTCAGACCAAAAGCTTCTCTGGCTCCACTGCCAGGTGTGGTCTGTATTTGACAGTTCAGTCCTTGGAGCCTTTTGCTGTGCATAGAGAGAGGGCTCGAGGGGGAAGAACACCTGAACTGAGTTCAGCAAGAGTCCAACCTGGGCCTGGGAAACAGGGACAGAATCCCAAATGGCAGATCATTTCTGGCAGTGGCAGTAGGGAAAAAGGTGGAGCATCTTCTGTGTCACTCAGAGGGAAGATCCCTGTGCTCCCTGACCACACAAAGGCTGATCAGGACTCAGGTGCTCTGTTTCTGCCGGGCAGAGGGAAGGACAGGAGGCCCCAGGGAGGGAGAAGTGCTCAGGAAGGATGGAAGCCACACCTCCTTCAGACTGGTTTAAGCAGGGAGCTGCAGCTCTGCATAAATTCCTGACAAGAGGAGACTCTCAGTAAAATCGATTTGCTTGGAATGTAGTAAGGAAGCAGAGTGAAGCTCCAGCACAGAGCTGGGAACAAAAGCTCGGAGCAGCTCTGGATGAGCCCAGCGTGACACAGTGAGGGAGAGCCTGCTCTCTGCCTCTCTCTCCAGTGCTCCACGCACAAATCCAAGGAAAGAACAAATTGCTTTAACCCAGCAAGACCCAGAGCTCAAATTGCCCAGAAATGTGCTCGTACAAAAGTTGTATTTAGTGTTACAGCCTGGCCACAGCTCTGTGGGCATGCTTTGAAAAAAATGGACTCACAAAGTCAAGTATCCAGCAACTGCTGTTCTATGTCTTGGACATCATTAGTGGCAACAGGAGAACAGTTTGCAGCACTGGAAGATCACAGGGGATTTCTCAGGATGGCAAGGAATGTCCTGACAGGAGACTTGCAGTTGATCTCTAATGCACTGCAGAGCATTTTTGGTAGGGTTTTTCTTTTTTGCTTTTTAATATCTACACAGTTAAAAAAAGAAAAATCATTCTTGACTGATGCACTGGTTGTTTTTCCTTTTCAGTAAGAGCCCTTGTGTTCAGAGTTAGGATTTGTGCAAGCACACTTGCAAAAATATTTATGGCTGAGTTAGGAAAAAGGGTTAAAGTTAAGAGACAAGCTGTTGGATCTAACAAAGACCATAACCACTAAGTGTAAAATTCAAACAGCTACTTTACTATCTATAAAAGGCTTTTTGGGGTGGGGTTTTTTGCACAATTGCCAGTTGAGTATGCTGTATTGCAGTCAGCTGCCACGGCGAGGGTCCAGCCATCACATCCATTTGCTTTTCAGCTGTTGTGGCACTACCTGGAAATCATGGAGCTGGAATGGGACTGGCTGGAGGAGGTGGTGGCAGCACTGAGCTGGGAAAATCCACTGTGGCTTGATTCAAGGCTGGTCATAGATCCCCTGCAGAAGAAAAAGAAGAAGGCAGTTTTAAGCTTCAGAACACAAGATTTTGATTTCTGCTCTGTATCTATACTGTATTTGTTTACACACTGAATAAAAAGCAAGTAACAGCTTTGGTGCAGATACTCAAAAGCTTTTCTGCCTCACCACATAAAATAATGAGGGCACTGCACCCCTTTCCAAAACCAGATGCTGTTCAGAGAGATGGAGATTTAACTTCAGTCAAGTTTAAATTCAACAACTGGAATCTGAATTGCACCCCCTTCTACAGGACAACCTGCCAGGCCCAACAAGCTCTCAAAGCAGAGCCAAGTGACCAGTGATGATTACCACGAGGTAACTGATTAACCCCTTTTATACATTAGTTGCCCTCAGTGCAACTTTTCAAGGCCCTCACAATTTACTTGTATTTAAGTGAAGTTGACACTGACTTGATCATCCAAATAATGAGAAAGGTTTGACACTGGCTGACCTTGGCCAGACATACCTGAAATCTTCAGATCCTATCACTTCTGTGTAGTACATCACTTTACATTTGTGAGAGGACACCTGTAGAGATGCCAGCACATCATCCACACGAGGCAGGTTGGTTGTAGCACAGGCAGGCATGCTGTGGAATTTCCACTGTAAAATGTAGAAGCCAGGCCACCTGGTCACGTGGGAGCCCTGCAGGCAGACACAACAAAAATCAAAAATTAGCTTGGTTAATAGAGACTTGTAGGCTTGACGTTTCTTTTCCAAGCTTAGAAAAAGTGCCTACATGCCCAGAATTTTCCCCCAATGCCAATATTTCAGCTCCTCAGGCAGTGCTGGGGGACTCTCCCCACACAACATCCTTATCAAAGCTGGGACAGAACACCAGCAGTTCCTCCAGCTTTTTGACAGTGGAGAGGGATTAGGATTTAATATACTGAAAGGACAAGTTCTGCTTTAAAACAATATCCATTTTCTCCATTTATTTTCATTCACAGCTGTCCTTTGAGACAGTGAAAAGAGCAGTCAAGGCTCCTGCCCAAGTTTTCAAGAGGTCACTGCCCATATTTCCAGTTTAACACTTCCATTTTGGTGACTCAAGGAGCTGCTTTTTCAGAGGCTGACTCATTTCAAGTGAACAGGAACAGCAGTGGCAGTGTGTGACTGTAAACAGGCTGCATGTTATATCAAACCTGGAATTAAAGGACAGGTTGTAAATGGCACAAAAAAACCTTCAGGAGCTTTGCCCATCAGGAGCTCTTACACTGCCCATTAGAGGGACAAACACACAGAAGCTCACACTTGATTTCCAGCCTTCTCTCATTACTAAGAGCAGGCACTGTGATATTCCTCAAACACAGACTGTTTGCTGCAGGAAACAACACTCAGAATTACAGCACAAAGCACATTTTGTTACTTTCTAGATGTGCATTTCATTTTAGGTGGCCTCCCCACGTTCCTTGCTGATCCTTCTCAGTCACTACCAGACTGATGCAACTTCCCCTCGCAGCAGATCCCACGGGAAGCCCACCCCTGCTCCCTGCAGCACCCAGCCTGGAAGAGCAGCTGAAATGCTGCCCAAAGCAAGCAGCCAGCCCAGCCCTGAGTCACCACTCAGTCATCAGTGCTGTGAGTGGGAAGAGCAGTTTGGGCTCCATCTGCCCCCACACGAGGCTCTGGCTCTCTCACCTGCACACTCTCCCCTTCTTTGCAGATCAGGGGAGACTCCACCATGCTGTAGTCCCGTCCCAGCTGCCAGACTTTGTCTATCAACTGGACGTTGTTCCCACCAGGGGATGTAATACTGTGAGCTCCCAGAGAGTCCTTTTTGGGAGGCTGCGGGGCTCTTTTGGAATGGAAGATGTTAAAAACGATGTCACCCTTGCACACGTCAAAATCCCACGTGATCACGGACGAGGCGTCCACGATCTGGATGAGAACCTGAGGCAGGAAAGACACATTAGACAACAGCAATTCGCTCAGTAAAGGCAAACTCCTACAGGAAAAAAAGACAAAGAACAGAGCTTTTTTGTTGCTGGGCTTAGTTTCTACTATTAAAAAGGCTTTTTAATAGTCGAAAAAGGCATTGCAGATACAAATTCCCTCCTGATGGGGTGTTTATCTTAACATAAGACTTTCAGAAGCTTTCAAACAGCTTCTGAGAATATTGCTTGGTTTGCTTAGAAAAATATGGTTTTGAATAGAATGAAACCAGTAATATTCTCTAAATGGCAACAAAATAACAGGAGGAACAGTCACAAACTTCAGCTATTAAAGCATCACCGTGCACCAGCTACAGAAGGTGGAAGCACAGAACTAAATAAACAAGCAATAAACCATTCCCAGGCCAAGAGACAGAGTTCAGAGGAGAGGGCTGAGATGAAAGCAAAGGGCAGCTGGAGCTGTACCTCATGTGGAGCTCCTTTGAAGACACTTGCAGACTGGTAGATTGTTTCAGTCCAAAGCTTGATGTCTTCATTTTCCAACTCTTCTGCTGTGCGGTAGAGGGACTTGGGAACCAGCCCACCCTCTGGCACTTCACACTAAAACCAAAAAACCATTAAAAATTATCTCCTGTGACCATCCCATCATGTTCTCTGCCAGCTAGCTTTAGAAACAAACATTCAGCAATACTCTGGAGAAGGGAACGGTGTGAAAGTAATTTTATAGCTTGTACATGATACATATGTAATTCTTTTTACAAAGATCTGGGTGAGGTGTTTGCAGAACTGGACACCAGGGAAACAGATCTTGTACATTCACAACAGCCAGCACCCCAGAAAAGGACTGTGTAAAGGCTGTAATTATCATTTACACCACCTTACACTGAAGAAAGATGGGAGACAGTTCAGAATCCTGAGGGAAGGGGCAATAGTGACTAAGTCTGAAAAATAGAGCTACAGAGACCTGAAAGAACCGGGGTAGCTGAATTCAAGGATGGATAGTGGGGAGTTTCCAAGCAGGTGAAAGGACACTTCAGCCAGGAAAGTTAACAGTTTTGAAGTTACAGCTGTCTGGCAGCTCAGTACTGGCAGTGATTACACAACTTCCCTAAGCAAACTTCTCTTTTAAGAAGCCTGTAGCAATGAAGCTGACAACAGGTTCCACAGAAGTGTCTGGGGAAGTAGAAGTATTTGGTAACTGAATTACAACAGAGAGTTGAAAAGATCTCAGAGAAGTCATTTTTGTTCAAATACCCAGAAGTAAAGAAGAAGAGAGAGACTGCCACTGCCTGTAACTGGCAGGAAGTATTGTAGCAATTTGCTTTCTGGTACCATTCACTTTTGCTTACTTAAGCAGTGGATATTGCCAGCTTTGAGCTCCAAATTAGATAACACTGAAAGCTACTGCTGCAACAAAGAGCAGCCCACTGGAGATAAACACGTGCTCTACTCCAACACATCTAACTGCACTTCATTATCATTTGAGACTCTGCTGGAACAGGCACAGATGAATTTTCAAGAATGGTACAGAAATTAATCTAGAGAGTGTACAGGGGCTGAAAACACAGCATATTGTCAAAAACATTACAGGTGAAACAAACCTTAGAGTATCAGTGAGATGCTAAAATGCCAGATCCAACTGACACCCAAGGTCCAGGCAGGAAACAGCTATGAAGGCATGTGACAAGGGACTGAGAACTTACAGTATCCTGCAGTAAAACCATTTCTCTGGTTTGCTGGGGGTCGCTGCACACCCTGTGTGAGGAGACTGGGCTGTTTGTTGAGCCCTCTCATGTGCCACATGTACCCACAGGCTCCTTATGGGATCAGTTTTTTAGGTGACACAGGCTCTTGGGATCAGCTGATGGTGACAGCTCTTGCTCACAGCTCTGCTACCCTGTTTGCCTGAACTTTCCAGGAAACAGACTGTGGCTTTTAGCTGTGCTTGGCTGTTCTAATACAGGTATTTGATACTCATCCTAGAGAAACACTGTATTGCTCTTTTTAAAAGTGGATCCAGAAAACAGCACTGAGCCTGGAATCCTACACTACAGCCTCACCTCCAAACTACAGCAGGAATCACTCTGTGTTTACAGACTTCTTTGCTTAGAGGAGAGGAAAAATAAAAAAACCAGAAATAAGTTGCTTTATACAGTATTTTGTAGTCATACCATGCACTCTCCACCGAGGAAATCAGGGATAATTTCTTTATCGATGTAATCCAGCAGTCCCCCGGGACCTTGGTAGTCATTTCCAGCATAAATAAGGAATTTCTTTCTAGTGTTGTCATCAATGAATGGACTAACCTACAAAGAAAGAAAACCAGAACAGATCAGGCCCTCACATTTTTCTCCAGTCAATTTACATTTTTTTCAAGTCAATTTTGAAGGAATCAGTTTTGATCACGCTGTTACCATCCTGGTTATGTAAAGTCCACACTATGAAGAAGCCAAATTAACCAACTGTGTAAGCAGGTCCTTAGGTGGTGGTTTTTAATCCACTCCAGGAATCCTGCATAAAGGACATGTTTCCAAATGGCAACATTTGCTGCACACACATTTGCTGATCTCTGAAGTGCTTTCACAAACTGAGAGAACTGAGGAATACCTTGGATTACACACATACCAGTGTCCAGAGAACTGGGAATACTCGAGGTGCTCTTAGGATAAGAAGACGACCCAAGGTCTCAGGGTAATTAGCTTCAACCACCTCGATGATTCTCAGCAAGGCCTTGACACCAGGTCTCCATAAATGCCTCATGTTCAAGCCTTCCAGATCTACTAGACAGGTCCAAGAGCTGAATTTGAGAAAGACAAAGAGAAAAAGAAAAATCTCAATAGCATCAAAATTCTCTTTGCTTATGCAAGTGCCCAGCACAATGAAAAGTGGGGACCCTCTGCATGTTTTGGTTTCTTGTTTTACCTCCTTGCTTTGTGCTGCCTGTAGACACTGGAGTTTAAGGGGTGTGCAATTATCACTCTGCACACCCTGCACATTCCCCCACAGACATTTCAGATTCCAGATAAAGGCTCAGTTCATATGAAGCCAAAAAAAGATCCTGTCAACAGTCAGCCCAAACACAAAACCATTGCTTTTACTGGGAGATCAATTAAGTGGCCACGCTGCTGCTCTGAAGCAATTTAACATTCACAGTGCAGATTTTCTACTAACACAGTGCACAACGGTGCCAATACACGTCAAAGCTAATTCTGTTGTCAGATCTCAGGGAAGGAAGGTTTTTCTATAGGAAGAGATATGTTCTTAATACTAACTACTGAGCTGCAGCATGTGTTTCAGTTTCTTTCCAAGTTCAGGTCTACGCCCTGGGCAGGAATTCAAGATTTACAGCTGTGCTGCACCAGCCAGCAGTCATTACATTATGCATAAGGCTTCTATGAAACACCAAACCCTTCTTTGTTTCATTTTAAATGTTTAATATGCAGCCCCTTTAGGTTTATTAGCTACAAACGAAGATCCAGCAGGCAGCACCATTTCACTGTTACACACATGAGAGCTCTCCTTGGATTTGACCTCCCTTGGAGAGCTAGGGCAGCAAGGTCTGCAACAGGGGCAGGATAAGCAGACACACCACACATCCCTGGACCTTGCAGATTAGGGGAAGGAGGCAGAAACTGGAGAGAGTCCAAAAAACAAGGCATATTTTCAGGGCTGGTTCTGCCTTCATTCCATGCCCTTCAATCCATTTTGCAGTTACCACTTCCACAAGTGACCCCTACAATGACTTAAAGATGGCCTAGCAAACCACTGTTGACTGAACTTCATATGAAGTCATGCCAGAACTTGGGAAACTACATCCCAGGTTTCACAGGAGCCCCATGACCTCACCTTGGATCAAGAGCTGAGTAGCCACATATAATAAATGAAGAATGCAAACCAGAACTGAGTGTGATGAGCCTTGGAGTGAACTATGGACGAAAAGGTGACATGGAAGCCACACCTTAAACTACTGGAATTGTTACTCACGATACTATTTTTTGGCAGCCTGCACCAATGCCCAGAGCCTGTAAAATCCCCCCCAAAGAGATTTGGGAGTTGGGCTGCACTGCTCTGCAGATTTCCAGCAGTCAAACAGAGCTGAAGTGTAGCAGCCCCAACAGAACCATTATGCATGAGACCAAGGCTGCTGGGGCAGGTGCTGTGTGTCCCTCAGGCTGCCCCAGCCACATTCCCTCTAGCACTAATTGGGGAGGCTCTTAATTAACTGTACCTCTGCTTGCACCTGCATGTGAGACACAGCCTACCCTCTGCTTGTTCCACTGCCTGACATTCCCCCCACGCACCCCATGAAAACACCTAATTCCCACAGAGCAGATTTTACCTTATTGGCCTGCCAAATACTTTTGTATTCTCCTCACATCGCCTCAGCCCTTCTTCATTTATTGAAAGAACCTGCACAAGAAAGAGTAGGGTTTAGAAAAGACAGTGTGAAACTCAGTAGGTGGGATAAAGAAAATATGTTTATATCCAAAGATTAATTAAAACGACAAGATTAAACCAGCATAAACTTTTCCCCCTGCCAAAGAATGAACTAGAAATCACTACAATTACCCCTAAATACTCAGAAATTAAAGACCCTTTTGAAATCACTGAAAGTAACTTTGAAACAGAACTAGGGCAAGCAAACAAAATTTAGTGTCTGCCTGGAAACGCCACTAGGAGAGGAAAGTAAAATCCAGTTCCTGCTTTTAATAGTCACTATGGCTGCTCCTGTCATTAACTAGGAATCAAAAAAAGTTAGTGCAAACCTGGAATTCTGCCAGCTTTCTGCTTGGAAGGCTGAGCAGTTCCATAGTAACAGTCTGAGTGATGCCTTTAGAGAACGCAGAACTACAGGCAAGCACTTTTTCTTTAAAAATAAATTATCCTTGGAGTACAGGCTTGACAAAAACCTGAGTGTGGCGTTTTCTCTTCTGTACAAGAGCAGAGACTGGAATTTGAAGCCCTGCACAAGTTCAGAAGAATCTGTGGAAATGCCTATCAAAAACCACAGGAGCTGCCAGGAGCCCCACCTTTCCACCACCAGCCTGCAGTGGGAAAAAACACACCAGGAGCTACCAGGGGCTTTTCCAACCGAAAACTGATGGCCAGAGAGTCCACCAGAACACCCGGGGCGACGGATGCTGTGGCAGAGGGATGGAAACAGACATTTCTAGGTGGAAATGGGCACTGTGGGAACACTCACGTAGCGCAGCAGGGCCTCCTCCCCCAGCGCTCGCACCAGGCCCTTGGTGTCCATCTGGCCCAGCCTCAGCACGTACAGCGGGCGCCCGTCTGCAGAGACACGAACAACAGCCCCTTACCCAGCCTGCCAGAGACACCTGGGGGAGACACTGCTTCAAAATGCACATGGAAGCAAACCACTGCAGGGTTACACCATGGGGGTTACAGGAGAGCAGGCCTGCAGGCCTACAAAAGCATCTTGGTAACCATGGAAACACTGCCAGGGCACCTGAGATGGGCTAGAAAAGAGGACTATGGGTCAGTGACCTTCTTGAGCAATGGCCCAGGAAGATTAAATAAATAAATGGCCTTATATGGGATTATTTACACCTTCCCATAATAGGTAATATCTAGGGAATACTCCAGGTGAATGGGTGAAATCCTGGGATTTGATCTTCCTGTTTATATGAGGTTCTATCCTGTTTGTGCACTGTATTTAGGTAACCTGAGCTGTGCAATAAAGGTCTTTGCATTTCTCCATCTTGCATGTAAAGTCCTTGCCCAGCGTGAATGCTGCAAACCATAACATTTAAACCCCCCCTGCAAGAGGAAGAATCGGGAGCAGATGGCAACATAAACATCACTGTGCAGCTACACCAACAGATTACCTGTAGATGAGCTGCAAAATGGAGATATCCTGAGTCAAAAATAGCTCCCTGACCTTCATGGAAAGTTCAAAGGCCTTTGAGTACATCAGTACACTCCAGAGCTGGGTATACACAATTAATGACACAGACTATTCTTAGCTCCCAGCACAGCTCAGGTACACCAGTGATCTGGAGCTTTTCCTGTAACTGCAGAGCTGCGAGAAAGGCTGTAAGGCTTTTATCACACGTGATGCAATACTGCTCTGGAGAGTTTACAGCAACCTTTCCGGAAAAACAGCCATCCTGACATCTGGGAATTAATGAAACCAAGTGTTAACCCAGACCTGCCCTCTGCAGAGCCTGCTGGAGCCACACTCCAGCTCTGTCACTGCAGAACTGGCACACAGCCCTGCTCATGCAGGTTAAGCCTGGTGGGAACAGACTCTGCTCCAGAGATCAGCTTCAGCTGGACCCTCTGCATCAGAGCCCTGCCTGTCCACAGGCATCTGCCTGCACACTGGGGCAGCCTGACACTGGCAGGATACTCAGGCATTAAGCTGAATTACTGTGTTGGCTGAAATTGGGAATCTAACTTTGCATTTCTGCCTCTTAGCTGTCCAAAACAGCTCCCAGCCTCCTCCTAAAGCTGTGATGCACTTGTTAAGCTTTGCTTCATCTATTCTAATACACAGGCTAAATGATCACCAGCTTTTAAAAGTGAGTATGTTAGCATATAATATAAAAAGAGGAAAAAAAGGAAGCTTTCTACATAAAAATCTCCCTCAGGTCCTGTTGTCTGTGCAGCTTCACTCCCCTCCAACAGCTGCAAAGGAGGTTATCAAATTATCATTAAGTCCTTTAGGACACAAGGGGAGAAACTACAAAAAATACACTATTAAAAAAAAACAACAAACAACCCTAACTGCAGAGTCAAGGCAAGTTATTTATTTGGCAAAGACACTGCCCCCATGAAACTTCACAGTGTTTTATGTTTTATCAGGTGGACTAAAAGAAAATGTTATTTTAACATCAGCACACACTTATCTTGGAATGTACTGTTTAGCTTTTGAAACACTAAACAAAAACTGCTATTAAGCTTCATAGCAGATCTCCCTCTGTCCCTCCCTCCCAGACACAGATGCCTCCAAACCCAAACTAACAGCTCCTGGTCCACCCAAATGACACACGAAGGAGAGTCTCAGCTGACAGTGCTGTGTTATCACTGTTCAATTTACATTCCATTAGAGCTTTATGATTTTAAAAGGACGTTAGATTGAAGCATTCCTGTCAAAATAAAAGCCACTCAGATGTATAGAAAACTGCTAATTGCAAGGCAAAACAATAACTTCTTTACTTTAGCACTGATAGCTCATTCTAGACAACATGCTTCATTATCACTGCTACCTTTGCTGAAGCACTAAAAGCCACACAGCATTCAGCCAGCTTAAGTTTGGCACATTTAGTATATGTAGGAGGAAAGGAGCAATGCTAGACAAGAGGGTTTAAAAAAAGAACCTACCGCTGTAAAATTTTAAATTACAGAGAACTGCTCAGTTCTGAAATCGTGTTTCCATTATTGACAAAGCCATGCTTTACTCGTGGGCATGCTGCAAGAGAGATCAAAGGAACTGCAGGGGAAGGGAGGGGGCACGAAGTTCACCACAAGACTGGAGAACTTCTCAGAAGAACATTAAACAAGCCTTTGAAGCATTCTGCACCTTTCTGCTCACTGGCAGGACCCAGTTGCGTGCTATTGACGGAGGAAGTCTTTGCAAAGGACAGACAAGGAACGGGCTGAAAGGGAGAACTTATTAACAGGTCTTTTTCCCTACCATCCTTTACAGGCACATTCTCATTTTCCATTTTCTCAGTTTGAGGTCTGTCAAACCCAGAGCAGCAGGGAAGAGCCATTCAAGCTCTGTGATTAAACTTCTGCTTCGTCCTCCCTGTCTCCTGGCCACTACTGCTGACAGCATCCTGCCCTGTTTCATATGCTGCTTGAAAAAGGAAGAGCTGAGCAGAAACAATGGTGCCTGGTGGGAAAAGACTCAATCAGAGCACAGATCGCTCACAGTAAGAGATCATTTCCTTATCTAAAGAGCCCAGCTTGCCTCAAGCCACAAATTCCAACGTGTTTCATTTCTATGTATGTATTAGCAACGAGATCAGTGCACGATAATGCAGAGGGACAGGGGAGGGTGCCAGGCTGTGGCTCACAGAACAAAGGGAATTCAGCCAAAGCTGCTTCTCTTCTTAAACCTGCTCTATTTGATGTTTTTGCAACATTCCACTTCTCATCATTAAGCTGATTGTAATGCCAAATAAATATTCATTTATGCCATCAGCAGACTTATACAACATCAGAAATAAATTGATTACAAAGATATACTTATTTACAAACATCTTTTAATCACTGAAAGAGCACACTCAGCATTTGCCTAACACCCTTCTAAGCATCTCAGCACTACGGAAGTGCAATTAATCACTTTTTTTAAGCTCCTGGCAAAGCAGACTTAAGTATGTCAGTATTAGTAAGAAAGACTCTGATCCAGGAGTCTGCCTCCAGCAGCTAAGGGCTGGCAAAGGGTCTGGGACAGGCTGCCCAGAGAAACTGTGGATGCCCCTGGAAGTGTTCAAGGCTGGGTTGGACGGGGCTCTGAGCAACCTGGTCTAGTGGAAGGTGTCCCTGCCCATGGCAGAGAGCTGGAAAAACATAATTTTAAATTCCCTTTCAACCCAAAACATTCTAAGATCCTATGGATTTAAGTGTCTTTGGTACACAACAACTGAGGAGTTCTAACCAGCCACCTCTAGTTAACAGAGGGACAACTATCACCTTTGATTCAGAATGTAAAAAGGCTGTTCAATACATATTTTGTACTGAAACCATACCTTTGTCGTGGTGATGCCAGCCTCCTGCATAGTAATCCTGGAGTACCTGGGGAGGATTCCAGGTGTCCAGAATATAATCCACCTGGTGCTGCTTACGCCACGTCAGTGACTGGCAAAGAATCTCTCTTGCTTTGTCGATGTTGAAGTCCCGGGCACGCAGGAATCTTAAAATGTGCTCATCCTTTGGGATCTATGAAAAAAACCAAACCCGATTTTGTACTCAAGGTTTGAAATAAGAATAGAACACAAACAGTAGAAGCTGCAGAATGTGCAGCCCTGCACCAATGCAGAGGATGGTGTGTAACACTGGGAGTTACTCACGGAAATCAGCCTTTGTTTGAAACAAAATCATGAGCCCTGTCAGGCACTGCAGCTACCTTTATAAGGGATATAAAAATTTCATGAACTCTAATGTAATCATTTCCACCTGTATGACCATACCAAGCCAGTCCAATTTAAATAAATCAGGACAGAACACAGACTGTATTTTATTGTTAATGTGGAGGAAGCTGAGACACACATGCAAATCTCAAGGCACTGGAAAAACCCCAGCCTTGCTATCAGTGACTTAACTGGCTCCACTGCTACCAGTGTTTCAGTATTTAAGACTATGATGTTTGGCCAAAACAAACAAATGTAAAAATAAGGTCATTGTAGAAACCAGGAAGACTTATAAAACTGATGTTATTCCCCTGTGGCAGTTAAACTGACAGCCTGAGAGGCTTTCAGGCTAATTATTGAAGCACCTCAGCTGCACAGTCAGCTAGACAGTCACAATGAACTCCTCCTATTGCCACTGCTTAAATTTGGGTTTTGATCATGGAGGGCCACTTAGCAGAAGGAGTCAGCCCCAGGGGGGGTGGCAGGACGTTTCAGGTGACATTTCCTGAAGCCCACCTCGTGTGTCACACCCTCTGGACACCCCCAGAACTCACTTTGCCTTTGTGCGTCTCCTGGAGCCACTGCCGCAGGCGGATGAGGCAGCTCTCCTGCATCGGGGTCAGGTCCCCCAGGTACCTCTTGATGTAGTCTGCATCCAGCTTATCTAAAAAAGATTACAGGGGATCAGAGAGGTCCTGAACTGACCTAGGCCAAGCACCAAGCGATCTGATTTGCGGCTGTCTCCAAGTGGCTGCTGTGTTTGGTGCAGTCAGAACTGACTGAAGTTCCTTTGAATCAATGAGAAGATGAGCAAGGCAACAAACACAGGCATCTTCATGAAGAAGATAAAATTCTCCTTCTGCAAATAAGGAAGGAGCAAAAGCAGACATCTGTAAAAACACTTTGCCACTACACTCAGATTCATCAACCCACAGCACCATTGGGCTTGTTGCTTTTAAAAATATTTAGGGAAGCTTTGATCTCCCAGTACAAGAATTTTCCCCAATTCCCACACTGTGTCTAGGGCAGCTTCAGCTGTTTTCTCCCCATTATTCCTCCAGTTATACCCTCCCTGAATTCCAGGGCAAGCAGCAGACTGCTCATTTGCAACCCAGTGAACAGCAAAGAGTTTTTCTGCTCACACCTGATCTCCACTCACGAGCTCAGCCCGTAACAGCTCCCTGAGCTCTGCCATGTGTCACTGCTTGGTGAGCCCACACTTTAACACTGCATGTCCCCAACCAAGGAGCCAACGTGGAGCTCCTCAGCTGCCCAGGAGCAGCTGCCCAGTGCTGAGAGCCTCCCCAGTACAGAGCATCCCAGTAGAAGACATCAGACCCCCATACCATCGGGTGTTCCTGCAGGGGGCTCCGAGGGGCTGCTGGAGGTGTTGAGGATCTCCTTGTTGTTCAAGCCCTCCTTTGTGGCAGACTCTGGGATATTGATGGCAGGTGACACTGGTCTCCTTGGGTGGGATGTGCTGCTCTCTGATTTACATGCAACAGGGGGAGTCCAGCGAGGGACAAAAGTTATTCCTTCTTCCTCTAGCTGCTTCAGGTAGTACTCTATTATTTCTTTTCCCTTTAAAAAAGAAAATTTACTTCAGCTACTGAAAAATCCACCCATTTAGACACTGAAGGGATTGGGCTGAAAATTAAGTGATCAGACCTCTAAAGATTCCACTTAAAACAGCCCTACACAGACACACTGCCCCAGGTTTTTAGCAGAGCAGCCCAGCTTTCTGAGCAGAGCAGCCTGTTACTTAGCAGCAGCCTCATTGTTTTTTGGTAACTTGGAGCCAGGCACATCCTTCCCAACTGCAGGCTCACCTTTTTAATATTGCTGGTGTATTGCTTCATGGCAATCTTTTCCACTGTGCTTTCAAAACCAAAAAAAGATTTGATATCCAGACTTGCTGACTGTTCAAAACAGGTCCAGTCTTCGTTGTCAGGATGAACCTGCAAGTCAAATGATCACACAGCTCAGTTAAACATTTAGGGTTTTTTAACCCTCACAATATTTGAAATGTTTCTTGTTTTAGAGGTTCACACAGTCAAAAACATCCAAGTGGAATCTGCAGTGTCTTCTTTCACTTGCAAACCACGGTTGGGAAGAGGCAACACCAAAGGACAAAAAGCTGAGCGGCCATTTCACAGTCCCACAGCTTTTTTTTTGGTTTGTTTTTTTTTTTTTTGTCTTAACAAGAAAGGGGAGGGTGGAGAAACCCAAGTGCTCCAGCCAAGAGCCAGAGGACTGCACATTTATACACTGCTTCAGTCTAGATAAGGGCTGGGACTGCAGGGTGTCTGTGGGGCAGGGTAAAACCTCCACAGTGAACTCTGCTGTGGCTGATAGCCCAGGGCAGCAAGGGCAGGGACAGCATTCCCAAGCCCTGGAGTCCAGACGTGTTTCCAACAGACAGACTGCCAACAGTTTCCTCACTGACCTATGAGGTACTTCAGCATTTGGGAGAATGAAAACTGCTTTAGTTTGTTCTCCCATGATAATGCCACAGGCAGAAGTGCACGCTCCTCACTCAGCTGACACCTTCCCTCTTAGATTATCTCTTGGTTTACTGACACTATCCTGAAACAGACTTTTAGTTGGACTCGATCTCAAAGGACTTTTCCAACTTAAACAATTCATGATTAATGATGATATTGTTACAAAAAGCTGTTTTTTAAACTCTCTTCAGCTCAAATAGATTTGTTCAAGCAATTTCTAGGCAGGGCTCTGAATTTGTCATTATAAAAACATCACAAAAGGCTGGATTTCTGAGCATGCAACTGGCCTGATGCCTTAGGGTTCCCCTCCCCCTCAAAACACGCTAAATTTGGCTAAGAACAGGATCAACACTTTATAAGGAGACAACTACAGAAAAAAATCCTTTCCCCTTAATTTTCTGTTTCTGCATTAGGGAATGGCAGGTACAAGAATAGCTCGTATGGCCTAAGTAAGTACAAATCATATTATCATTTGAGAACCTTCCTGTATGTTCATAAATTCAATTATAAGTTACCTTTAATAAAAATGAACATTTAGAAACAATTTATTCTTCCATTAAAAACCTGGTTTTGTATTTACCTAATTTCATGATTGAGTAAAGCAAATGGGCAAAGTGCTGTGTTTTGTACATATTTACCACATGCACTTTTCTGTACAGCATTTCCCCTATTTAAACAGAGCTTTCACATAAAAACTGCAGGTGAGTGAAGAGTATTTTTAAATTTGCCGTGGAAGTTACGGCAGAAATAATTATAAAAAGATCAGATAATAGTGTCAAGTGGGTTTGGCACCCAGTGATCTTTTAACCACAGGTTAAACACAACAGAAAATGTTACAACCTGCACATTAAAAGAGTGCTACAATACAGATAAATCAGTTATATTTGTTAGCTCTGATCTGACCTTTAACATCAATTTGAAGTTCTACTGCTACAGTTACATGCTGTAACAGCCCATGAGGATGGGCTGAGCCATTCAGAAATAAACCATGACCAGAGCAGAGCAGCAGGCCTGCCACCAGACTCCTCTGCATCAATATTTGCACAGAAGACGAAGAACAATGAAAAAAAGATAGGTTAAAACATAGCTGACTCAGTGAACTTCTGTCTGAGCTGAGCAGAAGGCAGATCAGCTGAACTTTCCTCTGGCAGTTCTGTCAGGGTGTCATCAGCCTCTCCAAGTCCCACACTGCTGCTATGGAGCACAGATCTGCCTAAACAGAGCTGTCAAACACAGCAAATTCTGTTGTGTTCTGCTCTCTGAGAAGATGCTCAAGTAAGAGGGTGCCAAACGTGTCTCATTTCTCGAGGCAAGCGTGTTACATTCAACAGTAACAATTATCACTCAGGGGCGGTGTGTTGGTTATTTTTTCTTGCAAGGCAAAAGCCAGGAACAACCCAAGTTCTGTTTGAGTCCTGAGATCTAAAGACTGCCTCAGCTCCACCTGCAGCCCCAGGAAGGGCCTGTTGGTACTCACTGTGTAGGAGCAGTGCTCGTTAATGATGACTCTGTTCGAGAAGGTTTCATTGTAGGCTTCTATATGCAGAGTCCTTTCTCGCCTGTTCAGAGAGTTCTTCTGGACAAAGTACACGTAGTCCACTCCTGCAATCTGGGGAAGAGGCAGAGACTCTGTTAAGGTACAGTATTCGGGTGAGGGCATAGCCAGAGGTACCACCCAGGCTCTTCAGAGCTCATCACCTTTTTCAGCAGCCGTGGTGCATCGATGTCCAGCTTGCAGCGCCGCTCGATCACGTGGATGGCCTGGTCCTCACTCTTGTACTCGTTTACAGTGTCACTGGCCACGAACATGGGGATCAGAGGGCACGTAGGAAACCTTCTTTCATAGGCCTGTCATGGAAAGAGAACAAACAATCATCACCATTAATTCCTGAGGGTGTGCAGAGCTCCTTTGTTGGCATCACCAGCATTTGGAGGCTCAACGCACTTCAGAGCTTCCGTGGAAGGGGCTGAGCCTTCCTGAATCCACGTTACAGCTGAAAGAGTCACAGTGCATTCCAAACAATCCATTTATTAATATAAATAATATTAATTCCTTTCCAGTAAGGCAATTTTTAAACCACACAAAATAACCCGTTCCTCCCCTCCCTCTGAAAAGGAAGTTATTCATTCTGTACCATGACAACCCCCTCAAAAACAGGAACAGGAAAGTCAGACCCTCTAGTTCTAAAATACCACAAGACAAAACAATTATGTCTTGGATTTAAAAAACCCACTTACTAATTACCGGTGTTTCACCAAGCTGTCTAGAGGGATTTCATACAGCTCCCCAAGGTCTAATAAAAACATTTCTAAAGCTATTTCTTAAGCTAATAGAGCTCTCAAGCTCCCTGGGCACAGAGTGTTCCTAATGATTTCACTGCAGTTTATCAGTTCACAGTTTTGTCCAACAACGGTTAGTCTAATACAATGAGCTCATTTCACACTTCTGAAAATGTAAAACTTCTTGCAAAAATGCAGAGCTAGCAACAGCTTTGATTTGGGTTAAAGAACACAGTCGTGTAAATAACTTCACCTCTTAAATACTTGACACACAGAGAAGATGGTATTAAATCAGATGGTATTAAATCAGACACAGACAGGATAGTTATGTAACTGGGATTAGTAAAACAAGTAAGAGGTAAAAGGGCGTTATCCCCATCAGTAAACTTGCTGGATTTTAATTTTATAACCACTGTGGCTAGAGAATGCAAGACAGCTCTTTTTATTTTTGACTTTTCTTTCACAGTCTCTAATGTATCTCTGCTTTTCTTTGGCTTTTTTTTTTCCTCATGGGGTAGCAGTGAACCAACTAATTCTTTAGCCTGCCTTCCATACTGTGAATTCCTTCATTTTTGCTATTATCAGAACCTCAATGGCTTTGGTGAAGAGGTAGGATTTTGCAAGGTGTCTCAATGCAGAAGAAAGCTTAGATAAAGTAAATCTGAAAGAACATCATGAAACAACTCTTTAAAAGAGGTAAAATATCCACTCTGTCCTTTTAGATGATTTCAACTGCTCTGAAAACAGCTGGACTGCAGGACCAAGAGGGAGAGGGTGTGGAACAAAACAAGCAGCAGCTGCACGAAGTATGCAGTGGTGGGGCTGGAACAGAAAAGGTCTCTTAATTCTCCCTTTAGAACAATTAAAATTCTTCAGTTTATTACCACTGCTCAAACCTAGTTTGAAGGCAGTGTTACTATGGTGACAGTGGTGTAAGGCACTAAAACAGTGGCAGCTTTTTTCCCCTTGTGCATATTTTTAAACCATTTTTGCAGCATGACTGTCCCAAGTTCATAAAGCTCCTCTGTAAGGCAGCAGAAGCACAGCCAGGGAAGGGGTTACACACACTTTCTTCTTCAGACTTCATCTGTGCACAGCTGGCTGGGTTTGACTGAAGAACAGCAATAATTCCTGGGCTCAGAGATGTGTGCACAATAGCAGTGACAGAGCATTAGTGCTGTAACACAACAGTCAGCAGTGAGGGAGAAAATCTTTCACAGCTCCAAGACAAAGGGAGGATGGGTCCTATTAACATGGTTAAGAAGTTTCTTTTGTCCTGTGGGTATGGCAAAGAAGTTTCTTATTTATTTTATAAGGCTCTTGTTCTGGACAGAAGGCTGGACATTTTAGTTGCTCACGAGTATCTCAGCCCTTTCCCTGAAAAAGTTTCAGCATTCTTTCTAAATTAATCTCTATTTTAACTGCAATGACTGTAGTTAAACGTTGTGAAGTCACAGAAAGAAAACATTTCTAGAAGAAACAGAATTTAGAAGTATTTCTGGTTTTCAGATTGCTTCATTTGATACTTATATTTTATTTGTGGACCTAATGTTATAATTATTTCACAGACAGGAGAGCAGGGGCAGTAGTTAACCAACATTTTTCTCACTTTTTTCAAAGTCCTTTTTACAACTGGATGAAAAGTTTTCCCCATCTGAACAGCTCCCTTTATGCCAAAGCCTTTGCAAGTCTCCTTCATTGCACACATTGATGCTTTTCTCATCTTAAGTCCTCCAAACACTTCATGTTTGCCCTGTGAACATTTGCAATTCAGAGCATTACCTGCTCCTGAGTGTTTGCTGAACTGTGAACAAAAAAACGCCCAAGAAGAATGTGTTGTTTCAAATGGCAAAACTGAATTGAATGTGTTCAATTTGGAAGAGAACAAAATCATTATCTGCCAGAAGCTGGCAAGCTGAACGCTTTCAGCAAAGTACTTGAGGGTTTCCAAGAGATTAAGAGCAACTCAGGATTCTTTCTCCCCGAAGAACATAGACACAGAAAACTGTTCACAGTCAACTTTATTGGGCTCTTAAATTAGGCTGCCTTTATTTCTTTATGTCCCACTGCCAATATGTCCTTGTAATGCACCATTTCTCAGCACAGCCCTGTTTGAATAAAAGGTGATTAGAGCAAACCATGGCCACATCAAAATACCCCATCTGATTCAAGCATGGCTGTGTCTTCCACAAGGGACAAACTGCTGCCTTTCACAGTGCACAGGAAAAAGCTGCTAAAGGCTACAGGACACTGCCACATCTTTCACCACGAACCAACACAGCACAGGAAGAAAACCTGTAATTTGTGGTACAACACAGCAAGAGCCACGTGAGTCAGAGCAGCACATGCATGGCCAAGACTGCAGCTATTTAAGGAGAACGAGAAGATTAAAGAAAGATCAAACAGTGCTTTTATTTTCCAATAGAACTGAAAAGATTTTGCTGTGTTACTGAAGTGTTTTGAACCAGAAAATTTGTCTCAAATCCAGCTTTGCAGACAGGAAAAAAGTGAACTGCATTATGCAGTATTCCCCCAGCAGGCTGATAAATCAGTTTATTATAAAATGCTGCCCCTTCCTCGTATGACAGCGTTGTGGTCAAACCTGGACAGACAGGTCTCTCTTTACATATAAAATCAGATATCCCACACCTTTGTCTCAGTGTTCCAACTTCAGTGCACAGATACAATCAAAGACAATTAGTTCCTCAAAAGAGAAGCAGCTGCAGAAAATCCTGAAGGGCTCTGTGCAGGAGTGAAATGCTGCTGCTGTAGCACTGAATGCACCCACAAATGGTGTTTCAAGGACATGACACTGACACTATTTTCCCCGCCACATTTAACACACAGGATGTGTGTGGAGACTGACACGGAGCACAAGTCAAAAGCACAGATGTGCTCATCCTCAAAACTCTGCAGCTGCTGCTGGGCTCGACACGAAGTCACAACACCTCCCTGGCTGAGACACCTGTGTACAGATCTTTCAAAAAGTGATTTTGATCCTGCAATTCTGCAGTTCCTCAATAATGTGCTTTTACATTTCCCACCAGCCTCTGGAACATTTGTGTACTCTGATACATTAGAAGCTGCATTGTGCATCAAGAAAAACACAGTCTGGTGAAGCAGCTTGAACCGCAAATTTAACTTTCTTAATGCACGTTAACAGCAAGAGCACTGACAAGCATAATTTCAACCAAAATAGCACTGTAATAAAGCTTCTTTTCCAACTGCTTCCCTTAGCAACTCATGCTCAGAGTAGAGTCAAAATAACAGGATTTATTCCACTTTTATCCTTGCTAGTATTTCAGCTGAGTGTGAAGACATGAAAGCAATTCAGAAGTCAGACTATTTTAAAGCCATTGCAGTCGTTTTTCAGAGCCAAGGGAATTGTACTTGCTGCCACTGCCCTTAGATTTTGGAATTCTAGTATCAGGAATAACGAGTTCTTTTCAACATACCACCTTTAAAACAGCACTTAGGTATGACCCCAACCCAGCTTTCAAAGATTTCTGGCTTTTTGCTTCTCAAACCATGCCTAGGGCTAATAAAATACCTTGATAATAAGCATGTGCTCAGTCCTCAGTGGGGACAGTCAGTCATTTATGCAAATAAATTACTCAGCTTCTCTGGCCAGATTAATATATTCCCAGTCTCCTCCCTTCAAGAACGCGGATTATTTAGCATTTCCATTAAACAACTCAAAACTAACTTCTATACTTAAAAGAGGAAAAAAAATATTCCAAGCAATCTTACGCTGTGCTGTTCTAATAGGTGAATCCTCCAACCAGGAATTCTAACCTGGTGAAACAAGGAGGAATTTCAATTATCATTTGGAAAATTACACATATTGAGTGCTTTAACAGCTTAATGGCACGAATCAAGCTGTTAAGATGTTTGATTTCTTTTTTGATGTTCTCTGTCTGAAATTGCTGGCAGAGGAACATTCCAAGAGCAGCACCACATTCTCCAAGGGCACCTCAAGAGAGCCCAGTAACAGATTCATCCTGGCAGCCCAATCTCATCTGCAGCACTCGGTGCTAACTTTAATTTCTGCCTGCAGCACCTGACCATGTGTGGGTACCAACGTGCAAGTGCAAACCAACGTTCACTGTGCTCTCCTATCCACTCCCAGTGTGGGGGATTTCTGAATTATTCATAAACACAAGAAACAAGGGTCACTCAAGCAGGATGCTGCCCTGGCTCGACATTCCAGCAGCCTGATCATTCCCGCAGAGCACTGTATCCCTTCCTCCCCTTGCATTAGAGCACTGCAGATCAATAGGAAAAGCAGCGATTCATGGGAGGGCAACCAAGAGGTTTTAAATTCTTGGCAGCTGAACTTGGAAAGAAACAATTCTGCATGAACTCTCACAGATCAGCAAATAACTTTTCATGCCCTGTATTCTGCTGTTCAGAGCTCTCTACCACTCCCTTTGCAAGCCATCCATATGTATAGAAATCATGACACTTGTTCAAAGCAGTATAAAAATCGTGAGACTGGAACAAAGCAGGGTGATCTCGGTGCCAGTGTCTCCGAGGGATGTCAGCTCACATGGGAACGATCAGCTCGGGGGCGTGTGCGCAGGAGAGCAGATGGTTACAGTGGCTACACCTCAAAAAGCTCCAGAAATAGGGTTTTTGGTAAGGTAACACTCCCAGGCACCGGGAAGAGGGAACGTGAAGACAACCGCACGTTGGGGAAGCACAAACATGTTTAGCATACAGGTAATCAGCTCTCTGGGAGGAAAATCTCCTGTGAAGGCAGCTCTGGAAGGAGAAGCCCTCCAAGGACAAGTCCCAGCAGCGCAGTTCCCCTCGGCTTTGAGCACTGACCTTCTCCTCAGAGCAGCTCTCCACAGCAGCCCCTGCTCAGAGGAGGTTTCAGGGGTTTTACTCTCAGCCGTGTTTTCATTTCATTAAACGTTCTCATTTACAAAGAGAGGAGTTATTCTCTTATTGCTGGGAAACAAAGGCTGCTTGAGCCACTCATTTCTAGAACTCTCTCTGGAAAAGATGGAGAAGGCTTTAGTACACAGGTTACACCTGAGGCTTGTGGGGACTACAGACAACGCAGCAGGAGAGGCAGGGTCAGACCTGGCAGCGAATGGCTGTGTACCATCTAAATAAAAATTTCCTTTACATACCATTTCTGGTCCTTGACAAGTATGAGGTAGTTTAACAGTCCTTTGACTTCTCTGTAAATCTCAGCACAGTCTACGCCATCAAGATATGACTAGTCAGAGCATAAACAACACTATGACTTACTTTAAAAGAGAAAAAAAAAAGTTTAAGCCTTTCATTGCAATTTCTACTTTAAAAATATATTTTAAAGTGTTCAGATTAGAACTAGAACAATACACTACTTCACAGCTTTTCCAGCAAGATTCACCAATGGTGAACCTGCTGGTTATCAGAGCAAGATCAATAAACAAAATGTTTGCATAACAATTTATCACAGAACTGGATTAAGCAATTAGAAAGGACATCAGGAAATACCTTGTGTGGAAGCAATTTGAATTAAAAATTATAACTCTTCACCTGAAACAGAGCTCCTGCAGAGATTTTAAGAATTAAGACAAATGAAGAAGGCAGCAAGCATTCATTAAAAAGGAAAGATCTGTTCCACCTTGGTTTGTTAAAAAAGAAATTAAATCACAGTGCCCCACATTCAAATATACCTTTGTTTTAATATATTCATTTTGCAACAGGAAGAAACCCTTCCACTCCATGCAGAGCAGAATTGCACAGAAGAGAGGAACATCCTGCCTTTCCAAGCAGCACCTGGGCAGGGTGTGCAGAGCAGAGCTGACAGAACGCCCCATCCGAGAGCCCTGCCGGTGGCTCTGGGGCACGGCTGCACCCTGTGCTGGGATGCATTCCCAACATCTCCCAAAATGAGAGCTGGCATTCACCTGGCAAATGCAAGTGCCCCCTTACCTGAAGCTACAAGAAAACAAATTGCACAATTCTCCTTTCTCCCCATCACACTTTCCTATAACTGCAACCTGAGCTTATTTTACTTTGTCCCTCTTGTATCCTCCCTCCATTACAGTCCAAAAGCCTTTTACCCTGTAGTGGCACAAGTCATTCAATAACAGGATAAATTGTCTTCACCCTCTGTTCCCTGGTACAAGACGAAATTCGACCATCTAGGTATTAATGATGGCTATTAAGTGTATCCAAGATAAAATAAATAACCCTTCTGTAAGTTACACCGAAAAATCAATAGGACAAGTCAATAACGGTAAGACAAACATTCTGCTCCATTTTAGAGGCTAAAGAGTTCCTGTTTACTACACAAGTGTAAGAAGTGACCTGGAACTTTCTAATTAAATGATCTTTAGTGCATTAAGAGTGTACATTTAGAGCACTGTTCAGATCCAGTCTTCTAAAGCAAAGCATTTCCAAGTAATTGCCCAAAATGGCCCAACTCCATCTGCTTTGCAGGAGTACATTCCTGCCTTAAAGTTCATAAACAATGGAGTTAGTCTAAAATTTTCATAAAGGAGGCTGTGAAAGTTTTATACAATTATGCATCAAATCCTTGAACTACAATTACAATGGCTTTTTTGTTTTTGAAGTCCTGGGGTTTGTCTTTTTTTCTTTTTTTAATAGACCACACAAACACGTTATTATACAAATTAGACAAGTACTAACAAGAATCTACTCAGCACAGATGTTGTTCATGAGTTGTAATTGAAGGTTAATTATTTCTCAAACAGAGAAAGAAGCAATCTTGAAAAACAACCTTGGACGTTCTCCAAGACAGTGATCAGAGCTTTCAGGTAGAGTATCTGGGAAGAGAAATTGTCAGTGGTTCAAAAACTTACTGCAGCATGATATTCAGATTCTTCACATTTACGACACTGCCCTGAAGCAGTGCTCAGATTTACAGCCCAGGTCTGTGTCTCTTCTGCTCAGAAGACCCAGGAGAGGCTGCCCACACCGAGTGAGTCCTGACCTCACAGACATTACAGGACCCTGCACAGCCTCCAAGCACTCCCTGGGCTTCCAAAACCCACAAAAATAACCCGTGCTCTAAGCTGCCCTTACGCCCCACAAACACTGAAGGTCACTGCAGGAACCTCATTAGCACCACCAGGGCTTCCCTGGGGTTTGTTCAATCATCAAGGACTTGTTCTTTACAGTATCCTTGTCTCGGGAAAGCATCTGAAAGCATAACTGCCTTAGCAGCCAGCAAATTGGGCTTCCTCAGCTCACCTCTCCTTCTGTGGAATGGAAACGAAATTCCTGAGAAATTCTCCATGAAACTAGGAGTTGAGGAAAATGAAGCCATCTGTAAGCAGAGGTGAATAAGAAAACATTTCCTTTCCTGGCATTTGCCAAAGCCATTAATTCTTGCCCTTGAGAGCTCCTCTGTCACTCGAGAGTCCTGCATGGAAGAAAAGGTTTTAGCAGGTGTACAGAAGAGCATAATCCCTACTCGTCCTTGCCTTCTCTTGGTGCCTATACTTGTTTAAGGGCTTCTCTTGATTTAGTCAGGTTTCACTGAAAAGGATTTCAGGCTCTACACTGCTATGAACAGCCCACTTGTGCCTTGCAAATGTCCATAAAGAAAGAGGAAGAAAGGATGAGCAGATTTATTCCAATACATTTAAACTTATCCTAACTTAACTATATAAAGCCTCAGATTTTATTACTTCATACAAAAAGAAGAGGGCAAGACTGGTCTGTCCTTTTTTTACATTTAGCTGTATTAGAAGCCCACAGTACCTTCAGGTTAAGTAAATACCCAGTTGAGTTTCTTGCACATTTCAAGTAGACTCTACCTGTTAAAGTGATCTCGTCTTCAGTGGATGTCACCACTGAACAAACAATACCTATTTGTTCTACCAAACAGGTTAACAGCCCTGTCACATGCCAAGCAGGCAATTTGCTGCTCAAATCCTAGAAACACAGCAAGAAACCTCCCAGCTTCACATCCATTCTGCAAATTCCTGAAAACAATGAGGACATCGCCCATAACCACTACAAAATAACCCAGTATACAGACTAAACTTAAATTCAATAACTGCTTTGTGATCTTGTATGAAAGGCTTTGGTCCAGTAAATTAAAAATCTCTATGGAGACAGGAAACAGCAGAGAAGTTATTCTTGTGCTTTGGCTCCACTAAGTTACTCTGAGACCATAAAAATTTAGAGACAATTTTTTGTTGGCTCCTGGCTCCTAACAGCACTTACCACCACTCATCCAAAACACAAAGGATGTGCATGGGGAAGCAAAACAACCTTTCAGAACAGAGACAGAACAGAGCTTTATCTCCACACAGCTCTGCAGACACAATCCAGGCTACTTCACACCTATTTAATCTCTTCCAAGTCTTCTGCAGTGCAAAAGGAACAGCTTCATGTTAAATTTCAGGCATAACCATAATTTAGACCTACAGCCAATCACAAAAATCAAGAAATACCACTGAAATGATGTTATAAAGGAAACTGCAGCTCAACAGTTTGATGCTAAAAGGTACACCAATTCAGCAGGTTGAACAAACTGGGGATAAAGGATGTGACCTGAAGACAAGGGCTAACATTCCATCTTCTATCTGTAAAAGATGATCTCCAATTACCACAGACATGCCTCAACAGGACTTTAATTTGAAGAGTGGTTACTTCAAAACAGATCTGAGCCATCTGTGGTTTGCTTAAATAGATTTGCACAGGTGGAATTGTGTAATAATTGATTCTTGCATGGGAACCTAAATGTCCATCTTCAGAGGACACCTTAATATGAAGGCAGGACAGAGGAGAAAGTGGACAGCCTGTGTAGGAGTTTGAGTTACACCTGCTTTGCCTTCCAGGCACACACAAGAGAATCATTAATTCTCTTCCTCCCTTTGGGAAGTCCAGAGCCTGAAAATGCCCAAGTGCCACTCCACTGAAGAGTGAGCAAGGCAAACTTCAACTGCAGCCTCTGCACAATCTTGAGACACAAACCTCTAAACTGAGAAGCTGGAATAGAAAAGTTGGGCAAGTACCACTCCTTCCTCAAGAATATCAAAAGGTTAAGGACAGAAAACCCAACAACCATGCTGAATGCAAATAAAATAATTTTAATCTTCCTTTCCTTTGGAGTAAGCTGGGAAAGCCTGATCATTCAGGTTAGGCTGGCTTATGACTGAGAGACCAAGAGCAAATTGCTGGTTAGAAAACAACAGACATTGCCCTGGTCTAGACTGAAGGTGGAACATTGAGGACAGATTTTACAGCTGTGCTGCTCCAGGTTGCTCTTCAACACACACAGATCCTACCTGACCTAGAGGAGGCAACAGCAATCCCAGATGGACTTTGAATTTCACTGTAACTTGTTTCTATCAAACGCATTTGCAACACTATTCTACATTCAGGGAGAAATGCCTGCCCTGCCCGTGTTCCAAGCAAGACAGATGGAAATCAGTCTGGCCCAGAAGCCACGTAGCTCCGGGCACAACGCTTTGTGAGACAGAATGTGCCCTGCAATTAAAGTCAACTTCAGTAGTTGCTACGAGAGGAAACTTGGCTTCTGACCCCAATTGCACAGGACACGACTGCTTTGGCTCAAGGTTAAAGCACTCTGGAGAAGAGGCTGACCTCCAAAAGAGCATCACAGCAAAGGCTGGCGACAAGCCAGGGAAAGCTTAAATGCCTGGAGACCGACATGTGATTACTGGGGAATGTGAGCTATTCCCAAGCACTTCCTATTTCTCTGCAACACTGGCAATACACGGCCCTTTACATAACACAGGAACATATCTTCCTGTGAATTTTTTAAGAGACACACATAAAACCAACTGTAAATCATTAAGCTTGTCCTACCGTTTCTTCTAATTAGCATTCCTTGTCTTACAGCAGCTGAACAATCACAACCACGCTCTGTGTTGCCAACAGGCATTTCTGAGGCACGGGGTATTGTCACACTGAAAGCAGAATTTGGTACTTGGCTTCCCCTTTCCTTTTCCAGTTAACAAAATTGCATGTCTGCTTCCTCTGCAGTCGGTTTTTTAAAATTCAGCTGCAATCCCACTGTGTCCACTGAGGATCTATTTTTAGAACAGTCAAATATTCCTTGCTGCTCTATTGTACCACGCTTAAGTCTCACTTTTATGAGCCCTATAATTAATATTCTTCACTTGTTTGGTCTTAGAATCACAGACACTTTCAATAAGAAGGTCTGTTACAACATGTTTAACATCTGGAATATGTTAGGCTATTTTAAATAAAATTATTACTGTGCAGACAAAATCTAATTTATGAGTGGAGGAGGACAGGATGACTATAGCACTGTCACAGTACGGGCTGAGAATTCCTCATTAAACCATTGCCTGGGAGGTTAAAGACTTGTACTACCACAAGGAAAAAAGCCTCCAGACTTTCCCCCTCTCCATGAAGGTTCAGTGGAACAGGTTTGACTTCATTGCCTCAGACTTCACCCACCAGGTTTTCATTTGGCCCAGAGGCAATTGGTCTCTAGGCACTGCACCAGTGATTTCACTCTTCCAAGACTACCATCAGTACAGTGAACTTCACCAGAAGAACATAAAATTCAAAATAAATAGCAAGGTTTTGATTTGGCTTTTGGACCAAAATATCAACTTCCAGGTAGAGAGCAGCCATACTCTGTTAAGCAAACCAATTAAAATTTCTTAAGTACATCATTTTAAGTCACTAATGTCAATGGAATGTCATCAAAATGCAGCATGATAGGGTCTGGAGCCTGCACAGTATTTACCTCAAGCTAGGAAGTATAACAAAAAAAATACTTTACCTTACATCCATGTCTGATGTATCAGGAGACCCTCAAAAAAAAAAACTGATGGTGAAAACCAGGAGTACAGAGGAGCAGTTCCTCATGTAAAATCATAAACTTCTGAGCTAACTAAGATCACCACCATGAAAATGAGTAATTGAAGAGCTGAGGGAGGTACCTGCCAGGTCTAAGAGGGCAGCAGCACAGAGAGCCTGGGTCTGGCTGTGCTGCTCCTGTGACACGGGAGCAGCAGGAGGAGAGAGGCTGAGCAGGCTCCAGGGAAGGATCCATCTCTTGGCAGAGCGTGTCATGAAGCACCAGCTCCTGCTGGAGGGTGTCACCACAGAGCTCACTGGGCTCCAGAAAGGAACTGGGAGCACAAGAAATCAAGCACATGGGATGTTATTCCTGACAACGGCACATTCTGGACCAGAAGGGCTGTCAAGACACATTGCTGGAGGATGAGAGTGTCCTAAGAGAGTGTTACCATATGTTTATCTCATTCCTATCCTCTCCCCTAGAGGCAGATATTGCCTTTGGCCACTGCCTGAAAAGCAGCACTAGCTAGAGAGGCCTCGTGGTGCAATTAATGCTTCTTATTAAGAGACAGAATAAAAATCCAAATTCATCACCTAGATCTCAATAACCAGGTAATACCAGTGCAAGATCCACCACTGGCACGGTACAACTTCTGCACCCCTGCATCTGTTCCCCAATAAAATACAGACAGAAAGATACCATCTAGCTTCAAAAGATAAAAGAAGAACAGTCAAGAGTCATCTGGTTCTTTTCTAAAACGCAGTTAAACTCATAGATTATAGACAATCAGTTCTTTGTTCTTCACCCTCCTTTACAGCAAAGAAAGGCAAACAAAAGCATGAATCGGTTTAGTCAACACAGAACAAACAAGTTCAAGTGAAATTGCTTTAAATCCTGTTCATTACAACTTCAGTGGCTGCACCACGCAGACCATGAAACACTTCAATAGAAATAAGTAATTTCATAGAGCCTTGAATTCAGTAATGAAGAATTTATCTATAAGCCAATGAATTGCACAGCAAAGAAGAGTTTTGCAAATTATGCAGTATAATTTACACACTGAATGAAACAGCCAGAAAAAACCATCCTCTGGAAAGGCTTCTGCTGCCTGATGTGCCTGAACTGGACTGAATGTCTGTGGCATTTGAATTTTACACTAAATGAAGGGACACAATGCACTCAGGAAAGGAAGTGCTCTCATCAGGAAGCTGTTCCCTTCTGCTGCGGCATGAACAACTCTAAAAGGCACATTGCCACCCTGACCATCACCAGGGAAATACTCATTTTCTCAAAATGAGATCTATTATTGTCAGAGCGATATGATCTAATATTACAGCAGCAGTAGGCAAGGCAGAAAGTTATCAGACAGGCTGAGATGGTGAGGTCTGCAGTGTAGCTTTCAACTCCTGCACAAATTGATCTGCATATATTCCAAAAAGCATCCATACTCAAGTTATGAGAACATAAATACCAACAAAATGAAAACAGTAGTAATTATCCAGTAAGTAATACATAACCGCACAGATTTAGATATTTAACTTCATCAATCTGACCATGACACAACCTTGAAAGAGTAACTTAAGGGAACCCAAACATATATCATTAAGAATTAAAACAGTTTAAATAAAAATTCATTTTTAATGCAAAAAAGTAGCTTCTCTTTGCTCCCTCCCACGATCCCTCTGCTGTCGCCAGAGTTGAAGCTGGTAGGTTCCAACAGCCCAGTGATATTTTTATTTTCAAATTTGCTGATATATAGAACCCAAAACTAATTATAATAAAGTAAAATCCAAGAGAACTCCAAGACAGAAAATGCTCAAATATGAAGTTTTATACACGAATACAAAGCAAGACAGGCCATTCACGTGTGATCGTGTTCCAACATACAACACAGACATTTTTAATTTTCATTTTTCTGAAGCATGGACAGAGTCTCCTTTACACCAAAGCAACTCACAGAATCCACAACTCCGAGCCATTAAGTGCAATTTGCAAGTACTTTGCACTGCTAAATAATACCTGAAGACTGCTGAATCAGGTTTCTAATGGCCCCCTGATTTACTGTTACAGCAAGCAGCTTCTGCATTTTTCAAACTGCAGATCCCTAATTATTTCCCAAGGGAATGGAGGGCTCCCAGAGTGCAACCTCGGTGACAGATGCCCTGCTGACTCCTCTTTCTTGCAGCCAGCTGCCACCAGCTCGTCCCACAGCACGGCAGGGACAAGCACCTGCTCCCACGGGGGTGGCTCAGCAGCCCTTAGGGAGCCCTGCAAGAAAACTGGGTTGACAAGGAATTTATCTTCCTTTTATCCAAGCCAGCCCTGGAGCAGCCTGTGTCCCTAAGCTGGCTTGCTGATGAACACAGCTCTGCAAGAAAGCAAGAGCAGCAGCCTGGTGCACCAGCTTAGCTACAGTGGGAAACCACATGTTGGTGATACTTCTCTGACCCTTAGAAGAGAGTCCGTGACCCACAAGCTGAAAACCTCTGTGGACTGGGCTGAAATCAGCGTGACAAGAGCAACAGCTATGCAGAGAAAAGCCAGGAACTTGAGAGCTGATCTCAAATTGTGATGGTTCATTGCTGGCTTGTGCTCTTTTGGCAGTGCTGCAGTGGAGCCCAGATGATGCCAGGCAGCCCTTCCCAGCCATGGGCTGTGCCACCAGCCCTTGGCAGGGCTCTGACCTCAAACACCACTCACTGACGGCTGAAACCAGCTGCAATTTGACTGTGAGAAAGTCAAATTATTAAATTACCTGTAATAGGCCTTACTTAACATTTTACATGAGCTGCTAACCTGACCTGTCTTAACTATATCACAAAAATGAAAGAAAGAGTTAAATAATTCAGCTCAACATCCTAGTTCTCCATTTAGAATACATGCGCAGTATTTTTAAACTACATGAAAAAATTGGAAGACAAATTCACTTGGGAGAAAAGGAAATAGACCATTTAAGACTAACCTGTAATTAATTTCAACTTGAGCTAATTAACAGCTTTCCTTACATATTCTCGGAAGATTCGTTCTACGTTCAGAATGCAACAGCTTAAAGATTCCATCGCCAGCCTCCCTCCAGGAACATACTGACTCCAAACTAAGCTCAGAGCAAAAGCAATCCTGGTTACAACAAATATCCTCTCAATTCTGGGTTCCAGATTCTGGGCTCTGACTGAAGGTGCTTTATGGGAAGTCCTCAGGCAGCACAGACTGCCCAAGCAATATGGAAACACATCATTCTGATCTCTAAGCAACCTTTAGCTTCTCACTGGATATGTTTTTTTAATCAATCCCAAAAAAATTCACCCTCTTTCCCACAGGGTTTTGAAGACTTTTACATATGCTTCTTACTGTCTAACCACATATTGGACCATGAGCATGGAGTTGTACCTTCTCCAGATTGTAACTGTAGACCCCTGAGTGTCCAGGACTCTGCAGGATGTGTAACCACTTCTTTTCTGCCGGATTACCACCTGTTTTAAGAGTTTTAACTCAAAGGCAGCATCACTTGGCTGGATCAACAGATCCTGGAGCAGCACTTCACACCAGAGCTGCATCACCTGCAAAGGGTGAAAAGCTTGGAGTGCTTTCAGAACAAAACACAAGAACTGTTTTGATACATATTTTCCTTCTTCTGACACCTTTCACAGTGTGACAGTAGAGGTGGCTTGGCTTTTAAAGTGTAAAGGACTTGTTAAAAAAAGACTCAAAGCTTTTGGTGAACAAGAGAACTGCAGCTGTCAGCTACAGTCAGGTCATGTGTTTGCCCAAAAAAAAACCCCAACCAAATAAAAAAAACAGGAAACCAAGCATAGAAATAGCTAAGCAGGTCACGAAATAACACAAAATAACACATGAACTGCACAGTTAGCAGGCTGCTAAGTCAATATTTTTCCCTAGTGCTCAAGTGAACTCTCACATTTGTTACCCACAGCTCATTCCAAACAAGTGGTCAAATAATCATTTGTTCTTACACCGTGTGCTAACACAGGAACCACCACCACCATCAACCTGCAGTGAAACTGAGGCACTTCATATAAATTCGGAAATTCCACACAAGGCTCTGCTCCACCACAGCTTTACCAACACATTTCCAACAGCAAATAAGGCTGAGTTTTCAACAAAGACAGGAAGAAAAGCAGATGAGACTCTGGGAGTTCTACAACAGAAGGGAAAACAGCTCAGAGGTTTTGGGAGCACAAACTCAGTTTATTCCCTTTCCCAGGATTTAACTATCCAAGACAAATTCTCAGAAAAGTGCACTGCATCAGGGGAATAAAATACTTCTCTATATATTTAAAGCCTACTTTGTGCTTTCAAAAGCACTTGCAGAAGAGCTTCCTTTTTCTCACCAGCCTCTCAGCCCCTCTTCACATGATGAGTGAAATGCATTTTTTCCAGGAAAAAAAGATAATGAGACTGGAAGCAATAAAAATGGTGAGACTTATAAGCAGGTGTGGCACTTAGCTTGATACAGTTTGAACTTTTTTTAAATTACTTTTTAAAGTAATAACTTCTATAGTGAAATAATAATGTACTGCCTGATCAGGAAGCTCATTACAATTTAGATCAAGGGATTATACTTGGATTTGTCAATCTGAAAAAACAGATAATTTTTTTTTAATCTACTCTATCACTGAAGCGTATTTATCCCATTTACAATCTTATTACTTACCTGTAATTTAGGGATACTTTAATTCATGAGATATACCTTAAGAACTGCTTTTTAGATCTATAAAGCCAAAGAGAGTCAGTCAGCCTGTTGTCCATAAGCAGCAAATTGGAACCATTAAAGTGATAATATAATAAAAGGCACTACACATTATACTTACTAGGAGAGATTCATGCTTGAGATACTTCAGACATTCCATCGGAACAATGGGAAAATGTGAGATCGATTTTTTTTAATTCACATTATTTCTGAAACTAAGTAATTTTTGACTGTAAATAGGACATTTTCTAAATGGGCTGAAGAGCAATACATTTTCCACAGAGCTTTCAGAAACTTAAAAGAAAAAGGAAAAATCCCGCTGGTCAATGGTTCAATCCAATGTGTACTTTTTCAAAAATCTTATTTATTTTCCATTTGCATAAATTCCACCCTTGGAATGCCATTGCAACTGATTATTCATTATTTAAATTTACTTTGGAAATTAAACTCAAGGGGAATTATCTAAAGTATGTCAGACTGAAAATGAGCTGCGAATCTCCAAAGTTAATTTTAGCCTCATGTGTGTTAAGGAAGATTCAAGTTCTTAACTGCCTTTTAATATTAAGAACTACTTATTCAGCAAAGTCCCTGTATTACTTTAAATGTAAACCTCTTTAAGCTAATATTTTTAAAAAATTGAATCTGTAATCTTTAGAAGTTTTATAAAAGCAGCTTCTCAGTTTTTCTCCAGTATATTTAACCTTGGTAACTTGACAAGTGAGTCTAAGTAAACAGCCATTTTTCCACATTTCAGCTGCTTCCAGCATTACGTAAACTCTGAACAGGAGGAGAAGCGAGATTCTGTTCAGTCTCCTGAACAGCTGTGCAAGCTGCTGCCCTGGGTGCTTTTTAAAATCCATATCCACTGACACACAGAGATTCCAAGAAGTTCATTATGACAGATATTCCACAGAGCAGCCAAAATTCATCATGTCAGCTTCGGAAACTATTTGGTGAAATCATCTCGCCTGTGTTAGGTGTGTCAGACTAAAGCGTGGTAATTTCTAGCCTATGATTCTAGAATCTTTTCAAGTTTAGGAAGTAGTTCCATTAAAAGATTTGCATCTTAAACATTATCTGGAACCACGCAATTTGCCAGTAGAAGGAAATCTTCAAGGGAAGTAGCTTATATTAGATTTTACATAGCTGGACTTTAATGATGAGGGAAGGCAGGAAGCTTTGGAGCAATGGATGTCCCAACTCTCCCCCAGCCTCAGCACCTCACCAACTCCCAGCTGGGAGAGAAAGGGTCATGCCTTAAGGATAGTGTCATAGAGATTTACTAGGGTTCAACAGATGAGTTTTAGATTTCAGAGGAGGATGCATAACAAAGAAACTTATTTTCAACACCAATTCAGCTTAGGAAAAGAATTTTGACTCTTGTCTGTTTTAGAAGTCTTTATATCATAATTGCCTGCAAAACACTTTTGTCTTGTCAATCTTGGCTTAGATCAAAGTGGAATTAAATTCAGGTTTTTTGTCTTAATATAGAACTTCAGTCACCCTTCCCAGAGAACAAAGTTCCCTGGGAACACACTACAGCTGCTGAATGGAATGCTGATTGTGCTCCATTCTCCCTCAAGTACCTCTTGGAAACCCAGGAAGGGGAAAGTGGGCAAATCGGAAGTTTGCACTGTAAATGACCCACTCTGCAAGCGGCATTCACTCAGTGGCTTCTAGAAAAGAATAATTAATGCTGATTTCTGTATCTGAAGGCTAAATATTAGTTTGACTTAATGAGATCCAATTTGCAATTGCAACACGTATCACCCAGGGAATCTTCCCAGTGCACATGGGCTTCACTGACACTGGTGAACTTGGTTACCACTCTGTGGAAAGAATTACCCCTGGAGTTCCACAGAACACCCAGCCAAGGGAGGACAACTGGCCAAATAAACATTTTAAAAGTACTCAGCACCTGAAGACGAAGATAAGCTCTCACACAAGACCCAGGCTAGAGACAGTGATTTTTGTTACACAGCTCAGCACACGGAACCTTGCTGCCACACTGAGCAAAGTTTTCTCAAGAGATTTTTTTTACTGACAGATGAGTATCTCTGGGGTGTGGGTTTAAACCTCTGTTTGAGGACACATTCTCTCAAGGGCTGGGTGCAAATAAAAAGAGAGGGACAAAGGAAAATCAAACACATCAGTCATTTCTTGGGTGCTTTAAATTCGAGCCTGGTATATGCCAGGCTGTTCCTCATTTCAAGAGAGCTGCTGGCACTGTTAAAATAACATTACAGCACTTTTTTTCTTGAGAATATGCAACGTAGTGCTTCCACTTTAGTGAGCACAAAATTTGACACAAGTATTCCTTCCAGAAATACTTCATCAACTTATGCAATCACTATTCAACCAAGGCGAAACAGTAACAAAGCAGTAACAAAAAGCATCAAGCTAGCATATACTGTTTATATTCCTTACAGAACTTGGCTCACGGAGACACTTCTCTAGACACTTCAGAAAATGCATGGACAGTTTTGATGGATCACCAGCAGGAATTTTACAAGTTTTAAAAATCAGTAACAGCAGTGAAATGGCAAGGGGAGGATGTTCATCCAGTGCTCACATTCTCAACAAGCACAAGTGATAACCCACTGTTCTGACACAGACTAAATAAATCAGATGCATTATTGCTCAGCTAAACTTCCAGTCTCAGAAAGGATCCTGTTTGGCTGTTTCTTTTTATGAGCATTCTTCTCCTCTTAGTTCACTTTTAATTTTTAACTTTTATTTTATCCTAGTTGCATACCAAGTATAGCCTCTTGCTTTCTAGAGAAAAGCTTTAATGTAAGGGAAGACTTTGTTAAATATTATTCTTCAGATATTATCCCCAAGACACAGAAGAGTCTGAGAACTCTGTTAAATACTAATAGTCAGAAGTGTTTCTAATTACACCCAGCAAGGCGTTGTGGACAATCCTGATGTCAGCATTTTGACTCAAAATATCCTTGAAGAAATAACTCAGGGGAAGAATTTTTGCCTTCAATTCAGCAGGAAGGGAAAGACTCATCAGTTTAGCAAACAGCAAGGGAATTTCATTTAAGAAACTAATTTTGGCTGATTGATCTAAGAGCCAGTATAACTCCACTGAAGGCTAAAGTTACAGACACCATCAAATTTCACTGAGAGACCACCTGAAGCCCAGCTGTCAGAGTTACTGAAGTCATAAAAAACTTGACACATATCACAGCTGGCTTCTTCAGTGCTCAGCAAAATAACCACTCTCTGCCTTGAAGTGTTTGCAAGAGCAAGACCTACATGTGTAACACTGGAGGCAGCCTTAGGAATAAGATAAAAAGAAATGCAAGTATTCCCTGTAGAGTGATCTAATACTTTTTTGCCCTGTGATTGCAAAGGATCACTTCTGTAAGGAACTCTGCACTCCAAACCATGTGATTTATCTAAATATTTACACTATGAGCACTATTAAAACTCTCCTCTGAAGCCATTAAATATAGTATTTTCAGCATGCGAAATCAAACAATTATTATTTAGATTATGGTTCGGTTTTAACTGGTTTTATCAGGGAAAAGCTCCTTAATTGCTCTTTGTAACTCCTAAGAGCCCACAGCTACAGTTTCAAGTGAATATACTTTATAATGTCAAATACCTACTTCCACTCTGTTTTCAAAAAGGAAAAAAAAGGGAGGGAGAGGAGGAGAGAGAGAGAGAAAAGGGAACCTAATTAGATTCTTTCTTTTCATTACTATTTGTAACACTATCACACAAATTAGCAGCAAGCACCCAAAAGGCTTTTTGTTCATCTCTCTGGCCTCCCTACCAAGCTTTTTCTTCCCTTCTCCGAAAATATTGCCAGTGTCCTTTCTCCCTTTTCATTCAGGCATATCCTTGCTTCCATGGCTTTCTCCGTGCTCTCTAACCCTGTACACTCTACACTGATGAAGACAAAACCATAACAATGTTTTAATCAGTGTACATGACATTTCCTCCCGTTCTAGAAGCATCTGCCCCCAGTAATCAACTTCCAGTACACTTCAATCCTACTTTTGCTCTAACTTTCAGATACATCTGTAAACTGTATCTAAGCTTTGGCAGAAAAGGAGAGCACATTATGTTAAGGAAATATTCTGGGCAGAGAAGAAACATTGAAACACACAGCTCTCATATTCTGCATGTTGTTTTCAGCTTTGTATGTTCTACAGTATCTATCAAACAAAGCCCAGCAAGTACTCAGCGATACAAGGAACTGGCAAGAAGAAAATTACAGCAAAAAATTAATACTTACAGCCATAATTAGCTCAAAAGGGTGTTTATACACCCGTACGGGGGACTGGTACTTCTGCACCATGGCTGCAGTTTAGTGAGATCAACTCAAACCTGAAAAAGAAATTTTTAAAACCATCTGTCAGACGTAGGAAGCCATTTTCAATTTTCTCTTACAATTAGTCTGTGCGTGGTACCACGCCAGCAATTCCACAGGAAATCCTTCACAATTCTCTGACAACCTTTTTTAAGACCCAACAGGGCCCTGAAAAGCTATATATATATATTTCTGTCAGAAATGACTTATCATTTCTTCCAAAGACAACATAAAATTAACACATTTTTAGTCCACTTTTAGTAACAAATCCTCAAGATATTTTATGACTCTTTGTCAGGATGGTGAGACTTCCTGTGCTGCTGCTGAGAACCAAACACTGACACATCCCAGCGACAGGCAGGGAAGCATTTCTCAGTCCCCCAGCACAGTATGTGGGCTGCCCTGCTCAGAGCAGGGACTGGGGAAAAAAACAAACAAGAAAGAAATACAGAAAGCACAAAAAGAGGTTAAAAAGTCAGTGTTAAAAATGCTTGTTTTCAGAAAGAAGGAAAAAAATTGATTACTAAAGCACACTGATGGATCAAGGGCATTCCTTTATCATCTCCAAAAAAAAAATTAAATTAAAACTTTTGAGAGAGAAACTTATGAGATAGTTGGCGAAAAAAACTTCGAGAAAAATTCCACTATGAGGCCAGAAAAAACTCACTGGCAACACGGAGAGGAATTACTCCAAAGGCTTCGTGCCTGCTCTACCCGGCAAAGTGCTTGACCCGAACTCTCTCGACTGCAATTACGTTTATTGAAAAATTCTGGCAGTCGCACTCGCAGATGAATCGCGGGCTGCGAGCCAGCCTCATTTTAGCGAGAAATGGGTTCGCTACAGCAAGTTCGCTTCACTTTTCTGTCCGTAAGGCGCTCCCACGTCCCTGCAGCGCTGCGGGAGCGCTCCCGGCCCCGGCCCGAGCCGGCAACAACCCCCGAGCCACGGGAAACTTCTCCGACATCCCAGCCCCGAGAAGAATTTACCCGTGACTACCCCGCTTTAAAAAAAAAACCAAACACCTGAATCAGCACAAACAGCCGTAATCCCTCTCTAATCCCCGGACAAAAAGAGTTACACAACAAAGAAACTCCGCGTTCCCCCCGCGGCGGCGGAACCGGGACAGCCCGGGAGGGGACGGGATGGGGGACACCTGTGACAGCCCTGAGCTCTCCCGGAGGGACCCGGGACAGCCCGGGTGGGACGGGACACTGTGACAGCCCCGCGGCGAGCGGGACACGCCGGGAGGGGAAGGGACACCTGTGACAGCTCCGCGCTGCTCCGGAGGGACCCGGGACAGGAGCGGACGGGATGGGGGGACAGCGGTGACAGCCCTGAGCTCTCCCGGAGGGCTCCGGGACACCCCGGGAGGGGACGGGACACCTGTGACAGCCCCGCGCTGCCTCGAGGGACCCGGCCAGAGCCGCCTGCCCGGGGCGGCCGAAGCGCAGCGACCGCGACCCCCGCC
>VZRO01002123.1:475154-488335 GCA_013397915.1 Daphoenositta chrysoptera | reverse complement strand
GGTGCGCGCGGGGAAGAATGCTAAAAATAAAGGCAGTTTCACCCCCTGTCGTGGGCAGAGGTAGCTTGAAATAGAGGGGGTTGGTTCTAGCGCTGTCCGGCTTGGCATTGAACGCTTCCAGAGATGGGGCGGCCACAGATGCTCTGTTCCGCTGCCTCGCCGTCGTCACAAGGAAGGATTTCTTCCAAATCTCTAATCACAGGATCAGTTAGGTTGGAAAAGACCTTTGAGATCACCAAGTCCAACCTATGATCTAACACCGCCTTACCAATTAGACCATGGCACTAAGTGCTACATCCAGTGTTTCCTTAAACGCTTCCAGAAGTGATGACTAAACTAATCTAAACCTACTCTGTCAGTGTGAAACCATTCCCCCTTGTCCTGCCACTACATGCCCTGGTAAATACTCTTCCCCCCATCTTTCTTACAGGCTCCCTTCAGGAATGGCATGAAGCTGAGTCAGGGCAGGTTTAGGTTGGATATCACAAAAATTTTTTCACCCAGAGGGTGGCTGAGCACTGAACAGGCTCCCCAGGGAGGTGGTCACAGCACCGAGCCTGTCTGAGCTCAGGGAGTGTTTGAACAATGCTCTCAGGCACATGGTGGGGTTCTTGGGGTGTCCTGTGCAGGGCCAGGACTTGGACTCGATGATCCTGATGGGTCCCTTCCCATTCAACAGATTCTGTGATTCTGTGATTCTATACTGGAAGGCTGCAATTAGGTCACCCCAAAGTCATCCCCGGGCTGAACAATCCCAATTCTCCCAGTCTTTCCTCATATCAGAACTGCTCCAACCCTCCAACCATCCCGGTTCTTCCTCTGGCCTCACTCCAACAGGTCCGAGTCCTGTGCAGGAGCCTCAGAGCTGGATAGGATATTTCAGGTGGGGTCTCACCTGAGCGGGGCAGAGGGGCAGAGTCCCCCCAAACCCACAGTCACACACACACACAGGTGTGCACACACAATCCCTGTGTGTTACGTACACACACCCCGGGGGCAGGGGACACCGACAGCGGGACGTGGCACCTTCTGCAGGTACCTCCCCTGAGCATCCTGTGGTCCCACACGCCTCGTGGCTGCCTGGCAAAGGGCTCTGGGGGGCTCTGGGTGGGTTTTGGGCAGCATCAGGGGTGAGGTCAGCTCGGGACAACGGCACAGCACGGATTAGGCGTGCTGTGGGAGCACAGGGACCTGCCTCGGTCACCGCTGGAGCATCTTCCACCTCTCCTCTGTGTCCATAATCAGCCAGCACTTACCCAGCCCAAGGTATTTGCAGTCTGCAATGCCTCAAAGTGCTCTGTCTCACACCATGCATGGTTTAACTGAGATGTTCTAAAAGCAAGAAGTACAGTTGTGGTTTTTTACAGTACCAGAGTATCACAAACTGGGTTAAAATAAGGACTTTAAAGCTGGGAGCTCATGTCTCTGCTCCCTTCAACAGCACTATTGAGACATTTTGTTTACCCACAGTATCTTTTATTAATGGCTCGCTCCCTCGGAATATAAATCTACTAAAATTCAGAGTCATATCCTGACATTTTGATGCAATTCTTTCCCTAGGAAAGCTGAATTTGTGGTTACCACTAACAAGGGATTAAGCTACCATTCTTTCTTACACAAACCTTGTGCCTTTTAAAGTTAGTCAAGCATAGCCTCTTGTCTGATCTGAACTAGTCCTTACAAGAAGTTGTTTAATGTGTTGAGAAATTGCTCCTCTGAATCTCATTTCTGCTGTGGCACTTGGCCAGTTGCCTTCATGTAGCTGAAGTTAACTAGTTGACTGTAATTAGATTTAGTTATCTGATTGATATCCCCTGCCATTATGCCTGCAACATCCTTTTCCTGCTCTGAAAGCCTGAGATATAATCCTACCAGCATAGCAGGGCGAGGAATTTACGCCCACTCAGATTCCTCTTTGTTCATAACATTTCCCTCTTTAGATTCTGGGAAATGTTTTAATTCTTACTGACCACCACTGTTCTACTTTACCAAATGGCCAGGTAACCAGAAAAGCTTTATTTGGACTTTTAAAGGTATTTGGAGTTTATTGATAGAGTGAAAACCCATAATTTAATGTCTAAAGCAATCGTAGTCTTGGCTGTTTTCTGCAGAAACAACAATCTTAGCAAGATAGACAAAGAAGAAGAAAGTAATAGGGTTTTTAATTTTTCTGTTATTTTCCTGTTACATCTTTTCTTATGGAAGCTCCAGCCGTGCATCGTCAGTAGGAATATAAAGGAATAAATGTGTGGGCGAAATGTTTCAGGAAAGCTGTGAGGCATGCTGCAGACTGAAGCCCAGAGGACACAGGCTGAAAGTGCAAACCGTTCCGTATTTTCAGAAAATTAGGAATGCAGCCTGCTAGATACGAAGGGAAGTTTGGCCTTAGGGAGGTTATGCAAGGTCGGTCACTTCCCTCCATCTGAGCACTTTCCCTGGATTGCATTCCTTCACATTATGAACTTTGGTTATACAACTCGAGGCAATTTTTATCTTCATTCAGGCAATATTGCCATGGAAATTAATGAGAACTATTGGTAGTCAATCCTTTACTATGAATAATAACTAACTGAAAGTGCAGTTGCTTGGGAGCAGTGCAGGGCTGATGCATATGAGAAAAGATTCAAAATGCCTCTCAGCCGTGCTGGAATGCGGCTCAAGCTCCTGGAATTTCAGCAGGCAGGAACTTGCTCTGGTTTCTTTTGTTTGCATCCCAGGCAGTGAAGAAAAGTGAAGCGATTCTGCCTTCTTACTGTCCAGCAGGTCCCATCTTCAGAGCTGTTGTTCTAAAGAGAGGACATACATTTATTAAAATACGTGGAAAAGGGATGAGAGTTTGAGTTCAGACACACTGAAGTGCTTCAAGAGCTGTTTCCTAACAAATCAGTCCCGTCTGAGTCAGTGGAATTTTTTATGTACTACTGGCTGCGTTGAAATAAATACCTGCTTCCTCAACCTTTAAAACCATGGAAATGGTCCCAAATGATAACACTGCCAGCATGATGGAAATAATAATTAAGCATGATGAGTGACAAACAGTTAATGGAACAGAGTTGTGCCCTGGGGACATTGATTCTGGTTTACACAGAGTTTTTATTTAATGCATCACAGGCATTTCACGTAGGTGTCACCGTTTTGCTTTCCCTTGTCAGTCTAGGAAGAGACAAAGTGGTAAAGCTGGATGTGAGGATCTGTGAACTCCTTCACCCCTTTTCTCTTAAAAGTAACTGTGACCCCCAAGTTCAGCCTTACAGACACAGACCTGAATGTACCCATCCATTACAGTTGTACATATTTTTTAAGCTCCCTGGACAGCCCATACTGGGGAAACAGTGAACAGGAGGAAAAATTTCTCCACGTATCTCTGGAGATCTTAAAGCCCTTCATAACAGCAGGGAAGACACTAATAATCCCAATATGCAGGGATAAATACCTAGGCTTACAAAATGCCATAGGAAAAGTCACACAGTAACTCAATATGAGAAAGGAGACCAGAGCTCCTCACTTCCTGGGTGGTTCCCTTATTCCCAGGGGTTCCTGCCTTTTAGCTCTGCAGTAGTTTTCCACTATTCACAAGATCGGGATAAGGGTAAAATATCTCCAGACTGGCCTGTGTTCAGAGAGGGGACGTTAATGTACGATAGCTAGAAGGTGTTAAACTCCGTGATGAGATTTTTATTCAGGATTAAACCAGCCTTAGTTTACTCTAGTTTATTGCACCATAAATGAAGGTGTATTAACTTCATACCACTATTTGATTTATCTGAACTTTCCTGTAGAAAAGCCATAAATGACCTTGTAGACTGGAGCCCTCTATGTCTTGATGCCACAAACAGGCAAAAACATGTTTTTTCCTGTCTTCTCAAGTGACTGGTAGGAAAATTGAATAGTAGGCTGGGAGCTAGCCAGGGACACCAGCTGCCAGCGCTCGGAGTCCAGCAGCTGACATCAGAGCACTGGCACCATTGACAGCAAAGGTTACGCAGACAAACATTAGCAAATAGGGCTGAGTCCTGATTCATAAAATAGATGAGTGGGACGAGCGTGTGGCACACATCCCAGCCCTTATTCCCATTCCTGCAAAGCCCGTGACCATCCCAGGCTCCCTGCCTCGAGTTCCCTGTGGCTGCTCAGGAGCTGTGCGATGCTAAAACAGAAGTGAGCAGGTGGTGCAGGGGGGGCTGCTTGTACAGAGATAATGAAATCTGGAGGGGGGAGCTGGTGGAGTGGATATGCTGGATGAAGCCTCAGATCCAACATTTGTTCCAATACCTGTGTTGGATGTTTGTTAACGCCTAGAAGCCTGATAGCACTGTTTCCCTGGGGGACTGTGAGGAGCAGGGGACCCCCTCTGGGGCTCCCACCAGGTTATTTTATCCCTCAGACATCAGGAGGTGGCACAGGCTAAAGAGAACTCACCCCCATGACCTTTCTTCTAGTAAAGGAAAAAAAAAGTAAAGGGAATAAAGGGAAAAACGCTTGGATAATAACTGATTTGCTGAGGTGTTTTATTGTTGTTGGAAATGTCAAGCTCCTAATACAGGGAGCTGGAGTTGTGACCGAGGAAGGGTTCACTGGGCTGTTGAGAATGCCCAGCTTTTCTACTTGCCTTTGGAAACAGCCCTTGAGTCCGTGTGCCACTGCCTGGGAGCTGCCTGGTACCTGCCTCACAGGGAACAGCCTGCTTCCAGTTGTCTCTTTAAATGACTTAAAGCACTGCCAGGATCTGATCACTCAATCCTTAGAAAAACAGGAGTCTCAGCCAAAGGCTCAGCAGAAATGATGAGTAAATTTCCTATGAAAATAAAAACAAAGGCTGTTTACCATCCCTCCTTTTAATGAGTCTGACTGTACAAATACTCTCAGCTGCTTCAGCAAGCACTGAATCAAGCTGCTGGGTCACTCAGCGGGTAGAGACTTTGTCCCTATTTGCCTCTAACATGTTGATAATTATTATTTTTTTTAATACGAGAGGAGTAAAAAGAAATACTTACTATTGAAAGTATTGCACAAATCCATCTCCTTTTAAAGGACCCACTGACTCCACTAGAGCTGGGTCTGCACCCTTGGGCAAACACAGCACCTTTCAGTGGAGCTGTCAGGACAAGTTGCCTTTGTGGCTGCTGCTCCACCAGCATCACAGTGCCTGTGTCTGTACAGCCTATTCCTGTGCCTGGAGGAAAATGAGGCATTATGAGGCACTTGCACACCAAAATAACAACCAGTATTGCTATTTCAGGGTTTATTTTTTAACTCACAGTCTGTGGATCAGGCCTGTGCTGGCAGCCTTCATCCACGCGCGTCTCGGAACTTGAGAAACGCAAGTTTCGTGACGCTGTTTGCAGACCCCAGAAATGCCGCTCATCGTCTCCCATCAGCATCATTCTTTGCATGAATTCCGGTCCTGTATCCAAGGCAATCTCATTATTTGCTATACACGCTCGGTCTGCTGGCTAATTTCTTTCTCCTTCTCATGGGGGAGGAACCTTCCTGTGCTCCACAGGCGTGCCTGTGTTTAGGAGATTAAAGAAAGCAGGCAAGACGCATGAAAAATGTCACGCTGTCGCGGCGGCGGCAGCCTGAATGGGAGCGCAATTCCGAGACAGATGTTCCTTCCAATTGAATTGTCTGTGCGGGTGATTGCGGAGCTCGGCGCTGCGGAGGGGTGCGAGGCGGAGGGCACGGCTGAGCGGAGGGCTGGCGGCAGCCGGGGAGCTGGCACAGTGCGAGCAGCAGCTCTGCTGATCCTGCCACGGCTGCAGCATTCATCTGTCTGGGCCTCCAGCACCGCTGGCTGTCGGTCCTGGAATTAATTTGGCTAATGTAGCGCGTGATGGAAAGCCACGTCTGCGATCTCTTTGCCAGGCAAGACCGCGTGGATTGATAGCATCCTCTGTCCCTGGATGAGTGAACTAGCAGAGCTCCACTGAAACCCTGTGAGAGTGTGGCTCCATCGCCCAAGGGATGAGAAAGAAGATGTTTAACACCTCCTGGCTCTGGTGGTTGTCAGAGGGAGCCTGAGCAGACAAGGAAGAGGTGGAATTGCCACAGGGGTGGCTCTGAAACCCCTGTGCAAGTGGGATGTGTTGAGTTTTTTCTGAGGGCAGGTTCCAATATCAGTCTCCAAATAACTTGTTTTGACAAAGGGGTTGGTCTCCAGCAAAGCCTATTTGCAGTCTTTGTTTCAAGCTGGTGGCTACAGACTAATGTGTGACCACTATGTTTAAATTAACTAATGAAGAGCTGCTTGATTTGCTTCTGGTCACAACCAGGCTGAGTCTGAATTAAACAAGAGCCCAGTGATGGAAAAGACTGACATGCCCAGGACAATTCCCTGGACAGAGACTGGAAATGAGCCCAGTGCTTTCTTTGTGCCCCATCCCCAACATCCCCATGCACTGGTGCCTCGTGGGCCTTTGCTGCACCACTTCTGTGGGGAGCAAGAAAAGAGAGTGGTGTTGAGCACCCAGGAGGAGGCAAGAGGCAGGTGAATATGGCAGTGGTGGGAGTTGAGGCAGAACCAGCCCAGCAGAGGCTCCAGAGAAGCAGAGGACAAATCTGCCCAGCAGTTCACCCAGAGACAACATCCAGCTTGGAAAGCTGATGAGGGTGCACGACAGACAGGATGACGTGGGAGGGAGACCATCACCTATCCCCCAGAGCCCCAGCTAAATTAATTTGGTATCACAGTCAGCAGGAAAAGACTTTTGGAGGGAGGCTGAGCACCCCTGTACCACCAAGCACTCTGTGGGATGTGCTGGGTGAGCAGCTGTGTGCCTCCCCTCCCCACCACTGCACTGACACGTTCAGGAGCACAGAGAGAACTGGAGCTGATTGCAATAAACCCATTAGCACATGGATGTGAGCCACAACACGGCACTGTGCAAACTAACCCAGAAGGAGGTTTGCAATGTAGGCAAGCTAATTGCCAAAAATAACCCCCAACCCACCCTGGCTGCTGCGCTGTGCCATGGGAACAATATTGTGCATGTGATCACATTCAGCGGGACACAAGCAGCCTAAGGGTCTTTTTACATTTGGCTTGAAAAGGCTAAAAATAGACCCCAAACCACATTCCTTTTCTGCATTGCCATCTCCTCTGCCTCTTCCTATTCACTGGCACTTTTACATGCAAAGCAGGATTTGGGATCCAAGGCCCCGTAATTAGACTCCAGCCTGGCAGCTGCAAGTGGAACAGCTGGAGGTGTTATTTTTACGGGTTATTAATTGACTCCATGAAAGCCCAGCAAACAGAGAGCCAGCGAATTGCAGTCCACAGCCACATGACAAGGTCTTAGTGACAGGAAAAGATAAAAGAGAGAACACAGAATCCTAAAGCCGATTAGTTATAGCAATTTCTCCAAAGCTAAATATAGGGAAAAAATCCTCTCCCATCTTCAGCTCCGTTGGCGGAGATGAGAAAGCACAAGGAAGGAGATAGACAGAAGTTTCATTTTTCACTTAAGCCCCCATGGGCTGCAGAGAGAAACTGCTGCTTTGGTGACACTCCCAACTCTTAAATCCGGCTATCCCTGGCAGCTCCACCCTGACCAGCCCTTTGCTCAGCACTCACAAGTGCAGCCGCACTTGCTCCAGCCTCCCTGCACTGGTTTAACTTCCAAAAATAAATCTCGGTTGTACAGCAGAGGTGAAGCAGCACCTCTCCCAGAGCAGAGGACAGCCAGGATCCCGGCATTCAGCATCCTCTGTGCTGACAGCAATGGGGAAGGGAAGGCAGTGGAAAGGCTGGATGCCACAACTCAGCCCAAGAAAGCCCCCTCCTCGTCAGGAGACAGGACAGTCCCGTGTTCCACAGCTCCAAGACAGGGATTTCTTCCCACTTTCGTCACCCACACAGCAAGAGGAACACCAAACCCCCCTTCCAGATGTCTCTTCACAATGTTCAGCGGTTAGAAGAGGGGGATATTTCGCCCCAACCTCAATCCTTGACACTAGACACCCCTCTGGGTGGGTTTGGGGTATTTCCAGTCCCTCCCATATTCCCAGCTGCACAGGCTCTGTGTCTGGAGACAGCTGAGGGAAACCCACGTTTTGTAACTTCACCCTTTGGAGACCATTTCTGTGATAACCAATCCCCTTAGACATCCCTTCAACATGAGCGTGCCCTTCTGGCCCAGACCCACCCCTGGGCTTGCTGCCAGGGCTGTTTTCCACACCAGCCTGGCAGTGCTGGGACTGTCCTCAGGCAGGAAAGCTCCTCTTCAAAAGCCAGCTCTGCCATGTGCTGTGAACTGGGAAGAGCTGTCAGAGCTCCTGCCAGGTGCCAGCACTTCATTCCTGAAGGATGGGGTTGTGGGTTAAGCCTTTATTTCCAGCACACTCTGCCTGCTCCACACACAGTGCCCAGGATGTCCAATCCCCCCAAACCAGAGCAAGGCCATGGGGCTTCCCAAACTTGGGTTTCATACTGTCACATAGCCTTTCCCCAGGCTGGGGGTCCCCACAGGAGCAGAAGTGCCAGGGGCACAGGGACAGCCCCAGAATAGGGCTCCCATGGGGCAGGCAGGGCTGGGTATCCAACCTCGGGGCTACAGGGACACACCTTCTCCTCATCCGGTAATTCAGCCCAACCAGGCAATTGCTCCAAGTCTGAGAACACAGGAGCTGGAGGAGAGAAACCAGAGACAGCTGTGGTGCTGCACAGAGCCCCTCTCCACTCCCTTTAACCCTGGCAGGCGGGCTGCAAACACACTGCCACAGGAAGGGAACTCGGCGTCACCTGTGTGACCCTGCTCAGGCCTGGGGAGGTGCAGGTTCCTCCTGCACCCACAGGTCTGGAATCACTTGTGTGACCCTGCTCAGGCCCGGGGAGGTGCAGGTTCCTCCTGCATCCACAGGTCTGGAATCACTTGTGTGACCCTGCTCAGGCCTGGGGAGGTGCAGGTTCCTCCTGCATCCACAGGTCTGGAATCACTTGTGTGACCCTGCTCAGGCCTGGGGAGGTGCAGGTTCCTCCTGCATCCACAGGTGTGGCAGTCCCACATCTCCTCAGGCTACTTTCCCTGGTAAGGCTCAGTCTGTGCCATCTGTGCTACCATCACACCTCTCCACAAGATCCAAAGCTGTGGCTGCACAGGGATAGACGGCACTTTGGGGACAGCAGGAGCAGAGGAGGCTTTTTCCAGGGAGTGTCAGAACCACAGGTGACAGTGCTGGAGAGCAGAGAGCTGCTGGCAGCTCCCAGGGTTGCAAAAGTCTTTGGCCTTCACGGCGTGGGATGGGGGTTTGGGAGCAAAGCACATCAAGCGAGCTGAAGAGAGTGACATTTTCCTTCCCAGCTGCTCCCTCCGTGCCCACGCAGCCGGTGGGATGACTCCGTGCAGCTAATGATGCAACGTGATTAGTAAACAAATGATGCATTTGCACCAAGAAACAAAAATAAAAGAGGAAGAGGAGAGAAAAGGAAGAAAACGAGTCACATTCTGGGCTGGCAGCACGCAGGAGCGAGCTCTTTAAAAATCTGCTGAGGAAGGCACTTGCACAGCACATGGTTTGGGCAGATCAATGAAGCTGCAAAGCAGCCTGGCAGGCACACAAATCCACTTTCTAATGAAATTTACAGCAAGTGGAATTTAGGTCACTACTCGGAAGCATTCAGTTTATTCCAGGCAGCTTTTAAAATATTTAAGAAATAGCTGTCAAATTAAGCCTGCTCACCTCTGGCTGCAAGGTCCAACTCGGAGCCACGGCAGATTTCTTAGCTATGGCTTAAAAATAAGTATTTTTTTTAAGCTTTCTTTGATTGCCCCTCTCTTCATCATCACAGCACAGTGAGTGGCATCAACTCCTGCCATGCAATCCTGGCTCTGGTGGGGGCTGTGAGCTCCAAGGATGCTCAAGCTGTGCCCAGCCCTGCCTCGTCCTTCCCCAGGGGCAGGGCAGTGAGACACCAGACGTGTCCTTCCCGCAGCCTGTGCCCAAAGGACTTCAGCTGCTGCTGAAGGAAGAGCAGTGCTACAGCCAGACCTAAAAACAGCTCTCGAGGGAACAGCTAAAAGCAGCCTCTTAGCAGAGGTGAGCCTTCACCAGGGCTGAGCGATGCCGAGGGGAAGGGTCTGGGCTGCACTGCTGGTTGCCAGCTCTATTCCCAGGTGTCACACTCCAAGAGAGCTGCCAGAGCAGCTTCAGTGGGTGGTGGAGGGAGAGGAAAGGTGGCAACCAGGCAGTTCCCTGGCTGTTTACCCAGCAGAAGTGGCCACAGCCCCAAATCTCCACACTCACAATTCCTGTAGAGATCAGAGCAGTCCAGACATTTCCGCTTCCAACCAGGCAAAGTTCAAACCCTTACATAACACAGACGGTGTGAGCTGATTGCTGCCCCAGCTCAAGGTCCAGCCAGGCACAGAGCTCAGAGCTCTTCCAGCCTCAGCACAAACCAGGAGCAGAGCAGGGGAGAGCAGAAAGCAGCCTTGGAGCAGGGCTGGGCTTAGTGCGAGGGGAGACACCACAGGCACAGCCAGGCCCTCTCTGGGCTGTGCTTTGGAGGACAAAGAGGTTTCCCCGTTGCTCACCAACCTGCCCCACCTCGGCAGCTGCCCCCAGCTTCTGTTCCCCACAGCCTGGGCATGTCCCCACACAGGACCCGACCAGAGCCCAGCCCCAGTGCTCGGGATTTGGCCTGGCTGCAGCTGAGCTAAAACACGGGTGCCTGTGCAAACACCTCTGCCTCCTTCCTCATTATACACATAAATACCCATTTCATGCTCAGCTGGTGGAGGATTTGTTTGGCTGGGTTATGATCCTGGCTGCTGCTGCTCCACAGCTGGCTCTGGACCAGGATCTGGCTCTGGGGGACACGGTCTCTGACCTCCCTCCCATCAGCACTCCTGGCTGTGGATGAGCCCACCACAGCACACTCTGACACCATCCTGGTGGCCTGTCCCTTCTTCCACCTCATTGACAGAGCTCCATGTCCATCCCTGCAGCTCTCCTGCCCTTCCTGCTCCATTCCTTGCCCATAGGGATGTTACTGAGTCTGGAAGAAGTGATCCTTGGGTATTACCCAGCTCTCTGGGACCCCTCTTCCCTCTAGGGCACATTCCCATGGGATTCTTTCAAAAAGATCCCTGGAGAGGCCAATTAGCTCTCCCCATGGCCAGGGCTCTGACTGGACATCCCTGGCCTGGGACACCCCTGGAATGCTCGCATTCCAGGGCAGAGCAGGGATCTCCCGACGATGTAATCCCGCCATGGCCTGGCTGCCCGTGCATCCGATTACAGAAAGGCTCCCAGTTTTCCCATTTCCGTGAAAACAAAGGATTCTGTGGAGCTCCGCACCCTCTAGTGGAGGTGGGAGCTCGGCACACCGAGCTGCTCCCAAATCCCACAGCACGGCCGAGTTCAATTCAGCATCTGATTGCCCTACAGCTCCCCGAGCAGGACTGGGGGTGACATCTGCAGGGTGTGACAGCCCCGGTGTCATTTCTCTGTCTGCACAGCCCCCTGCAGCAGTTAAACACCTCCCCACTTTGCTCCAGCACAGAACTGTTAAATACGAAGAAAGAAAGAAAGTCAACTTTGAGAAACAGATTTTATTCATGTTCACCATCCAATTAGGCCAAACTGCCTTCTATAACCTACAGGAAAGCTGGAGGGGGACTTTTCACAGGAGCATGTGGTGCCAGGAGAGGAGGGGATGGTTTCAGCAGGCAGAGGGAAGGGTTAGATGGGGTATTGGGGAATTAGGGTGGTGAGGCCCTGGCACAGGGTGCCCAGAGCAGCTGTGGCTGCCCCATCCCTGGATGTGTTCAAGGCCAGCTTGGATGGGGCTTGGAGCAGCCTGGGACAGTGGAAAGTGTCCCTACCCATGGCAGGGGGTGGAAGGAGATGGTCCTTATGGTCCCTTCCAGCCCAAACCCTTCTATGATTGTGTGATAACCCAAAAAACCACACAGGTACAACCAAACTGCAAGAGCAGCTCTCACCATCCTGCAGAACCACCTCTTGGTCCAGCCACCTGCAAAGAAATAGCCGAGATGTTCACCCAGGAATGCAGCTAAAGCCAGAGCCCCTGTCCTGCACAGCCCCATCTCCTCTGCATCACTGTTAACTGAAGCATCATCCCCCCCCAGCTCTCCCTAAAATCCTTCCCAAAAGCGTCTCTACCACGAGCACTTCCAAAAGCACACCAGAGCCAGATCACCCACCCCACAGCAACAACAAACAGGAAAAGGACTCCTGATTTTGGCAAGGAATTTCTGCCAGAAGCCGGGATCACCGTGGTGCCAGGCTCCCAGCACGGGCCTTCCCCTGTCCCTCTCCCTTCCCACGCCTGCAGGGCACAGAGTCCCCTGAGCTGTCCCCAGGTGAACCCCCCGCTGCAGGAGAGAAACCAAACACAGAACAAGAGAGCAAAGTACACAACTTCCAACACAGCTTTGCATTTGCTCAAGTGCAGAAACCACCTTATCACTGTTCCCTGCTACGTGGGGAACAAAGTTACAACTCAAACAGTATCTAGTGATAAATCAAGTACCCAAGCTCTGATTCCCATACGTGAGAGAGTTTGATTTTGCAAAACATTTTCAGAAGAACACTCACTACACATTAAAAACCCCAATCTAGCCCGTTTTCCCTTGGATCAGGGCTGCAGCTGTTGTTTGCAGTATCATACATGACCATCAAAATGCTTCATGGATGTTCACACCTGTTACTGCACAGGTGAGGCCCAGCACGGAGCCCACCTGGGAGCTGCTCTCGGGCACGGGTGAGGCTGGCTGGTACCACCCAGCAGCCCTTCCCCAGCCCACAGACCCCAAACCCTGCCCAGGAGGGGCTCACGGGGCTCCCACGGCTCACCTGGTGCTCCCTCCCCTCAGGGATGGAAGCACAGAGTGTCCCCTGTCACCATCCAGGGCTGGGGCTGAGCCCGGGCAGGAAATCCTGTGGCACACGAAATTCTGGGACATTCACAGCAAAACCAGAGTCCTGCTCTGCCTGTTGGTCCTGGGGCACGCCCTGGCCTGGCCCTGCAGCCCCCTCCCCACCTCATGGCTCACTCCTTACACCCCAAGGGCCCCACTCGGCTCTCCCGACCCCGCTGTGGGCCCAGCACACCCCGGGGTGTCCTTGCACAGCACCCCAGTCCTCCCTGCACCCCCTACCCTGCCCCAAAGCCCCCACAGACCCCAAACCCTGAACCCCCAGCCCCTCCCTGCACC
>VZRO01002123.1:454446-474184 GCA_013397915.1 Daphoenositta chrysoptera | reverse complement strand
CGGGAGCAGAACCCGATAACGGGAGGGGGATTGCCGGGAGCAGAACCCCGATAACGGGGGGGAATTGCCGGGAGCAGAACCCCGATAACGGGAGGGAATGGCCGGGAGCAGAACCCGATAACGGGAGGGAACTGCCGGGAGCGAACCCCGATAACGGGAGGGGAATGGCCGGGAGCAGAACCCGATAACGGGAGGGACCTGCCGGGAGCAGAACCCGGCGCTGTGGGGCGCGGGGCCGGCGGAGAACAGGACCCTGTGCAGCTCCGGAACGGCCCCACCGGGGTTTGGGTTTGGAGCTGCTGGTCCAGAGTGGGTCACAGAGATGCTCCCAGGGCTGGAGCCCGGCTGGGAGGGCTGGGGGTGCTCAGCTGGAGAAGAGAAGGCTCCAGAAAGAATTTAGAGCCCCTTCCAGTGCCTAAAGGCGGCGTATGAAAAGATGGAGAATGACTTTTTACACAGGCAGATAGCGATAGCACAAGAGAGAATAGTTTTATACTGAAAGAAGAGAGGAAGAAATTCCTCCCTGTGAGGGTGCTGACACGCTGGCACAGGGTGCCCAGAGAAGCTGTGGCTACCCCTGGATCCCTGGGAGTGTCCAAGGCCAGGTTATCCCACCTGGGACAGCAAAAGGGGTCCCTGCCCATGGTAGGGATGGAATGAGATGGACTTTTAGGTCCTTTTCAACCCAAACCATTCCATGATTCCATTATTATAATCCCCCCAAAGGCAAAATGTCGGCATACAGAGAGTTCAGAGCCTGCTCCTGGCTGGAGCTGAAACCACAGGGCAGTTAATACAGAGTAAATGAGTGTTTTGATCAAATATTCTGCTGACGGCTCTCAAGGCCACCTGTTTATGTTGAATCGTGCTTCACTTCCAGTGGCTCTGACAGCCCCACTCGTGGCTAAGAGAGAGGCTTTCAGCACAAATACAGGTATCTCGCTCATGAAATTTAATCACAGATTTCCCTCCAAGACATTTCGGTATGAACAGCCCAGGAGCAGCAAACCACTCCAACACACAAGCAATAACTTGCTCCCTGATGGCTCATTAAAAATGAAGCAGTGCTTAGCTTTATTTCTGCAATAACACATTTTAGCAGACCTCTTATAAAATATACATACAGGTCCAAGCCATGCAAAACCTGGATGGGAGGAGCAGCTGGGGAAGCCAAGCACCACACCAGCAAACAGAAACTCATTTTTGCCCATTAAAGCTTAGTGTGACCTCTCGGTGCTGGCACATCCAAACACGGGGATTGAGTGACACGGGGACAAGGTTTGTGCCACCGGCCCGGCCCCACGCTGTGCCAGCTGAGCAGGTAATTCCACACTCAGTTCCCCAGGATCGGGTGCCTGCGCTGCTCAGAGCCTGCTCTGAATACTAAACTCCTCATTTCCTTGCGATTTTCCTTCCGCCGCTTGTAAATACACAGCAGGAGTGTTCTACAAATACCGGGGAACATCTCTCCAGTCCCTGTGAAAGCAGAGGTCACGATCCCTACTTTGCACAAAGAATTGTGATGCAGAGGGATGAATGAAAACACAAATACCCGCAGATCTGAGGCGCTGACTTTGCAAAAGCTGCTTTTGTGCTTCTCGGAGTACAAAGCCCTTCCCTGCTGCCCCTTGACCAGTGCTCACAAGCCGAGGGATATCCCCTCTCCCAACACAGCCCTGCTGTTCATGCGTTGCTGGTTTAATGCTGAAATCACAACGCTCAGCGTTCCTTTTTTTCCTTACAGGTTCACAGGATCCTTGAGGCTGGAAAAGACCTCCAAGATCATCGAATCACACCGCGATTGCAGTGAAATCCTTTAGGGCTGCCGGAGCGTGGTGGGAGAGCCCTGGAACCGAATGTGCAGTGGCCAGAGGAGGCAGCCAGGCTGAGCTGAGCCGAGGGGCTGCGACATCTCACAGCCTCGTTTGTCACCAGCCTGGCAGGGAGGTGGAGGGAGCACCCGGACACCCCACCCTGGGCAGGGAGAGCCACCCATTCCCTCCAGAGCAGCGCATCGGGGCGGCCCAGGGCACGTGTGTGCAGAACAAAAGCATTTCACACCTTCCGCGAGTTTTATTTGTGAAGGAAAAAGCATCTCCCGCCCGATGCTGCATCCTGCTGATCCCGTTCTGCCCCCCTCACACTCTCTTTTTCCTCCAAGAGAGCCAGGGGCTGGCCAGCTCCACACCCCGGGGTCTCATCCCTCCTGGGTGCAATTTTGGCCGGCTCTGTATCCGTGTGTCTCATTGGTACAGCCAAACTCGGGCTGTCTGCCTGATGGCAGGGACGGCGCTGAAAACAAACATTCTTTTTTGTCCTTTTTGATAAAAGAAAACATTACCTCTCCGAGATTTACACAGTAGATCGAGCATAAACCTGAATTATCTCCCTCCTCTCTTTCTCCAGGGAGCAGATAATAGGTGGATGTATCCATCCCTCTGCTTTGTTCCACGTCGCCCAGCCTGGCAGCGTTTCGGCTGCTATTAAACCACGCTCACCCCCCTTGACATTTAAAGGGCTGGTGTTTGATTGCTGTCACAGTCCTGTGCGTGGATCCTTCAACCAGTTCCCTCCTCCTCTTCCCGCCAGTGATGGATTTTCTCGTTTATTCCAGAGTGATTTGGTTTCCTCCTGCTGTGCTCCAGCAGGATGCTCTCGCTGTCAGACGCGGGGTTTGGTTTTGGGATTTGCCCACGCTCCAGGCAAATTGGAGCTGTCCTGGCTTTCAACAGCGACAGGAAAACTGAACAGCACGTGGGTCTGGGAGCCTGCTCCTGCCGGGGTGGGATCCTCCTGCCTTCGGGGTCACTGCTGTGCTGTGGGATGTGTCAGACCACAGCGATTCCCCACGGGGCCATCGCCTTCCACGGCTGACCCATTGTCCCCACCGGGGATGTCCCACGGGATGAGTGGACACTGGCTCCTCGGGGAGGAGCACCTGGTGCCTGAGGTGGGGAGTGGAGCCTTTCTGCCTCTTTGGGAGCAGATGGGATGCAGCATCAGCTCGAGGGTTTGCAGCTCATCCGTCGGGGGAGAAGGCACAGAGCACAGGGCGTGCTGCCAGCAGAGCTTTGCCAGACGATCTGCAAGGGACAAAGCATTTCAGTGCATCGAGTCCTGAAAATCCCTTTGGGCCTCTCTAGGTCCTCCTCTTGGCGAGATCAGAAAGGCTGAGGGTGGCACCCAGCTCTGCCAGTTGTGCCAGAAAGTTGGCCTCACATGTCCAGGTGTGGAGTTCCACAGGTAAAAGTAGGTAAACACAGGTAGATTTTTTTTTACCAGAGGGTTTGAAACAAAGCTGAGCCCTTGGCCCGTGCCTGTTTGTATTCTGGGTATCTCTGATGTGAAGAGCTGGTTCTGTACATGCTCCTGGCCTGCTCCCACCACACAAACTCCTTCTCCCCGGGCTGCTCACACTGAGGGACTTCAGAGAATCATGGAATTGTTAAGCTTGGAAGAGACCTCTGAGATCACCGAGTCCAGTCATTAACCCAGCACCTCTGTGTTCACCACTGAAACGTGTCCTCAAGTGCCACATCCTTTTAAATCCCTCCTGGGGTGGTGACTGCCCTCCATCCTGGGCAGTTTGTTCCAGGACTGACAACTCTTTCAGTGAAGAAATTTTCCATAACAGCCAGTCTAAACCTTCTCCGTGCCAGGGGGTGCTGATTCCTGGGATCCCTGAGCTGACATTCCTGGCTCTGTGCGTGCCTGCAGGATGGCACTGAGCACTCAGCTGCTCCTCCCATGGCACCTGTGGGATGGGGACAGCTCTGGGCTGGCAGTGAGGTGTTCAGGGTGTCTGCACTGTGGGTGAATATCCATTTCCAACCACAGCAGACGCCGGGCAGTGCAGAGGTGGCTCAGCAAAGGACCACGGCAGTCTCTTCTATTCTGTGCCCAGGCAGCCCCACTCTGAAACACTCCAAAGCACTTGGGATCTCCCTGAACCCTTCAGAGCAAGGCCAAGGCACAGCCAGAGCTCTGGCTGCTGGAATTATCCCAAGGAAATGCCTCTGTATCATATCCTGGGGATCAGCACTGAGATGGTTTGCTCTGACACCCTCTTGTTCCACCAAACCCACACCCCCGAAGGTCCCACAGCCCCAGCCAGGCACTGGCACCGCTCACAGAGCCCCCACACCCCCGGCTGCCTCCCCACCACCCCAAAATCTGCTTAACAGGGCCACAGATGGGCGGGAGATGCTTCCAACACAGACGTCAAGGATGAGTTGGTGCCCTTTGCAGTCTCCTTCTGCTGCATTCCTATAGAGTGCGGCCAATTTGCATAATAAACATGAGCTATAAATGTCAAAATCGGCCACATCCATATCTTATTTTCACTTCAGACTCTGATTGCATCTTTTTGACTCGAACTTGCCTTTGCAAATAGCTGCAGCCTGGCACTCTGTGGCTGCTGCCTTCCTGGATCTGTGGGGCTGGGCTCCTGTCACCGAAACTGCAGGAAAAACAAAACCCCTCCAACATCATCTTTAATGTTAGAGAGTCAAGGCATTACTCTGTTATCTGGCCAGGATGTACCACAGAAATCATCTCATCCACACATAGCCCCTGTGTGCAGAGAGAATCATTCCATGACACATAACATCTATTAGATTTTTTCAGCTCTTTTATACAGTCATAACTCATAGAAACGAAATGGGTCAGTGTTCATTGGTCCAAAGTTGGGTAGTTTGTAGTATTTGGTTTCTTTTTGGATCGGGATTTCTTCCCTTATGATGTTAATTAGATCTTCATTCCTTGATTTTCCTTTCAGTCTTTTCCTGAGGAGATGCCTCCAGCTGTGCCAGAGGCAGACTCTGGGGTGGCTGTTGCTGGATGCCGCTGATGTTCTGCTGATGTTCCCTCCATGGCCTTATCTCTTTGGGGCTGCTCCCGGGCTGTTGGAATGCTGAGCCCATCAGGCTTCACCCAAACAATGCTCTGGAAAGAAGCCTCAGCTCCCTTCCCCCGGGGCAAAGGTGAACAAACCTGGCTGAAGTTATAAAATTTTAAACTGGTGTGTTTTCCAACCCTCCCAGACCTCAACATCCAACTCCCTTAGGCCACCCCAGAGCTCCTGCCTTCCCTGCAGATGCAATTTCAGTGGCTCTGCCACCGCTGCCCGGCACAAGTGGGCACAGTGAGGAGAGAAAAGTGTTGAGCCAGGAGACGGAGCTGTGCGGCAGAGGGAAACTGAGGCAGAGCCAGCCGGGGATCTGCCTCTCCACGGCAGATCCGAGCTGCAGATCTGGGTGCCCGGTGCCACCCTTGTGCCATGAAACACACCCACGGTGTTTCCGCAGGTGCAGCGTGAGGAGAGACGGCTTCAAATCCCGGCATCTTCCAGACTGATCCGTGCGCTCCATTCCCCCTCCTGCTCAGCTGTGGATAAACCCCACAGAAATCCTTTACAAACTCACCTGCTGCTCTCTGGGACTGCGGGCCCCACTCCTCCATCCCCTGGCTCCTGCGGGACACATTGGAGCCCTGTACCTAAATGTTTCCAGCTCCCTACAGCGCAGCTCTTCATTCCCCTCTTCAAATGCAAATGAGGATTTGCAGGAAACCATTTGATTCACGGGTTCATCCTTTATTTTGGCAGATAGCATCAGTTAAACGCCTGCTTATTTCTGCTTTCTGAGAACAATATAAACCACTTAAGTACACATGCAAGATAGACTGAGCCCTAAGTGCTTATGAGCTGTTTGATTTACCGAGGTGTCTTTATCTTTGCCGAGTATCTCGCGAAGTCATTTATTATTTAGCAGTAAATTAAAGTAGAGGGTCTGTGATTTTCAACAACAGAAATTAATATCCCAGCGCTCCTTTGTACCATATATATCTATAATTTACAGCACTGGAACCGGCCAGACAGCGCTGCAAGACCATCCGTTTCCTCTCTCCCTTGTTACCTGCTGATCACTGCTGCGGAGCGGGAATAAAAAATGGACTGGCAGGAGAGACACTCTCTCTAACAGGAAAGGGTAGTTTTAAATTAAAAGTCCAGTTTTTGTGGCTCTCAAGAGGCCCCCTTTGCTTCCCACTGCCCTCCTGCACGCATCACTTACGGATAATGTAGTGAACAGGCAGCAATCTCGCCTTGAGACAGCTGAGTTTTAACCTCACTGGTTCTGTGCTTGGTGAATAAAATTGATAATAAGAATGGTGATAGTAGGAGTAGTAATAATAATTTTTAAAAATCATTATTTTTATAATTTATTAATTTATTATTATCATCATCATAATTATTACTACTACTACTACTACTACACCTGCAAGCCTGGGAAACATACGCTGTGGAATTCTCTGCCCATCTGTCCACAGTGGAGGGGTGGCCAGGGGTGCTACAGAATCAGAATTCCGGAATAGTCAGCATTGGAAGGGCCCTCTGGAGATCACCCAGCCCAACCCTGCTGCCAAGGCAGGGTCCCCTGGAGCAGGGGACATGGAAACACATCCAGGTGGGTTTGGAATGTCCCCAGAGTGGGAGACTCCACGCCCTCCCTGGGCAGCTGTTCCAGGGCTCTCCTGCCCTCCGTGGAGAGCAGTTCTTGCTCATGTTGAGCTGGGATTCCTGTGTTTCATTCATGGCCACTGCTCCTCCTCCTGTCACTGGGCACCACTGAGCAGAGTCTGGCACCATTCCCTGCCCCAGCCCCTGCAGAGCTGGAGCAGGAGTGGCTGCCCAGAGACACAAGAGACAGCAAGGACAGCGCTCTTCCTTCGGGGCTCCATGGACTCATAAAGCCCCTGGGTGACTTCAGGAACAAGGCTGGGGGTGTCACGTTGGAGAACAGCACATCCCTGCAGCTCCCACCCCTTCCTCTGGGTCTGTGCCAGCTCCCCACATCAGCCTGGTGCCAGGTTCAAGAGCAATAACATGGCCAGAAGGTTTTATGGGCTGTGTCGGGCTCTGGCTGACACAAAGCAGCCAATAATTTATAGCAATCTCATGTACTACAAAGACAAAACATGTCCCTCTTGGATGGAGCTCTGCGAGCCAGAGGGATAAATCAGCTCCAGCAGGGAGCAAAGATGAGAAAAGCAGGAAAAATACCCAAAATGTTCTACTTGGATTTTTTTGAAGGAGGAGGGAGAAGGGGCCCTGCAAATGCTCTCCTGGTGGGGTTGTGTGGGCTGGCCTGAGCAGGGGCTGTGCTGGGGTTTCTGAGCCCTGCCCGGGCAGCCACCTCCAACATCTCCTTGCAGCACCTTTTGTCCGTGCCCACATGAGCCCCCCGTCCTCCTGGAGCCCCCCTGGGCTGCAGAACAAGGAGGTTTTGTCCCCCAGAGCTGTGGCCCAGGAGCCCTGGCTGGTGGCAGGGGTGCACTCAGCAGCCACTCCTCGTTCCTGCCTGCAAAGGAGGCAGTGCCACAGCACAGTCCTCAGGTCTGGCACAGGGTTTGTGCTTTTGGCCAACAAATCCATCTTCTGGACCAATCCCAGGGAACTCAGCGCTACCTTAGACGCTGCCAGCAGGAACAGCCCCCGTGGGCACTGTGGATGCTCTCCCCAAGCACCACCTCAGCCCACACAGGGCAGAAAACCCAAGCCCCCAGCCCCACAGAGGTCTTCCACTGCTCCAGTGGCCAGGGTTTCCTCACACCAGGGCCACTGCCACTCTTGCCATGATGCTCTGTGGTGTTCTGCCACAAGGACTGGGCTCCCTGGCCTGCTGATCCCTCGTTTCCACCTCGGTCCCCCAGGCTGGATCGCTCCCAAATTATTTGTGTGCCCTTCAATTTCTCAGCTAAATTAAGAGAGTCGTTTGTCTTGCAGCCAAACAGATAAAAACATGGAAAGGCATCAGGAAACTCAGCCTGTAACAAGTCATGCTTTCCCTCTCTCTTCTCCTCAATGTGGAGAAATTTCCAAGGAGAAACCGTGGCAGTGTTATTTGTCTTTGTTTTTGGGAAGAAAATCAAGCTGATTAAAAGCAAACATAACGAAAGAGCTGTGGAGTCCCAGAGGCTCCCTTGCAGGAGTTCAAAGGGAAAAAAAGGAATAAAAAACCAGAAGCGTTAGAGCAAGGCATTTAAGCTTTGAAGACCATATCAGTTATGGATGAATTAAAACACACAATAATTAGCACTGAGAGCTACAATACCTGAGGAGATGGGGAAAATTGGTTTCCTTATGCTCACCAAGCCCTTGCAGGGATGCTCCTGCCAGGATGGGTTTAGGGGCAGGGCTCTGTGGTGGCACTGGCAGTGTCTGCAGGTGGAGGCTGAGCTGCTCCAGTTGGGAGAAGGGTTATGAATCTCCCCAAACCGGGCCAGGAGACACTTCAGAGACAGAGCCAGAGCAGCGGGTGTTTGCTTTATTCAGTACCGGGTATGTGGGGGGATCTCTCCTCCGAAAACACACACACCCCGGTGCTCCCTACTACACAATATTATGGGTTAAATAATGAATATTCATCCTATTCCTTGGGACAGGCGTGGTTATACAAATTATTTCTCGGAAGTCATTAATATCATTAGCATAATGCCACGCATGCGCTGTGTGTCCTGGTGGTCGCACTGAGGAAGGCTTCTCCTCTTCCTCGGGGGTCTTTCTGATGAAGGCTGGCAGTCTTCCTCACAATGCACTTTTCACCTTTCTCCCTGGGGCATGCGTGGTCCTTTGAGGAATGATTCAGTGGTTTCTGAGATGATCCTTGTCCCCTCTATCTTGACAAGATCAGGGCAAATCCGGCTTCTTAGGTTTTGTAATGAACATTTGCTGTCGGAATCAACATTTGCTGTCTCCCAAAAGTTACCTGTGCTTACAGGAGTCAGCTGTTGATCAGCCCTTTCTCGGTTATCACCGGGAACGCGCTGCTGCCTGCCTGGCTCGGGATCGCAGCCCACCCTGGGAGCCCTGCCCGGAGCAGGGACGGGACAGAACCTCTGTGTGCCAACCCCCGGGATGATGGCACCTGGAGGTGGAGATAAGGAGGGAGGACAAAACTCCTCCAGGAGCCTTGGGAGGCACCTGAAGTTTATCTGCTCGGCGTCTGCCAGCTGGAGATTACCGGCTTTTATTTTCTTCTTTCCCGTGGCAAGAGAAAAAAACCCAGTAAATAGGAAAAATGCCCATCCTGCATGCAAAGCATGATCCTCAAATAAACATCACGGCTCTGTTATCCCATTAAAAAAGCATTTAGCTTTGAGCTTTGAACACCTTGAGCCACGGGCTGCCGGGCTCTGGCTGTGGTGGGCAAGGGGGGTCGGCGCCTGCCAGCTGCTCCTGGCTCCTGCCTCCTTGGCAAACCATTTCCTCCTGGGGCAGGAATTATTTAACAGAGCCACTCGGCTACAGACCCGCCCAGGAGTTAATTCACTTGAAAATCCACAAATTCGATTAGATACCGCCCATAGATCAGGGGTGTTCTCCAAGAGTTCCACCTTTCCCTCGGCAGTCGGGTCAGGCTCCCCTTGCTCTGCGCCTCCACCGTGGAGATGGGAACGGAGCTTTCGAGCTGCCAATTCCCCTCCTGGTCCTGCAGAAAAGGGATGGCTGGACCATTGTGCTCTGATGGTGCTCCGAGGGCAGCGAATCCACCCAATCTGCAGCAGATGAATGGGGAGGAAGCGCTTCCCTGTGCGCTCACACGACAGCGGGGCAGCGATAAGGATGTTCTGTGGGAAGAAAAAAAACCCAGGGAGATCCCTATCAAATAATGTGTTCCTGTACGAGCGATTCTGAGGCTGTGCCGGGCTCCGTGGCACTTTGCGAGGGAAATTCAGAACGGTGGAGATTACACTGAGCATAAATTCTGTTTGCTCTGCAACAAAGTTAATCAAGTGGCATTATTTTTTGGAGGAGGAGGTAAAAGGAGGCAGCAAGGGCCAGCTCCAGCCCTTCCACCCGTGGGGGTGCTGAGGATGGGTCGCACTGGTGGCTGCACCAGCTCGGGTTTTACAAACTGGGTTTGCAGGTGCATCCCTTGTCCTTGGTGGGGTGACAAGACCAGGGGCTGTGTCACCCACCTCCATCGAGAGAAACTCCCTCTGTGGAGCCCCTCCACCCTCAACACCCCAACTCTTCACAGGTCCCTCTCCTGCTACTTCTTTTTTCTTTATTCCTCCTCCCCTCCCATTTTACAGCTTTTATCTCAATTCCAGCAGATCAAAGCTGACCCATCCTGCCAAAATTTTCATTCCTTTAGATGGGAAAGATGTGAGAAACCCTCGTGACTGATGCCTCCAGCAGCACGTTTCAAACCCTCCCTTGCTGGGCCGTGCTCCCACTGCTGAGGAGCTGCAAAAGGGCGGCACAGCAGGCAAACTGCAGCCAGCAAGGGTTTGCTGTGATATTTTAAAAGCCATGGGCAGAGTCTTTTCACCCCGGACCATAAATTTTAAAAGCCTTCTCACCCCGGAATATTTAAGCCTGCTGCTGAGTTCCTCAGATTAGCGAACATCCTGCGCACCAGGGAGGTTGAGGCTTCTCCTCCCATCCTTTCCCGCTAATTTTAGGATAAGAGGGCTGAATCAGGGGTCAAAGCCATGCACCCCCTTCCCACCTCAGTGTCCCCCTCTGCGGGGCCAAGGCGGTGGCAGGGACATTTCAAGGTCCCTCACACGGTGTGTGCACGGGGGTGGCTTTGCCCGGGGGAGGTGACATCCCACCGAGGATGGGAGCCCTCAGGAAAGGCCGATCCCTCCTTGTGGCCTCAGCTCTGTCCTCGCTGCCACTAGATGTCAGCGGAGACTGGAGCTGGGACGGCTTGGGAAGGGCTGATCCTGGCGGCTGTGCTGGGAAGGAAAGGAGGGTCCTTGGATATGGGCATCCCGCTGTACCCCTTCCTGCAGCGCCTGGGGACACCTCGTGTGGCCTGTCACCTCCCCCACGTGTCCAGAGAAGGGTTCAGGAGTCGCAGCTCCCCATCCCTGGCATGAGCAGGGAGCATCCTTCATCCGAGCAGGCAGCTGCTCCTGGTTACACGATAAACGGGGTGTGAGAATGATGCCATGATGATTTTTTGCCTTTTCTTTTATACGCCTTTTATATACTTTTTCTATATTCTTAGTGCTTCTAGCCCGCATTCTTAGACCTAATGTTTTGTTAAGCCAAGAGCCCGAAGCCCTTGGCAGCCTGGCAGTGAGGGGTCAGAGAGCCCCAGGCACCAAGNCCCAGGGAAAAAAACCTTTTTCCTTCTAACCGTGTTTGGCTCTTCATTTTAACACCAGGGAAAGGCATCAAGAACAGCAAGGAAAAGAAATCAGGCCCTTCCCTTGAAGGGTGTGCTACACACACCTTGTTGGTGCTGTGGCATGGACCGAGCTGTGGGGTCAGCTGTGCCCCGAGCCTGAGCTCTGCACTGTCCCCAAAATCCTGTCACCAGCAAGAATGCATCGGCCATTTAACCTCCCCCTAAAATCACCCAGCCCTTCCCACATCGTTTAACATCCCCCTAAAATCACCCACCCCAACTCTTTAACATCCCCCTAAATTCCTCCCGGCCTGCCAGATCCTTTGCTTTCCTTTGCAGCAGGTTTTGCCCCACACACGAAGGATTATTTTGGCTTTCTCCCTGAAGGATGAGCCACGTCACAGCACCGAGCCGGGCTGGGATGCTCCAGGGCAGGGGCAGCCCCCATCCCAACCCCTCCGAGCTGAACCTGCATCCTCTTTCTCCACAGGTCTGGAGCAGGAGCTTTGCTGCTGCCCCCACTGCCACGTCCACCTGGGACCAGCTCCCCTCTCCAGCAGGCTGGGCTCACTCACAGCATTGACACGTAACAAATAAATTGCAAATGCCTTAATTTCATGGAAAATCAGGAATGGGGGTGTCACCAAGCGGAGCGATTTGATTTTGTGCTCACTGAGTTGTGACACATCAGTGGCAACCTCCCGACGAGATGCAGTTTCCCACCACCAGTGGAGGAATATTTAGGCAGAGGTTGAAGTAATTCCCCAGCTTCCCCCAGTAAAACACTTAAACATCATCTTTTCTCAGCAAATATCCCCTGCAATTTCCATTTTCCAGTAAAAAAAAAAAGTGCTTTGCATCAAACTCTCAACTATTTCTAGTTGTGGGCTGAATGTTCACAGATATTAAATGGGGCAGGAGGGTAAAACCCCCATTCTTCTGCCAGTCTGGGGCTCCCATCCAAAATCCAGCCACCATCCCAGAACCAGGAGCCTGGGAGGGCTGGGGGCTGCCCCGGAGTTCCCAGCCAGCAGGAAAACAGCTATTAGGCTTTTTGAAGCCTTCTGAAGAGAAGTAAAAGGGAATTAAGTTGCTCACTTCAGCTTAGTCAGTACAAATAAACCTTCAGCTGTTGGATTAGCAATGCCAGAGCAGGAGCGGTGGCTGCTGGAATTTCTTTCTTTCCATTTTTTCCTTTTTTTTTTTATTCCTTTTTTATTTCATTCTTGTCATTCAGGGCAACAGAGTGTCAAACCAGGCTGGATTTTCTCCAAGCAAGCTCTGCCTTTGCAGCCACAGTGCTGTTGCTGTCATCCCTCGTGGAAATAAAGGAAGAAGCAAAACCAACCAAACCAAACCCTTAATCCCAATTCACACCAGTGCCTTTCACCCCCACAGGAGCCCAATGCAGATCTCATTTTTCGTATAATATTGGACAATACCTGGGAAATAAATGAGCAGTTTGCTCTGCACAGCTGAAATCCAGAGCAGGACTGGCACAAAGGCAGCCAGGGTGGTCCATCCTTCCCTGGAAAACTGAATAAATGTCAGGAACACTGATTTCTTCAGGTACATGACAGGCCTCAGTCTCCCCTACTGCAAAATCCCACTGCTGTTTTCTTCAGTGCATGGATGCACAGAATCATTTAGGTTGGAAAAGACCTTTAAAATCAAGTGCAACCATTAACCCAGCACTGCATGACTGGATATCAACTCATAAATCTGCTTATTTATATAAATACATATATATAGATATAGCTATATAAATATAGATAATATAGATATTTAATCATGGAAGCAGAGAATCATTTCGGTTGGGAAGGACCTTTAAGATCATTGAGTGCAACTGCTAATCCAGCACTGCATGATTGGATATCAGCCTGCAAAGCTGCCTATTTTATTTATATAAAAATGAATATAATTATGGAAGCACAGAAATGTTAAGGCTGGGAAGGACCTTTAAGATCATCGAGTGCAACTGCTAACCCAGCACTGCAGGATTGGGTATGAGTTTGCAAAGCTGTCTCTGTATCTATATCTGCACACACACATAAATACTATTTATAGTGGCAAAAATGGGAATTTCTAGCCATGATGCAGGACAGACACACTCAGCCTGGGTCACAGCGTTGCAGCCTGGAGCTGACTTTCCTGAGCTAAACCCAAGCAGGAGGCAGGACAGCCAGCCAGGAAAGTGTCTGGTCTGAGGCTGAAGTGGGTGCTGGGTCCGAGTGGGATCCCGTGAGCCCCAGGGTTTTCCATCATCCCACCCGGACTGGGTGCAGATCCTTCATTTGGGCTCTCCATGTGCAGCCAGCAAAGTGCTGGACACCAGCTGGGGCCACTTCAGCTGGGCTTTTGTGGTTTCCCTGAGCGGGGTTTGAAGCAGAGCCCTGAGCCCCAGCAGCCCAGGCTGCTGGTCAGGTTTATCCACCCCAGTCCTCTCCCAGCAGGATGCAGCTGCACCATGGAGCCAAAACCCAGACCCAAAACCTCTCTGGGCCTGCTCTTCAAGGACATCCAGACTGTCCTAGGCCCAAAATGTGTAAACCAACATCTTATAAGGGGGGTGAGCTTGGGGAAATTACATCATTAACTGAAGCTTTAATTGGAGAATTGATCCTGATATGCAAAAATGAACCAAACTTATAAAAGTGTGAAGAACTTGTGACCCAGGGTCCATCTTGGGTGTCGCCCTTGGCCTGCCCAGGGTGCACCTTTGAAGGCCCTTCCAATAAATACCTGCCTTTATTCCCTTATTCCTGTCTAGCCTCTGGTTTTTAGGTGGCCTCTCAGGCATCCACACACCTGGGGACAAACCCCAGAGCTGCCACTTTCTGTCCTTGCCTCACTCCTGCACCCCAGGATCAAACACCCATCCACCACTCCCCAAAACCAGTGGGAACCTCCTCCCCAAACCAGTTTAGACCTGCCAAAATCGGAGTGAAGGAGCAGCAGCTCTTTCAAGGAAAGACTTTGCTGCTGCTGCCGAGATGCCAAGCCCCAGTGCCTCTCCCTCTGATGCTATTCAGCCTGACAATGTCTTTTCCATTAAATTCTCTGGCTTTCCAGGCCCTGCACTGCCTGGCTAATACTCAGGCTGTTAAGGGGATGTTTCATCCCTGCCTTCCCCTCTGCTGCTCACCTCTGGGAATATCGAGGTCCTTCCCCGTGTGGATCCTCCAGCCAGTTGGGGTCAGGATGGGAGCAGCAGGGCCCTCATGGGGGCTCAGAACTACCCCGGGTTTCTTTGAAGGTTGCCAGAGACCAAAACTGCATTGTATGAGCCCTCTGGGATGGGTGGTGCAGGAAAAAAGGATAAAACATGTCTGGGGAGGGTCCTGCCCCAGTGACACCCCCTGGGTGGGTTTTGTCTTTGCCTTGGCTCTGTGTGCAGGGAAGGCAAAGCAGGAGCAGGCTGTGGATTCAGACACACATTTCCACTGCTGCTGGGGCCACGGGGAGTGGGCAAAGCCTCCGGACATCTGGGCATGAGCCTTGTCCCTGCAGAGCCCAGAGCATCCCCCATTCTCCTCCCAGGCTGGTGAAATCCAGCTCAGGAACCCCTGTGGCAGCGCCCACGGGCTCTGCCTCGGGGGTTTGTCTGGACAAGACGTGCTGGGACACAAACTGGACAAAGGGACAGTGGCAGATGGGACAGGGAGCAGGTCAGGCAGCGTGGGGTCAGCGTGTTCCCCACAGGAACCTGCTCGGTTTGGGAGCGTCCCCTCCGTGTTCCCAGCAAATGCCAGGCACGGCTGCAGTGCTGCCTGACAAGTGATGAATTTGGCCCTGGCCTAAAAATGTCAGCGGATGTTCTCCTTCCCCGTGACAAACGTGCTGGGGTTTGATGATAATCAAACTGGGGGCAGGAACTCACCAAACTCCAAGCACAGGCGCAGCAACCGAACTGTCCAATAAAACTTTAACCCTTGATCATCCTCTCTTTTGATAGATCATTTATGTTTTTTCAAGACAGAGGAAACAGAAATTCCTTCATTTCAAGCAGCTGCCGTGTGGGCCAGGCCAGTGGTGAGGCAGAGGCAGCTGAGAAGCCCTGGGGAGGGGGACAGGGCTGGGAAACCTGGAGCAAACAGCATCCAACCCCTCTGGAGCACCAACCTGTTGCCCCAGCCTGGAGCTGGTGCACGGAGTCACCAGGATGAGCCTCGTCCTGCTAATGAAATAATTGAACACGATTGCCTGCCCTACTCGGATCACGGCCAATATCCATCACAGAAACCTCATCCAGCAGGAGATGTATTTGTTAATGAGGGAGGGAGAAAAGGAGCTCGGTTCTGCTGCCAAACACGGCCCTGGAGCTCGTGGGGATGTGCATGGACTGAACTGGGACCAGAGGGCACCGGGACCAGTCCTGGGAGGCTCCTGCTGGACTGGGGGTGATGGTTTGTTCTGATGTAGCACTGAGGGTGTGAAAGAGGCTGGATGGGCAAAGTCCCAGTTCCCATTGTCCAGCTCTGATTAATGGGGTTTGCTCCCTGCACCCTCATTACCTGACCAGGGGGAGCAGCTCAGCCTCTCCTAAGGAAAAACAACGAGCAAGCAGAAAGAGAAAAATGCCCATAATAGACCTTCGCTAATGAAATCCATGACAAGGATAATAAATGAACCTTTCCTTGGCTGTCCTGCCTGTCCCAGAAATCATCTCTCGCTCTAAAGCACCAGAGAATTTTTTCTCTTTTCCAGCACTGAGAAGGTTCAGCTGCCTGGCACAGCAGGATTTTTTCCCAGCTTGGAGCAAAGCATCTGAATCTGATCTCAGGGACTGGATCCTCGTAAAGGGTGGAAATCTATGAGCAGCTGCCACTCCTCACTGGGACATCCAGGCTGAAAACAAACTGTTTTGAGGGATTTAGAGTGTGTTTTCAAGTTGCATCCTCTGGACTCCACACATTTTAGATTTTGATACTGTGTATTAATTCTTCCTGGATGTTATCAAGGTGATAACAGTGAGCTGGGATCCAGAAGCACATCCCACATCCCCAGGCTGCAGGGGAAAAACCCCTGTGTTCATACACAAAATGAAAACCACAAGTTTTGTTTGTATAAGAGCAAAATCTTATGTTTCAGCCCGTGAACACTGGGCAGAACCTGGATTTGCTGGAGGTGTGGGCCAGCATCCCAGGGATGTCACTCTTGGGGCTCCTGGGATGGGCCAAAAACCCCCCAGACAGCAAATCCCCTGAGTCTGCCACGCATTAATCAAGATACACAACAGGGTATTTCATGGAAATTAATCAGCTATCAACAATCTGCAGAGGGAGCAAGGGCCAAACACCCTCCATAACCAGGGCAACCTCCTCTCACCAGCCCTGGTTCTCACACATCCCCTGCTGCCCTTTGTCCCTGCTGGCATTGCGGGGTCCCTCCCCTCCTGCAGCCCCAGCACGGCCGAGGGGCAGCACGCTGCTCACTAAACAGGTTTGGAAAATCAAACCCGACCTTCCCTTTCCCGGGGCACGGGCAGCTCCACAGGAGAATCCATCCAGATGCTGCAGCCGTGAGCCCCAGCACCCCTCACCCCCATCACTGGGAAGCTGAGACCAAAGGCAAAACCTGCCCAGGATCATTTTCCCCCTCTCGTCTTCCACTTTCACATTTTCACCCAGCCCTTCTGGCAATGTGCTCCCACCCAACCGAAGTTGGAGGATCAGGGCATTTAAATCCATTTCCACAGCATCCATTTAACTGGACAGGTTTTGCTTTAAACTCGAGCATCCTCCTGGGGATCCATTACCAAAATCCATCCACTTCCCATTTGTTGCTAATGGGAGGGAAGATGAGTTTTGAATAATTAAAAAGTGGCTCCTCTCTGCCTGCTGCTGGACAGAGCACAGGATGTGCTGCTGCTCTGCCCCTGCTCCAACATCCCAGCCCCTCTGGTAACCCTGAAACCCTCCTAACCTATTTACCAATCCTGCAACCTCCTTAAATGTTTACTGAGGCTCCTCTAAACCATTTAGCAACCCTACAAAACCCCAAATTATTTACAGAAACACAAAATGTGCCAGGGTTTCACCACCCTCATCATAAATAAATTTCTTCCTTGCATCTGGTCTGAATCGACCCTCTTGTAGTTTAAAACCATCACTCCCTGTCCTGTCACAAGCCCTGCTGAAAAGCCTGGATCCCACAAACTCCCAGCCAGCTCCTGTTTGCAGGACACCAGCAGGATCCTGGCTGGGACACGAGCTCCCAGTGTGGATGCTGGGCTTTGCAATGCATCAAGCTGAGCACCAGATGAAACCAGACCTAAAACAAACAAAATCACGTTAAGAAAGGAGCCTGGGAGCTGATGTTTTCCAGCCTGAAGCTCTTCCACATCCCGGTCTGGAGCTGCTCCATCTCTGGAGGGCTGGGCTGCCCAGGCACGTTGGATGGCACTCGCTTCCCCTCGCAAGGGCAGGGGGAAAAGTGATGACAAATTCCTCCAGTTAATTAAAAAGCCCCACTTCAACAACACAGCAGAGCTTTTGAACTAATTTGGGAGCGTTTATTCATTTTGTCCCGGCACAATCTCTGTGGAAATGTAAAATTCAGCTCCTGTATGATTTTCTCTTCGCATTGACTGGAAGGAGAAAGAACGAATAGATTCTGCTAAATTAATTATCAGCATTGATTTCTTGTCCTTTTTATATTTTTATCCCAAGACAGAGCCCTCAGTAACTTTGAAGAATCTCTAGCACTCGGGCTTGGAAAATTGATCTAGCAGTTTCTGTGAAGCAGCATTTCCAAGCTCCCCTTCCTCAAAATACACTCTAAATGTTAATTTGCATGCTCGAAAGGAACCAGGTGATTTGTCATTATATTTGCCTCCTCTCCCAGATGTAGCCACTCGTTCCCTTCTTAATTGATTTTCATATTTAGATTCCGTTCTAGGGAAAGTAATTTGGGGACTGAATCGGGGAGAGAATTAATAGCTGACAACAAATGGGAACTTGGATGGGACTTCATTAGGGCCATCCGAGCACCCAGACTGGGCCTCTCTTCCTCCAGCACTTTCATTTTCGTCATCTATTATAAATCATTATGGTGAAAAATAGCAGCAGAATAGAGACTCCTCACTGCTTCTGCAAAGCCGAGGCGAGAGCTGCCGGAGAAGGGGGAAGAATTTGCAAATATTCATTGGAATAAAAGACCTGGAGGGTCCCTCCTGGCTCCATCCGTGGCTGCTGGTGGGAGATCAGGTGTGCAGGACAGGAATCCCAGCAGCCAGACCCAAAACCCTGGGGATCATCCCACGTGTGTGTGATGTGTGTCCCCAGCCAGGCGTCACCCTGGGACGTGTCCCCATCTCCAGCTGCTCCAGGATCTGATGGGGAGGGACAGGAGCCCAGGGAGCTGCCAGGACTTTCACAGCAGAGATCCCACGTCCCAAGGGCATCAGGGGAAGTGCAGCCACCAGAAGCAGCATGGGAATCTCCTGGGATGATGGCAGCCCAGGCCTTTTACAGCTGGCACCCACAGCCTGCAGCTCCCTGGGCACACAGGGACACTCCTGTCCCCTCCCTGCTCGGGACCTCAAAGCACACGGGGTGCTCGTGGTGGCCAAATTCCTGTGAGCTTTGGCTGGGAGAAGCCTGAAGCCCAAGAGCCCCTGGTGCAGCCAAGCCCTTGGGACTGCTCTGAGCATCCCAGGGCAGCCCAGGAAAGGCTTTGGCAGCCTCACCCATCCCAGAGCTCTCCTCAGCGTTAGTTAATTAACAGCCAGGAGGGTTCCAGGCAGGGCAGCAGAGCTCCAGCGATGGGAATCAGCAAAGCAGCAGAAGTTCCCTGGCTCAGGAAGCTGCACTTCCACTCCACTTACACTTTTAGCACCCGAACTTTAAAAAAAAACTCCAAAAAATATCCCCAAACCAACCCATCTTTTAAGGAAGAACTGTTTTTTATCTACCAGTGTATTTCATTTGAGGGCTGCTCCAACCCTGGCTGGCTGGAGAAAGTTTCATCCTCTCTTCTAAACACAGTTAATTCCTTTATAAATTAACTTACACAGTGTCACAGTACATTACCTCACCTTGGAATATTTTTATTCTGAACTTGCCATGGCTGATGAATGGAACAATGCTTGGATTTTCTCTGGGGGTGTTTTATCCATAATGTAACCTATTAAAATACAGCTGACTGCAGAAGAAATAGCACTTCTTCCACAGGACCCGAGTTACCCAGCGAAACCCAGATAATGAAGAATGGTTTATGGTAAAACTGTTAAATCAGCAGCTCTTGTATGGACCGGCTCTGGGATTTCCTGTAATCACTGGAAATTGCCAGGCAAGGTGCCATGGACCACGGGCTGGCTGGAAAGCAGGAGGGAATGGCACAAAGCCACCTCGAGGGGTGACAACTCTGCTGTGCCCTGACAGTGACGATGAGGAGCTGTACCTGCTCCGGTGGCTGCTGTGATTTATTCCAGCACTTCATCCCTGCTGGGAAATGCTGTTGTTTAGAGCAGGGACCACGAGGCAGAGCAAGGCGGGTTCACTTCTGTGAGTGTTTGCTTTGTCCCGTGTTCCTGAGCCGTGAGCGTGGCCCTCGGGTTTTCCCAAGTTTCCAGATGTTGGGTTCCACCATGG